>CM065709.1:37470095-37615205 GCA_017654935.2 Phymorhynchus buccinoides
TTCATGTGGCACGTGGCTGAAAGATTTTCATGTGGCACATGTCTGAAAGATTTTCATGTGGCACATGTCTGAAAGATTTTCATGTGGCGCATGGCTGAAAGATTTTCATGTGGCACATGGCTGAAAGATTTTCATGTGGCGCATGGCTGAAAGATTTTCATGTGGCACATGTCTGAAAGATTTTCATGTGGCACATGTCTGAAAGATTTTCATGTGGCACATGTCTGAAAGATTTTCATGTGGCGCATGGCTGAAAGATTTTCATGTGGCACATGGCTGAAAGATTTTCATGTGGCACATGGCTGAAAGATTTTCATGTGGCACATGTCTGAAAGATTTTCATGTGGCACATGTCTGAAAGATTTTCATGTGGCACATGTCTGAAAGATTTTCATGTGGCACATGTCTGAAAGATTTTCATGTGGCACGTGGCTGAAAGATTTTCATGTGGCACATGTCTGAAAGATTTTCATGTGGCACATGCCTGAAGCAGTTTCCGGGACAATTTCTTCAGGATTGGGAACATTGGGAGGACAATCACATCATTATAGCTCGGTAGTTGCTTAATCAAGTGTTTACTAGTAAATATTAGGTATTAGGTGCTTAATAGTCGCAGACACACACACACACACACACACACACACACACACACACACCTGTGTGGGTTGAGGGCGATAAATCATCATTGAATATACATAGTCTGGAAGAAAAGCATACGCTATTATATACATTAATATAACTCATACAATTCTATAGTGCATAGCAGCAAGTGAAATGTCTTTGAATGTACCTATGGCGCTATACAAGTTGTGGATTGCATTCTGTCAATGCAAGCGGCGTAAAGGAAAGTCAATTTTACCGTTTCTTCCTAGAACACAATTCTGTACTGTTTAGCCGAAAAAGAAATGTCTGAGTGTAACCTAAACCCTAGCGCTACAATAAAATTGTAAACTGCGTTCTCTCAATGCAGGCGTTGTAAGGAAAGTCACCTTCAATATAACTTCCTGGTTCGAGGAAAAAGAATATTGTAAGGTATTTTTCATTGGAAATGGTGGCGATTGGCAGTCAAAAGAATCCTTTTGTTTCCGGAGAATGTCAGAATGTTGTTTCTCAGTGAAAATTTTCAAAGTGAAAGTTTGATGGGGTGTATAGGCTACAACTTTGCAGAAAAAGTATATTTTTTGCTTCTGTGAGCTGTTTGATATGCATGCACGTATGCACGCACATGCACACACACACACGCATGCGAACGCGTGCACACACACGCATATGCACACACACACACACACACACCTTGCAAGGAGAAAGATACTAAATCTTACTTTCAACACACAAAAAACCTCTCTCTCTCTCTCTCTCTCTCTCTCTCTCTCTCTCTCTCTCTCTCTCTCTCTCTCTCTCTCTCTCTCTCTCTCTCTCTCTCTCTCTCTCTCTCTCTCTCTCTCTCTCTCTCTCTCTCTCTCTCTCTCTCTCTCTCTCTCTCTCTCTCTCTCTCTCTCTCTCTCTCTCTCTCTCTCTCTCTCTCTCTCTCTCTCTCTCTCTCTCTCTCTCTCTCTCTCTCTCTCTCTCTCTCTCTCTCTCTCTCTCTCTCTCTCTCTCTCTCTCTCTCTCTCTCTCTCTCTCTCTCTCTCTCTCTCTCTCTCTCTCTCTCTCTCTCTCTCTCTCTCTCTCTCTCTCTCTCTCTCTCTCTCTCTCTCTCTCTCTCTCTCTCTCTCTCTCTCTCTCTCTCTCTCTCTCTCTCTCTCTCTCTCTCTCTCTCTCTCTCTCTCTCTCTCTCTCTCTCTCTCTCTCTCTCTCTCTCTCTCTCTCTCTCTCTCTCTCTCTCTCTCTCTCTCTCTCTCTCTCTCTCTCTCTCTCTCTCTCTCTCTTTGTATTATTTAGATGACAGGGGTAAGAAAAACTGGGTATCAGATGTACGTACTTGTTTATGTGAATATGGGTTTGCTGATGTGTGGTTAAACCAGGGAGTCGGTAATGTAAGGAGATTTATACACATGTTTCGACAACGCTTAATTGATTGTAATTGGCAGAGATGGCATGATCATGTTCTAAATAGTGATAGATTTAATATGTACAGAACCTTTTGTCATACTCATGAAGTAAAACCGTATCTTATGCTTAGTATGGATAAACACCTGAAGTTTATAACCACTCGAGTTAGGTTGGGTATTTCAGAGTTAGCTGTGCATTATTATCGTTATAGAGTGTCTACTAATGCTGAACTTATGTGTCCATTGTGTAAAGAGTGCACTGAAGATGAATTGCATTTTACTCTGCGTTGCCCTGCATTAAATGATATTCAAAAAAAGTTTATCCCACAAAAATATATTCGTAATCCATGTGCGTTTAAATTAACATTGTTGTTAGCTTCAAAGAAAGAAAGTGATATTCGGAATCTGGCCCTTTTTATGTATAAAGCTTTCAAATTTAGAGACATTGCTATTTCATAGTCCTTCTTCTGCCATGTTCTGACTGGATGTTAATTGCCATCTGACTGAAGCAATTGTTATATGTAGCGACATTAGTATCATGTATTACTAGATTATTGATGATGATTTGTATTATTTTTATTATTATTTGATGAATTACTAAGTTTATTATGGCTGTTGATCTTTGTTTGTTCACTACCCCTTCATAAGGGGCCTTGGCCTATTTGAATAAATCATTCGCATTCGCATTCGCATTCTCTCTCTCTCTCTCTCTCTCTCTCTCTCTCCCTCTCTCTCTCTCTCTCTCTCTGCCTGTCTGACTGTCCGTCTGTCTGTCCATTTGTCTGTCCTTCCATCTTTTTCCTCTCTCCGTCTGTCTGTCTGGCTTCTTTCTCTATAATTTGTTTGATTAAATTGAGATTTACTTGTAATTGATTTTCCACCTAGTGATTAATCGATTCTGAAATATTTTTATCTTATGATATCTTAAAAATAATGTTCATGTTTTTTTGTGTTCTTTTTTGGTTTTGCATTTTGTAGATTTTGTTTCCTTATTGATTTTGCCTTTTGCATTGTATTTTTGAGGGCCGAATGAAAAAAAGCCGGTTGTGCTTATTCCGGTTTTTTCCCTCATTAAAAAAAAAGTGTTCGTTCGTTCTCTCTGATAAGGAAAGAGAGACCCACCCTTTCAAAACAATAATTTAAAAAAACCTATGCAAATATCTTTCCCTCTCTCTCCCTCTCTCTCTCCTCTCTCTCTCTCTCTCTCTCTCTCTCTCTCTCTCTCTCTCTCTCTCTCTCTCTCTCTCTCTCTCTCTCTCTCTCTCTCTCTCTCTCTCTCTCTGATAAGGAAAGAGAGACCCACCCTTTCAAAACAATAATTTAAAAAAACCTATGCAAATATCTTTCCCTCTCTCCCCTCTCTCTCCCCTCTCTCTCTCTCTCTCTCTCTCTCTCTCTCTCTCTCTCTCTCTCTCTCTCTCTCTCTCTCTCTCTCTCTCTCTCTCTCTCTCTCTCTCTCTCTCTCTCTCTGATAAGGAAAGAGAGACCCACCCTTTCAAAACAATTTTAAAAAAACCACGATGAAATATATATCTCTTTCCTTCCCCCCCCTCTCTCTCTCTCTCTCCCCCCCTCTCTCTCTCTCTCTCTCTCTCTCTCTCTCTCCCCCTCTCTCTCTCTCTCTCTGATAAGGAAAAATATACCATACTGTCAACACGCCCAAACAAAAACTAATCGAAATGGTAATTGAAAACTCGTCTGCACCCAATATTTTCCTGAATAATTAACATCACAATCAGCATTCAGCTGTTCTTTTTTTCTGTTTTCATGGTGTGTGCGCCCACACGATCGCACACCATGCACCAGTGTGTGTGTGTGTGTGTGTGTGTGTGTGTGTGTGTGTGTGTGTGTGTGTGTGTGTGTGTGTGTGTGTGTGTGTGTGTGTGTGTGTGTGTGTGTGTGTGTGTGTGTGTGTGTGTGTGTGTGTGTGTGTGTGTGTGTGTGTGTGTGTGTGTGTGTGTGTGTGTGTGTGTGTGTGTGTGTGTGTGTGTGTGTGTGTGTGTGTGTGTGTGTGTGTGTGTGTGTGTGTGTGTGTGTGTGTGTGTGTGTGTGTGTGTGTGTGTGTGTGTGTGTGTGTGTGTGTGTGTGTGTGTGTGTGTGTGTGTGTGTGTGTGTGTGTGTGTGTGTGTGTGTGTGTGTGTGTGTGTGTGTGTGTGTGTGTGTGTGTGTGTGTGTGTGTGTGTGTGTGTGTGTGTGTGTGTGTGTGTGTGTGTGTGTGTGTGTGTGTGTGTGTGTGTGTGTGTGTGTGTGTGTGTGTGTGTGTGTGTGTGTGTGTGTGTGTGTGTGTGTGTGTGTGTGTGTGTGTGTGTGTGTGTGTGTGTGTGTGTGTGTGTGTGTGTGTGTGTGTGTGTGTGTGTGTGTGTGTGTGTGTGTGTGTGTGTGTGTGTGTGTGTGTGTGTGTGTGTGTGTGTGTGTGTGTGTGTTGTGTGTGTGTGTGTGTGTGTGTGTGAGAGAGAGAGAGAGAGAGAGAGAAGAGAGAGAGAGAGAGAGAGTGTGTGTCTTTCTTTCTGTCTCTATTTTTATAGATCTGTTTGTCTCATTGGTGGGTGTGTGTATGTGTGTGTGTGCGCACGCATGCGTGCGTGTGCGCACGCATGCGTGCGTGTGTGCATCTTTGTCTAATTTATGTGAGAGAGAGAGAGAGAGAGACAGACAGAGAGAGAGAGAGAATGAATGAATTACTTTTATTTTCCAAGGATAATAGAATAAGCCTACAATACTTTTTTTCATCCAGTCCTCAAGAAAAGCAAAGAATTCAATAAGCAAGAAGAGCATGCAAATCAAAATAAAACGAACACACATTATCAGCATAAACAGACACACAATAAATTTAGCATTACATAGAGAGAGAGAGAGAGAGAGAGAGAGAGAGAGAGAGAGAGAGAGAGAGAGAGAGAGAGAGAACGAACAAACAAATGAAATGTTATTTATTCAGGGTAATGAGATAAGCTAATTAGTGACAGCTTTTTTCCCACTCAGCCCTGAGGCAAACAACAAAAAGCAACAAACAAACAAAATTAAGTTTGACACTTTACTCCTATTTCCTGGTCCTTCGAATGAGACTTAAAAACCGAGGTCCTGTATGGGAACGCATGCACAAGATATTGCACACCCATTCCACTATTCGGGAGAGAGAGAGACAGAGAGAGAGAGAGATTGGCCTGACTTGTACTCTAGAAAATTGTGTGTGTGTGTGTGTAAGGGGGGAGGGGGGTAAGTTAAGGAGTTTTCGTTTTAATTTTTTTCAGTTAACTCAATTATGAGGGAGGGAGAGAGAGAGAGAGAGAGAGAGAGAGAGAGAGAGAGAGAGAGAGAGAGAGAGAGAGATGGATGGACTGACAGACTCAGTGACAGTCTGACTGATGACGTTAGATAGGCACACCACACTCACACATTATGTTCACATCTGGTCAGCCATAAGTATGTCAGCTGTAAATAGTTGTACATGCAATTACAAATTTTAATAGACGATTTTCTGAGAAAAAAAATAGGGGAGAGCACTTTGTGAAAATTAGAGTTATTTACCTCCATTACTCGGTCAAATACCATAGCAACAATGCAACAATGGCGTCGAAGCTTGAAGCCGCAGGATGCGAGTCAGCGACTTGCAAACATTTTTTGTAGAAAAATTAGGGGTGGCCAGTTGCCACAAACTGATAAAACTTGCAAAATGTGACGTAAAAATATAAATGACATCAATTTTAGAATGACGCACAGTGTTTTTCTAAGTGCTCAAACACATGAGGCGAATATTGATGGGTGTTCCCCTCAACGATCTGACCCATATCCTGCTAAACTGGAGGCCTATGCAGTGAGTGACAAAAGATCTGCACAGCCGGAGTAGTTTCCCTTTCCTGTTGTACTACTGCTATGATCTCTCTGTGCCAGACACACAGACAGACAGGCGGATGTACACAGACACACACGGTTTCCATATGACTGTATCTCTATGTATCTAATCCCGTCACATCTCCACATGCCATACTGACACACACAGACAGACAGACAGACAGACAGACACACAGACAGACGGATACACACACGGTTTCCATGTTACTGTATCTCTATGTACCTAATCCCACCACATTACCACATGCCATACTGACACAGACAGACAGACAGACAGACAGACAGACGGATACACACATGGTTTCCATATGACTATCTCTATGTACCTATAAAATCCCACCACATTACCACATGCCATACTGACACACACAGACAGACAGACAGACTTTTCCCCCTCACTATCTGGTATTTGGTATATTCTAGTAACAGAGACTTATCTCTGTGAAATTCGGGCTGCTCTCCCCTGGAGAGCGCGTTGCCGCAAGTGCAGCGCCTACCCAATTTATAAAAAAAATGTTTGGCCTATCCGACCATTTCCAAAAACAAAGAAAAAAAGCTGTAAATAAATACATCTTTAAGGTATTGATACATGTATCTGTATTAATAGAAAACAACATAATATGAAACAGAAAGAATTCAGTTGCAAAATCTGTGTGTTCACTAAACAGCATGTGACAAAGAGGTAAACACATAAGATAGTACAGTCGACCCCCTCTTTTAAGACCTTCAAGACCTGTAGTAATGGTAGTTCCTGACTATCTTGCAATCATTTCTTTCTTTCTATTTCCCCATAATGTTGTCATTTCGCTTTGTACTCTCAATTTCTCTTTCAATATTCTGCTTATTCTTTTTATTTATCTTTATTACCTCTGTAACTCTATTATTCACAGTAACTGGCTCCTCTCATGCTTGCTCTATGAACATTACAAGACTGTGCCAGTGTCATGTGACAATTTTGCGAACATTCGGTCATTGACATTTTATTGCTGTGTTCTCTTTCAAGAGGAGTATTCCTATTACAGTTTCAGTGTGTTCTAGTCTTTATGTTACTGTTGTTGGGTTTGTTTTCACGTTACAAGTATGGAAGATAGGCTGGATGGGAATCTGTCTGAGTTGTCTGCGTCGCTTGAATGTGGCTTGAAAGGATCTGCTCTTTTCGGTTCTTAAATGTTGTATGCTTGGGGAAAGTTTTCATTAATAAAACTTTCGGATGCCATTTGCTTGTGTTTGCGTCGTCTTTTAAATGTAGTAGTAGTAGTAGTAAAAGGAAGCTTTATTGACTTGATGAAAGAGCTTTCAGTTTTCCTTTCCTTCTAAATGACCCACTATCCCTAATCTTCACTCACAGTACTGCATCTAATCTCACACCACCATTCGCTATACACACACTGGATGACATTGATGTTCCCCCGTCTCTATGTGTCGCCCTCATTGTCTCTTTGTGTTGTTAAAAACACACACACACAAACTGAAACAGACTGCAATGTGACTGGAACATAGTACAACAAGCGCGGATTCCCAATCGTTTGTGGCAGCGGTCTATTTTTACCACTCCAATCATTACATACACTGAGTAACCTCCCCTGGCTTTTCAATAATTTTAATCTGTAAACCAGAATGTTATCTCTGCACCATTTCGTAACTTTTTATATCTTTTGGAAAACATTTAAAACTATTTATCCTACTTATGCTCATCAAATGAAGCACCACATACTCGTCGTGTCTGTTGCAGTGTCTGTATTACATATGTTTATTGTTTTGTACGCTTTAAAATGAAGATTCATGTGCTCTGTTCAGTATACAATTCTTTCCATACCTAAGGACTGTAGATATGACAACTGAAATGTTACTTTATGCCCAAGTATTTTTTTTCTCTTTTACAATATGTGCGACAATTTTGGACCGACAGACCGACAGACAGACAGACAGACAGACAGATAGACAGACTAGACAGACCGACAAAGTGAGTTATAGGTTTGTGGCTTGTGCCACAAACAACAAACAAACAACTACACGACAAATGTAGAGTGACGTTAATTTATTGTTGTTGTTGTTGTTGCGCCTTTTTTTCTCTGTCTCCATCTTCTGGGCTGTACAGTGGCGTTGCTCCCACGCCGCTGTGTCCTCGTCGAATCCCAATTCGCAGCTACACCCTCTGGTTTGTTAGTCCACATCTCTCGAGACCAGCAGTCCCCAAGGGGAGCGAATCTATGTTAGGCCGTCAGGAGGCAACCAACTGAGGAGACACTGCACTTCTGCTGAGTCACTTATGGTGGACCCCTATTCATTGTGGAGCCTGTTCAGGACACCACCTACTAAGCTCCCCTACTGACGTCCCACTATTTCTCTCTCTGTCTCCTCGGCGGAGCCAGGGATATGGTTAGGATAAACAAAGAGATGGAGCTGGGATAAATCCAGAGGGGGACACATAGAGATGGGGACATATAGGGACACATAGAGACCATTGGAGACCGACACACCGAGATGGGGACATATAGGGACACCCATTGGAGACACACTGATTCCCCATGACTTTGGAGACACCGGAATTGCACACAAGGCATAGACATGGAAATTGGAGAACGGAATTGAGAACTGAGGAAATTGAAGACACATGAGAGCAGGGCATGACAAAGTCATACAGAAATTTGAGACATTGGAGACACACAGAGACGAAATTTATGATTGATGGAAAATGAAGCCGATGATTGACATGATACTATGGACATTCCGTATTGGAGTCTGAGACGAAATTGCATGGCACGGGGGGCTGTATACACACAGAGACTACGCTTCCTACACACAGAGACGGGGGTACAGCGCTACATAACAATACACACAGAGACGGGGGTACAACGCTACATAACAATACCGACAGAGACGGGGGTACAACGCTACATAACAATACACACAGAGACGGGGGTACAACGTAACAATACACACAGAGACGGGGGTACAATTAGAGACAACAACGCTACATAACAATACACACAGAGAAGGGGGTACAACGCTACATAACAATACACACAGAGACGGGGGTACAACGCTACATAACAATACACAGAGAGACGGGGGTGCAACGCTACATAACAATACACACAGAGACGGGGGTACAACGCTACATAACAATACACACAGAGAACAACGCTACATAACAATACACACAGAGACGGGGGTACAACGCTACATAACAATACACACAGAGACGGGGGTACAACGCTACATAACAATACACACAGAGACGGGGGTACAACGCTACATAACAATACACACAGAGACGGGGGTACAACGCTACATAACAACACACACAGAGACGGGGGTACAACGCTACATAACAATACACACAGAGACGGGGGTACAACGCTACATAACAATACACACAGAGACGGGGGTACAACGCTACATAACAATACACACAGAGACGGGGGTGCAACGCTACATAACAACACACACAGAGACGGGGGTACAACGCTACATAACAACACACACAGAGACGGGGGTAACAACACAACGCTACATAACAAACACACAGAGACGGGGGTACAACGCTACATAACAATACACACAGAGACGGGGGTACAACGCTACATAACAATACACACAGAGACGGGGGTGCAACGCTACATAACAACACACAGAGAGAATCAGTGAGTCATATGTTTCACTTCTTCAGGGGCGATCCTATATTAAACCTCCGGTTAGCGACAAAGTCACTCACTTCCTACAAGTTACCGCCTCTGCATGTGTGTGTGTTAGTGTGTCTTGACTGGGCTAGTCTGTTGAATGTGAAAGGTTGGTGACTTTCTCTCGGTTTGGATTAACACAATGAAATGTTACTTTTCTACACACATGTGGTACAACTACAAGCCAGTTTTCTTGCACTGCATGGTGATCTGAATCGTTGAGCGTGATTTTCCCCCGGGGGGGTACCGGGGGGTCTTTTGTGCAAATAGTCCCTCCACCTTCTGGAAGTTCTGTGCTTGTAACTTCCTCTAATTCTGTCTTTCTCTTTGACTCTGCCTTTTCCTTTTGCTTACTGTCATCAGCTATATTCCTGTCTCACTGGTCCATTCTCTTGCCTTTTTTCTATAAATTCTTACAAAGATTTCTTCAGCCGAAGTCGGACATGCTGGGCCTAACTATTTCTTAGTTAGGCGCATAATGGCAGCATGACGCATCTACACTCATATGACAGGAAACTGTCTGAGCGAACGAAGAAGAAAAAGAAGAAGAACGCGATTTACAAAGTGTTTGAAACTGGTGTTACTGGTGTCAGGAATTGAAAGGATTTGTGATTACTGTTGTATTGTAAGGTTGGTGGGCGTTTTGTTGACAATGTTTCCTGCCGTTTGCTTGAGCTTGAGTGGGAAGCTGTGTGTGAAAGTTTATAAAGAAGTATTTGTGTGATTGTTGATATTAATGTGTGTGTGTGTTGTTCTTCAGTTTAACGTCCTTCCACTAAAAGTGATTCGGACAATGTGTGTGTGTGTGTGTACGTGCATGTGTGCGTGCGTGCGTACATTGTGTGTGTGTGTGTGTGCAGTTGTTCTTCAGTTTAACGTCCTTCCACTAAAAGTGATTCGGACAGTGTGTGTGTGTGTGTGTGTGTGTGTGTGTGTGTGTGTAGTTGTTCTTCAGTTACGTCCTTCCACTAACAGTGATTCGGACAATGTGTGTGTTGTGTATGTGCGTGTGCGTGCGTGCATGTGTGTGTGTGTGCGCACGCATGTGTGCATGCGAAGATGAATGAGGATCACTGAGTCATGAATTTTTTAAAATCAGTTGTGGTATTGGTTGTGTGTATGTGTCTTGGTTTGCTGTATTGACAGTGTTCGAATACCGGTATTTAAACGACAGTGTATAAGTTTGAAAATGAGAAGCTTGTACAACACTGGGCGTTTTGTTTTTTATATAATTTGCCACTCTTTGCCTTAGGCACAGTGCACTCTTGAGTCAGTGGAGAAGTGGTGATTAGGCTCGTAGAGAGAGGTGTCAGTGTGAGCATTGATTTGCTGAAGAATTCTTGATTTTTGTTCTCTGTTTCTTTCGTTTTCTTCAAATGCATGGATATTTCTGTTTTCTGTTGCCCTTGTATCATGAGACCATAGTGTAATTTCTCTTGAGATAATAAAGTAATATTGACTTTGACTTTGACTTGATTTTGATGAATTGGTTTGGAAAGTTAATACTGATAAGTGATTGAGGATGTGAATTGGGAGATATTGGAAATACTGTATTGAGGTAGGTTGAGTGTGTATGTGTGTGCGTGTGTGCGTGTGCGTGCGTGTGTGTGTGTGTTTTTAAACATAGAGAGAGAGAACTACAGTTTTGTGCATAATGTTATGTGTGTGCGTGTGTGTGTGAGTGAGTTTTTAAACAGAATTTAGCAAGGTAATGTATTACTGAATCTAGGTGGGAGGGGAAGGGCGGGGGTGATGTTAACATCTTTGGGGGCACAAATGTTATTCGTCTTTTATGAAAACTTTTTATTTAAAATATCACATCAGCTTTCTCAAAGTTAAATTTCAGGCCTTTCAATTTTCACTTACCAAATTTTATCTCCACTTCATGAGCAGTTTGTTGTTCGCCATCTTCTTGCTACTTAAAGACCCACCAGGTCGCGTGTCACAATCACGGGTTTCACATGTTTTCCATCCCATATAGCTGGTAAGAAATCTTGTATATTTATCCAGGTTTGACTCCCATACAAATGTCCCCAATTTGAAAACGAACATCATGTTAACCCTTTCACCGCCAACATCACATTTTTTGCACCGCAATGATTTAACACCCATGTCACTAAAAGGCATAAAATCAGGGTCTGTTATCCAAAGACCCTATTCTCTTAATTTTAGGAGGTAAGGATAGGCCTTACTTTAAATATGTTACACAGGAATCCCCAATATTACAGACAGATTTTTGTATCTACCCAGGTAAGCTTAATGGAAATGTTTTGCTGAAAAATGGCTGGTGGTGAAAGGGTTAAAGAGCTGCCTCAATTTGAAGTTGGGGACATTTGTATGTGGTTCACAGCTACCTAGAAAAAAACCCCAAGGGACTTAATTGTGTTGTGCTAGTGTGTCTTTAAAGCCAGAGAGTGTTTCATAAGCCCAGTGATCTTATTCAAACTACAGTGTATTGTGGTTGCCTGTTACGGTTGCTTCAGTGTCGTATTTATATCCTTGTTTGTGAGTCCTTTAGACAAGTCACTTCATTCTTTATCTATTGACTATTGACTATTGTCTGTTGTTTTTCTTTCTTTGCATTCCTGTCTATCTTTGTTTCTGTCTGTCTGTCTCTCTCAGGGCTGGGTGTAAAAAAGTATTGTTATCTTATTACTCTGTAAATAAAATTTTGTTTGTTCGTTCGTTTGTTCGTTCTTCTCTCTCCTCTGTCTCTCTCTGTCTCTCTCTCTCTCTCTCTGTCTCTGTCTCTCTCTCTCTCTCTCTCTCTCTCTCTCTCTCTCTCTCTCTCTCTCTCTCTCTCTCTCTCTCTCTCTCTCTCTCTCTCTCTCTCTCTCTCTCTCTCTCTCTCTCTCTCTCTCTCTCTCTCTCTCTCTCTCTCTTTGTCTATCTCTTTATTATGATTACTTTTTTTTGGCCCCCCCCCCTGTTCCCATTTGACACGGGCACATGGCCTAGATCAAATAAACCAGTTTCAATGTTTCTCTTTGTCTCTCTCTCTCTCTCTCTCTCTCTCTCTCTCTCTCTCTCTCTCTGTCTCTCTCTCTCTCTCTCTCTCTCTCTCTCTCTCTCTCTCTCTCTCTCTCTCTCTCTCTCTCTCTCTCTCTCTCTCTCTCTCTCTCTCTCTCTCTCTCTCTCTCTCTCTCTCTCTCTCTCTCTCTCTCTCTCTCTCTCTCTCTGCGCGCGCATGCAAACTTTCGATGACGGCGCTTGTATGATTGTGTAGGTGTTAGTGTGGGTGTGGTTTTACCACAAATTACTTATTTCTCAGGAACAAGTAATGAATGATAACATCTAAGGAGATAACGACAAGACAACCCCTAAATAAGGCAGCTAGGTGTATCAGTTTATCACCTTTCACAGTGTCATTGTCGTAGCCACAGCCAGTGCACTCAGGTCGTTCAGGTCAGTGTCTTGGATAAGGCCACAATGAAGATCATGCTGGCTACAGTGGAACCTCCCTTATAAGACCTCCCATTATAAGATTCCCTCCCATATAAGACCTGCTTGTCTGAGACATTGCCCTTCTTTGTAAGTATTAAAATGACCTCCCTTATAAGACCTCATTTTGGATGATTTTTGAAGGCCTTATTAGGGAGGTTCCACTGTATTAGTATTACGTCTGAGATGCAATTGCCTTGTGTGTGTGTGTGTGTGTGTGTACGTGTGTGTGTTTCTCTGTGTGTGTGTGTGTGTGTGTGTGTGTGTGTTGTGGTGTGATAAATGTTTGTGTGTGTGTGTGTGTCTTTCATTTAACATCTATCCACTACACGTGATATTAGACGCACAAAAAAAGAGAGAGAGGGTATGCATAAAGGTGAATATGTGCTTGTGTGCTTGCATGTGTGTATGTTTGTGTTTGATGTGTGTGTGTATGTGTGGGTGTGTGCTTGTTTGTGTGTAAATATAATGTTTAATGTAATAATGTAAATATAATGTTTAATGTAAATTAGACACACACATAATGTTTTGATGGGGAAAACTTGAGACGAAACTGTGTGATGATAAATTGTATCGTAAATGTTGTCACCGCGCCCCGAGCAATGACACAGATTGAGCTTGGCGGTATTTTTAGGCCGTGTACACACATAAGCGGACATTCCCTGCGGAAACCCGTGCGCAATCCATAAATAAGTGAAGCAAAGAAGGGAAAAGATTTGCGCACGTGTCCAAATTTCCCCCAAACGCGTAAACTTTTACCCTTCTTTCTTCCACTTATTTAGGGTTTTCTGTACGGAACTTACGCGTCTAATGTGAACCCGGCCTAAGGAGTGACATAGTACGTGGGTTTCCTCATCTTGTAGTTGAAGATGGTTCGGTAAAGATGCATTTTAGTCACCCCCGCCCTCCCAGTTCACCACCCTCAGTCTCAAAGTCTGCTTCTTTCATTGATGAAAACAATAACCCTAGGCTGATCCTAACCCTATCCCTTTCCCTAAAATTGGCAGAATGTTGCTTCTCAGTGAATGTTTTCTGTGCAAAAATCTGAGGGGGGTGGGGGTGCGGTGGGGGGGATGTGTGTGTGACTATAAAATACATCATAGCGGATGGGTCATCGTCTTAGCTTATTTAAAGACACACTGACGCATCGCGATTAAGTCCCTTGGTTTTTTTCTGGGTAGCTGTGACCCACATACAAATCTCCCCAACTTCAAATTGAGGCTGCTCTTTAAAATGTTTCGGTTTGAATTTGGGGGCATTTATATGGGAGTCTGACCTGGTCAAAACAAGATTTATTTCCAGAGGGAAAACACGTGAACCCCATGATTTTGACACGACATGATCTGGTGGGTCTTTAAGCAGGATGTTTTGACATCTCTTAATTATCATTAATAGGGTTAGTCAGCTTGATAACGGTACTTTGTGTTGATTGCGGGTGGTATGGGAAATCGACAGTCATTGTTCAGAAACATTACCGGTGCTTGTTGCATAATTATTAAGTGATAGATCACTTTGTAGTCATTGTGGTTTTGTAAAGGAAATTAATGATTATTCTCCGGAAGCATTATTTCTTAGTTAATTACCCAAACTGTAATTTTTTGGGGGGAGCCTTTCATGATGTTGAAGTGGAAAAAAGTCACAATTTCGTCAGAAGAAAGAGGTATTTTCTAAAGCTTAGAAATGATGTGTGTGTGTGTCCTTAAAGCAACGGCTCTGCCCCTGTGCTTCACTGGGTCCTGGGCAACCCCTGAACCCCTGACCTTTCACTTGAGAGTTGCACCCATGTTTGTGTGTGTTTTGTGTGTGTGTGTGTGTGTGTTTTGTGTGTGTCAGTGTGTGTTTTGTGTGTGTCAGTGTGTGTTTTGTGTGTGTCAGTGTGTGTGTTTTGTGTGTGTGTGTGTGTGTGTCAGTGTGATTGTGTGTGCGTGTGTGTGTCTCTGACACTGTGTGTGTGTGTGTGTGTGTGTCTGTGTATGTGTCAGTGTGTGTGTATGTGTCAGTGTGTGTGTCAGTGTGTTGTGTGTGTGTTGTGTTGTGTGTGTGTGTGTATCTGTGTGTGATTGTGTGTGCGTGCGAGTGTGTCTCTGACACTGTGTTTGTGTGTGTGTGTGAGTGAGAGAGAGAGAGGTGGAGAGTATGTGGTGTGTGCGTGTGCGTGTGCGTGCGTGTGTGTGTGTGACTTCTATATAAGCAGCATAATAGATTTCCAAATTTCTCAGAAATTTGAAATGATAATATCAATCTAAAACAAGAAAAAGATAGAGTGGAGATACTTAGAGCTCCAAGCATCGCTGTCTGTGCGATAATGAAGTAAGGTCATCAGCTCTCCCAGTTTAACCCTTTCGCCGCCAGCCTTTTTCCAGCAAAAAAATGCCATTAAACTTAACTGTGTAGAGAAAAAAAAGTATCTGCAATATTGGGAATTCCTCTGTGAAATGTATAACATTAGGGCTATCCTTGCCTCCCAAAATTAAGAAAATAGGGTCTTGGGATAACAGGCCCTGATTTGATGGCTTTTAGTGACATGGGTGTTAAACCTTTGTGGTGCAGAAATGCGACATTGGCGGTGAAAGGGTTAAGGAATGGCGGAGTGTAGTAGACAGGTCATCGTCTTAGCAGTGTTCTTGTTTGGTTTTATCATCACTGAATGTACATAGGCTTGATCAAGTACTTTGTTTCGATCAGGGTTGTGAAACAAATGATACAGTGGAACCTCCCTTATAAGACCTTCAAAAATCATTCAAAAATGAGGTCTTATAAGGGAGGTACTTTTAATACTTACAAAGAAGGGCACTGTCTCAGAGAAGCAGGTCTTATGTGGGAGGGAGTCTTATAAGGGAGGTTCCACTGTTACAGTTACATGGGTGTAACTTTCCCTGGTGTACAAGGATTTCCTGTTTTGGAATGTTACCAGAAAAGGAATTTCCTTTTTTTTAATTTGTCAAGATATGTGTCGACTGTATTTTTCAAACAATTTAAAATAAGCATTTGTATACATTCTGGAAAAGGTACATTACGATACCTTCATAAATCAATTTTTGCTTCAGAGAGTGAGAGAGTATTTGTGTTGGACACTGGGGTGTCCATCCGAGATGTACTAGGAAAAGAAGAGGAAATATGTCACTTTGTGCAGCTGCTATAGGCCTCTGCAACTAGGGTTGTTAACGCCCTTGACAGTGAGAGTGATGCCCTTGCTGGTCAGTACTGACAAGGGCATTCACTCTTGCGAAAGGCAGCCATTTAGTGGCATCAAATAGGGTTATTGGCGAGATTTATCCCCCTGTTTGGTCAGTACTGAACCATCTTCCCCCACCCACCAAGGGCATTCACTCTTGCAAAAGGTGTTCGTTGCAGACCCCAATATAGTTGGAATTTCTTTTCAGTTAGAAAGCTGTATTACAATTGATGAATATGCAGCCCCAGTCTCTTCTGCTTTGCTCTGTTTATCGGTGTAGAGTGGCACAGCGGTATCGCCTTGTGTCAAGTAAACCCGAGTTCAAACCTGGGTACAGGGGATTTTTCCTCTCACTTTACACTAGGCCTTACGGTCTGAACATGGAGTCTTTCGGATGAGATGATAAACCGAGGTCCTGTCGCTAACCCATGCACTTCGTTCACTCACTCACTCCACCCTTGACCGGCTTGGTCGTCAGGGTGCCATGCTGGATTTGGTGGTCATCCTCCGCCACTGGTCACCATCCTCTGCCAGGCGTATGAGGGTGTTGGTGTTGCGCTTGGTCCAGTTTTTGATGTTGTCCAGCCAGGACTTTCTTTGTCTGCCTTTCCGGCGTTTTCCTTGGATGGTGCCCTGGAGAATCGTTTCGGCCAGAGTGTTGTGACGTGTCACATGACCGCACCAGGCAAGTTTGTGGCGCCTGACAACTGCTAGGAGTGGCTCTACTCTGCCTGTATGGGTGTTCGCTTTTTGCCTGACATACTCATTTGTCTTGTGCTCTGTGTACGAGATGCGAAGAAGTCTCCAGAAGCACTTATGCTCAAACGCTTCCAGTCTGCGTTGGCAATCTGCCGTCAGAGTCCAGCTCCCGCAACCATACAGGAGGATGGAGACCACAAAGGATTTGTACAGTTTGATCTTTGTGCCCATGCACTTAGCACAAGTTAAGCCCAGTGGCAACGAAAAAGTTGTCATTTGGTCAAAATTTACCCCTCCCCCCCTCACTTTCTTCCTCATCAATCACACAAAAATCGTTTGCAAATTTTATTATTTTTAAATTGGGTGGCACACCTCTGCCGGCGACGCACTCTCCAGGTGGGAGCAACCCGAATTTCACAGAGACGCCTCTGTGACTATGAAGTACCTAATACCTAATAATACCGAAAATGGTTGTGCCAAAAAATAATTATTGGGTGGCATGCCTCTGGCTGCGACGTACTATCCAGGTGGGAGCATCCCGAATTTCACAGAGACGCCTCTGTGAATTTGAAGTACCTAATACCTAATAATACCTAAAATGGTTGTATGTTTCACAGCGGGGTCGTACGTCGCCCTGACGTTGATGGGAAAGCCCAACGTGAGTGAAGGAGGCAGCCAATCACAGCTCCCCATTTCTCCACCATCCTCCTCTGCTACTGCTGATAGCAACGCACCGTCCAATAGGAATTCCAGGATTACTGCGCCTCAGCCTGTAGATGTAAGTAGAACAGGATGGGGGGGCGAGAGAGAGAGAGAGAAAGAGAGAGAGAGAGAGAGGGAGGGAGATAGAGGGGAGAGAGAGAGTGGGAGGGAGAGAAAGAGAGAGAAAGAGGGGGAGAGAGAGAGAAAGAGGGAGAGAGAGAGAGAGAGAGAGAGAAAGAGGGGGAGAGAGAGAGAGAGAGAGAGAAAGAGCAGCAGGCAATGGACATGTGTGCCGACACCCCTTTATATTCATTTATGATCCTTCTTACACGATGTACTGAATTGCAGGATTTTTAAATTGCCTAAAGCCGGCGTCGCCGGATTATTGTGAGAATTTGAAAAGCAACGATTTTCTTACACACACACACTTGTACAGTTAAAAGGGCCTATATAAGCATTTGCTATATTCAAAGGAATGTAGCACCTGTACTAGTCTAGAGGGGTGAAAAAAGAGCAGTAATGTGTGTGTGTGCGCTGCCCCTGCACTCCGCTGGGGCCGCCCCCTTGCAGGATTTTTAAAATTTCCCAGGATCACCCATGTATATTCTGGAACTGCTTCATCATTTGCCAGTTGTAAGATAGCTTACAGTTATGTGTTAAGCCTCTCAATGAATTAACTTGTACAAATAGTTCCCCCCACCTTCTGGAAGTTGATGGTGTATATTGCTGCTGTGCTTTGTTTCTTGTTTCAGCCTGACATCGATCGAGAGCTGCTCCACCAGAGGGTCCACATGACCCGGGTGATGCTAGAGCAGGCCCGCGAAGACTTCCTGGTCAGTGCACATCCTGCGGCCTCAAACTCATTCACTCTTTCACCGCCAGCCACATTTCAGCCAAACATTTCTATTAAATTTACCTGGGTAGAGAACAAAATCCATCCGCAGTATTTGGGGATTCTTTTGTGATCTTTATAAAATAAGGTCTATCCTTGCTTCCCAAAGCTAACACAATAGGGTCTTTGGATAATAGACCCCAATTTGATGCCTTTTAGTGACATAGGTGGTAAATCATTGTGACATATATAAAATAAGGTCTATCCTTACTTCCCAAAGCTAACACAATAGGGTCTTTGGATAATAGACCCCAATTTGATGCCTTTTAGTGACATAGGTGGTAAATCATTGTGACATATATAAAATAAGGTCTATCCTTACTTCCCAAAGCTAACACAATAGGGTCTTTGGATAATAGACCCCAATTTGATGCCTTTTAGTGACATAGGTGGTAAATCATTGTGACATATATAAAATAAGGTCTATCCTTGCTTCCCAAAGCTAACACAATAGGGTCTTTGGATAATAGACCCCAATTTGATGCCTTTTAGTGACATAGGTGGTAAATCATTGTGGTGCGAAAATGCGACTTTGGCGGTGAAAGGGTTAATAGACTATTTTCTGCTACTCATTTTGGACCTCTACTATTCAAAATTGAAAATAATGCTCTTTACTACTCATTTTCAGTGAACATTGTTTGATGGTTCAATGAATAAAACTACACACAATTGGAGATAGGCGTAAATAGACTTTTTGGCTCACGTCGTTTTTTAAAACAAAGTGAGTCTATAGTATCGTACATGTTCAGATGTGTGTGTGTGTGTGTGTGTGTGTGTTGCGTCCGTGGCCCCGACCTTTAACCTTAACTCAAACCTTAACGTTGTCATTTTCTCTAAACATATAAGGCGTTAGAGGGTTAAAGTTAGCAGGATACTTGATTTTGACGTGAGTCTTCAAGTCACGACGATCAAAGCAGTCAGATACATTGATAAAGAACAAAATAAAGATAATCATTTGTTGCAGAGATTACTGTTGTGCAACCTTTAACCTTGACTCAGTCACACTCTTCAAACTAAAGAAGACTCTCACTCTCCACTGAAACTTTAACGTTGTCATTTTCTCAAAAAAACATAACATGTTAGAGGGTTAAAGTTAGCAGGATACTTGATTTTGACGTGAGCCTTCAAGTCATGGCGATCAAAGCAGTCAGATACATCGGTAAGGAACAAAAGAAAGAAAATCATTTGTTGCAGAGATTACTGTAACTGTTGTGTTGTACCGAGTAGGAGATACATACTGGAAAGAAGACTCTCCATTACATATACAAAAACGCTCTTTAAAAAGAAACACAAGACTTCAGGTGTGTACAAATAGGTACATTTCAACGTCGTCAACTTATATTTTCTGTAACAAATGGATGTATCTAGTGTGTGCGTTGACGGCCTGGTTGTTTAGCTTTTATTTGCGCCTTTGAGTAACGGTTGTTCGTGTTCATTTGCCCATCATCTCTGCGCATAACTTAGCCTACCGCACTTCCGGCAACAAGGCCTCGGCCTAGAGTCCATGCCTTACCTCATAATCAAGACGACGTACTTAACATTTAGCCCACATTCATTTCAGTCTTGAAAAAAAATATACGGAAAATCCAGGGTTCGTCGATTTCACTGCCTTCGACGTACGAATCCTTTGTTAGGCCTAGACGATTGATCACCATGAGCAAAGACTGTACAGGGGAAGATAAACATGGATGAGCTTGCTGGCTGTGACCTTGACCTTTGCTTTGTGGCAGAGGGGGATTAACGAAACGAAAATAAAATATTAGGACTAATATAAAATATCTGACAGAAATGTAGATGATGTGGAACAAGTTTTCATCGCATGAACAATCAGTTTAAAACAGTAACAGATCAGGAGTATGGCCTTACGAAACACGCAACTTCAATTATTAATTTTCTAAGAGTAAGAGGCTTAGACCCACAGGCAAAGACTAGGCCTACTACAGGTGTCCGTAGACCCCCCTTACCCCGGGGGGGGGGGGGGGGGGGGGGGATTGGTCACTATGTTTTTTCTGAAAGCTTGGTCAATATGCTTTTCAATTTTACTTGTTTGCCAAAAATAAAAATAGGGCTCCACTATGTTACATGCGCATACATATAATTAAATTTTAAAGAAAGGGGTAGGGGTGCATAGAAATAATTTTAATTTACACAGTAAAATAAAAATTAATTCTGTTTTCAGATGCACAAGTGTCTACATAACAGTATTCTCTCTATACAGGCATGGAAATTGTCATGGGAATTCCCATGCCTGCTATAGTAATAAAAATCAGACGTGAGCCTTGCAGGCTTTGCCTCTTGTTTTATTTAATTTTTATTTCAAGAAAGCATTGCGCAACCTCAGGTCACTTATAGTCTTTTTAGACGGCGTGACTAATGCATTTGAAGATTGAAGTATACTTGAACTTGCACTTAACTTCAGAAATACTGTGCACCCAACTTTAAGACAAAGAGAAAATGCTGGAGAATGTCAGTTTGTGTGAGTTCTGATCAGAACGTTTGTATTTTATTATTACAGAAACAACAGAAGCATTGCACGAGAAGAAAGACAACCCACTTAGCTTTTAGATAAAGAGAAAACTGCGTGTGTTCTCATCAGAATCTTTGTCTTTCAATTAACAGCAGAAACAGTATGTGGGAACGCCGTCAGAGAAACTGCACACTCAGCTTTTGGATAAAGAGAAAACTGCGTGTGTTCTCATCAGAATGTTTGCCTTTTAATTATTAAAGGAAACAGTATGTGTGAACGGCGTCAGAGAAACTGCACACTCAGCTTTTGGATAAAGAGAAAACTGCGTGTGTTCTCATCAGAATGTTTGCCTTTTAATTATTAATGGAAACAGTATGTGTGAACGGCGTCAGAGAAACTGCACACTCAGCTTTTGGATAAAGAGAAAACTGTGTGTTCTCATCAGAATGTTTGCTTTTTAATTATTAACAGAAACAGCAGAAACAGTATGTGCGAACGCCTTCAGAGAAACTGCCAGCACAGTTTTTGGATAAAGAGAAAACTGCATGTGTTCTCATCAGAATGTTTGTCTTTTAATTATTAACAGAAACAAAGAGAAAACTGCGTGTGTTCTCATCAGAATGTTTGTCTTTCAATTGTTAACAGAAACAGCAGAAACAGTACGTGCGAACGCCGTCAGAGAAACTGCACACTCAGCTTTTGGATAAAGAGAGAACGGTGAAGACTTTGGAGAACCAGTTACGAGCTTTGACAGGAGGAGAGGAGCCGTCCGTGAGTGCAGTGCTGTCTGCTAGAGAAGGGGTTGCTGAGTCAGACCTGTTTACTCTACTCTTTTCCAGTAGTATTCTACTCAAATTGAAAATAGTGCTAGATTCTACTCATTTTCAGTGAACATTGTTTGATGGTTTAATGAATAAAACTACTCATTTTGCACCTTAACTACTCATTTCAGCTATCCGGACTAGTCAAGACTTGTGTAGGGGGTAACCAGGTCTGCTCAGTTAACAGGGGTGCTACTCTTTCAGTTTTACACTGATTTCAGTATTTTTAATTTTACCAACTGAACTTCAATTTTTTTTAATTCATCCCAAAAAATTAAAAAACTCACCACAGGCGATTTGGGGCGTTTTGAACTTAGTTGTTTTTATCTTGGAATTTTACAAAGGCAATGTAATAATTTTACAAGCATTATCAGACTCAAACTGTCTGTCATTTTAACTGTCTGTCTATCTTGTTATCTCTCTCTCTTAACTTGCCCCCTTGAATCGTTCGACGGGGCTCTGCCCCTGTACCCTGCCGGGGCCATGGGTCCCTGGACCCCTGCCTTTTTTTCATTTTGGGGGTGTCGCACCCATGTGGGTGTTTGCAATTTTACAATTCTGATAATCTTCCTTTCAACTGTTCAATGTTTGTGTCATCAAATATTCCTCACATTGTAGAAAGTAGTAAGGCTGAGCAATTACATAATAATAATAATAAACGGACACTTATATAGCGCTTTTTATCGGCACAAAGCTCTTTACAATCAGCATTGAAACACTCACAGACATACACACACGCACACAGACACACACAAACACAACAGACACACACGCACATATGTACGCGCACGCGAGTGAACATGTTCTTGCACACAGACATACACACACAGACCCACACACATTTCATCAAACACACAGAAAACACATTCTCACTGAAGTGCACACACACTTACACTTGTACAAATTCACGCACGCAAACACACACGTGCACTCACATACACAAACACATACGCACTCATACTCACAGACACATACTCGCACACTCTCACTTACATCCAATAATTCTAGGTTAACAGGAACAAATAAAATAGAAGGGTCTTACATTTTGACAATTTTCCCCTTTAACCTTTAGCACACTGCAGGCCATGCAGTCACTGAGCCGATAGTCTCCCCTGTAGCTGCAGGCCATTCAGTCACTGAGCCGATAGTCTCCCCTGTAGCTGCAGGCGCATTCAGTCACTGAGCCGATAGTCTCCCCTGTAGCTGCAGGCCATTCAGTCACTGAGCCGATAGTCTCCCCTGTAGCTGCAGGCCATTCAGTCACTGAGCCGATAGTCTCCCCTGTAGCTGCAGGCGCATTCAGTCACTGAGCCGATAGTCTCCCCTGTAGCTGCAGGCCATTCAGTCACTGAGCCAATAGTCTCCCCTGTAGCTGTGACGCATTCAGTCGCTGAGCCGATAGTCTCCCCTGTAGCTGCAGGCGCATTCAGTCACTGAGCCGATAGTCTCCCCTGTAGCTGCAGGCGCATTCAGTCACCGAGCCGATAGTCTTCCCTGTAGCTGCAGGCCATTCAGTCACTGAGCCGATAGTCTCCCCTGTAGCTGCAGGCCATTCAGTCACTGAGCCGATAGTCTCCCCTGTAGCTGCAGGCGCATTCAGTCACTGAGCCGATAGTCTCCTCTGTAGTTGCAGGCCATTCAGTCGCTGAGCCGATAGTCTCCCCTGTAGCTGCAGGCGCATTCAGTCACTGAGCCGATAGTCTCCCCTGTAGCTGCAGGCGCATTCAGTCACTGAGCCGACAGTCTCCCCTGTAGCTGTGACGCATTCAGTCGCTGAGCCAACAGTCTCCCCTGTAGCTGCAGGCCATTCAGTCGCTGAGCCGATAGTCTCCCCTGTAGCTGCAGGCGCATTCATGCACCCACAGAGGGGTACTCAAAATCAATGCTTCGCGGACCTTATTTCTGTAACTAATAATGGAAACAACTTTACTTAATTAACTGGGTTTGAAGTTGATTAAAGGTACATATATTGCAAGAAATGTTTTTATTTAATTTAATTGTTATTTGACGAGACCAGAAAGTCATATGAATAAATGTTTATATGGTATATTGTGTGCATGAGTGCGTTCTTGTGAGTGTGTGTGTGTGTGCGTGCATGAGTGCTTTATGCATGCATCTGTATCTGTGAGTGTGTGTGTGTCAAGTCAAGTCAAAATCTTTATTGAGGGTTAAAGAATAAGCTGACAAAGCTTTTTTTCATCCTCTGTGTGTGTGTGTGTGTGTGCGCGTGCGTATATGTATTGTTGTATATTATGTTAAATTCATACTTACGCTTTCATTTTCTTTGTTTCCTTCAGACTCAAGGCTTCACAGTGAAATGCTCCGGTCTTATGTTTGTGCGCATGTGTGTATGTGCATATGCCTATCAATCAAGCCTTGTCTTAACGTCCTCCGACCTGCACACAGGTGCATATGTGCATACATGCCTATCAATCAAGCCTTGTCTTAACGTCCTCCAACCTGCACACAGGTGCATATGTGCATACATGCCTATCAATCAAGCCTTGTCTTAACGTCCTCCAACCTGCACACAGGTGCATATGTGCATACATGCCTATCAATCAAACCTTGTCTTAACGTCCTCCAACCTGCACACAGGTGCATATGTGCATATGCCTATCAATCAAGCCTTGTCTTAACGTCCTCCAACCTGCACACAGGTGCATATGTGCATACATGCCTATCAATCAAGCCTTGTCTTAACGTCCTCCAACCTGCACACAGGTGCATATGTGCATACATGCCTATCAATCAAGCCTTGTCTTAACGTCCTCCAACCTGCACACAGGTGCATATGTGCATACATGCCTATCAATCAAGCCTTGTCTTAACGTCCTCCAACCTGCACACAGGTGCATATGTGCATACATGCCTATCAATCAAGCCTTGTCTTAACGTCCTCCAACCTGCACACAGGTGCATATGTGCATACATGCCTATCAATCAAGCCTTGTCTTAACGTCCTCCAACCTGCACACAGGTGCATATGTGCATACATGCCTATCAATCAAGCCTTGTCTTAACGTCCTCCAACCTGCACACAGGTGCATATGTGCATACATGCCTATCAATCAAACCTTGTCTTAACGTCCTCCAACCTGCACACAGGTGCATATGTGCATATGCCTATCAATCAAGCCTTGTCTTAACGTCCTCCAACCTGCACACAGGTGCATATGTGCATACATGCCTATCAATCAAGCCTTGTCTTAACGTCCTCCAACCTGCACACAGGTGCATATGTGCATACATGCCTATCAATCAAGCCTTGTCTTAACGTCCTCCAACCTGCACACAGGTGCATATGTGCATACATGCCTATCAATCAAGCCTTGTCTTAACGTCCTCCAACCTGCACACAGGTGCATATGTGCATACATGCCTATCAATCAAGCCTTGTCTTAACGTCCTCCAACCTGCACACAGGTGCATATGTGCATACATGCCTATCAATCAAGCCTTGTCTTAACGTCCTCCAACCTGCACACAGGTGCATATGTGCATACATGCCTATCAATCAAGCCTTGTCTTAACGTCCTCCAACCTGCACACAGGTGCATATGTGCATACATGCCTATCAATCAAACCTTGTCTTAACGTCCTCCGACCTGCACACAGGTGCATATGTGCATACATGCCTATCAATCAAACCTTGTCTTAACGTCCTCCAACCTGCACACAGGTGCATATGTGCATACATGCCTATCAATCAAGCCTTGTCTTAACGTCCTCCAACCTGCACACAGGTGCATATGTGCATACATGCCTATCAATCAAACCTTGTCTTAACGTCCTCCAACCTGCACACAGGTGCATATGTGCATACATGCCTATCAATCAAACCTTGTCTTAACGTCCTCCAACCTGCACACAGGTGCATATGTGCATACATGCCTATCAATCAAACCTTGTCTTAACGTCCTCCAACCTGCACACAGGTGCATATGTGCATACATGCCTATCAATCAAGCCTTGTCTTAACGTCCTCCAACCTGCACACAGGTGCATATGTGCATACATGCCTATCAATCAAACCTTGTCTTAACGTCCTCCAACCTGCACACAGGTGCATATGTGCATACATGCCTATCAATCAAACCTTGTCTTAACGTCCTCCAACCTGCACACAGGTGCATATGTGCATACATGCCTATCAATCAAACCTTGTCTTAACGTCCTCCAACCTGCACACAGGTGCATATGTGCATACATGCCTATCAATCAAGCCTTGTCTTAACGTCCTCCAACCTGCACACAGGTGCATATGTGCATACATGCCTATCAATCAAGCCTTGTCTTAACGTCCTCCAACCTGCACACAGGTGCATATGTGCATACATGCCTATCAATCAAACCTTGTCTTAACGTCCTCCAACCTGCACACAGGCGCATATGTGCATACATGCCTATCAATCAAACCTTGTCTTAACGTCCTCCAACCTGCACACAGGCGCATATGTGCATACATGCCTATCAATCAAACCTTGTCTTAACGTCCTCCAACCTGCACACAGGCGCATATGTGCATACATGCCTATCAATCAAACCTTGTCTTAACGTCCTCCGACCTGCACACAGGTGCATATGTGCATACATGCCTATCAATCAAACCTTGTCTTAACGTCCTCCGACCTGCACACAGGCGCATATGTGCATACATGCCTATCAATCAAACCTTGTCTTAACGTCCTCCGACCTGCACGCAGGTGCATATGTGCATACATGCCTATCAATCAAACCTTGTCTTAACGTCCTCCGACCTGCACACAGGCGCATATGTGCATACATGCCTATCAATCAAACCTTGTCTTAACATCCTCCAACCTGCACACAGGCGCATATGTGCATACATGCCTATCAATCAAACCTTGTCTTAACATCCTCCAACCTGCACACAGGCGCATATGGGACATTTGTTAGTATTCGATAGGGGGACGAAAAGAAAATGGGGAAGGGGGTCATGATAAGGGAATGATTGTTTTAAAATATGGATTGGGGTAGTTAAAACACATAGGGATAAAAGTCAGTGTCAAAGTTGTGTTCGTCAATTCGTCAGTGTTTGTAAGCGGCTCTTCGCTATCAGGTCGCCCAATATATTTCATGACTCTGGTTAGGGAAACAAACCTACTTGATTGATTCCAATTAAAATTTATCAGGACATGTATTTTAAATCCAAAGGGGGGGGGGGGGGGGGGTTATAAACAATATTCAAATATTCACATGCTTGTAAAAAATGTGCAGGAAAAGTTATTTCATGTTTCAGCGATGCCCAACAATGTCATAAAGAAACAGTATGCGCAGAATGGTTTATCTAATACATGCCTGTTGTTTCCATGTTGTTTGTCTTCACCAGGCTCAAGGGTCCACAGCCAAATGCTCTGACCTGGACTCCTCAGATTGTTCCCTCAATTCCTGGGTGAGTCACTCCTGCCAGACCCCTTACATATCCTACCCCCCTTTGTTTCTGGTCGCAAACTGATGTTTTGTTGTTGTTGATTTTTTAGTTGATGCTGGCCAATTGTTTCTTTGACAATTTATTTATGTTCGATGATGCTTTTAGTTGTACAGTGGAACCTCCCTTATAAGACCTTCAAAAATCATCCGAAATGAGGTCGTATAAGGGAGGGGTCTCATAAGGGAGGTAATTTTAATGCTTGCAAAGAAGGGCAATGTCTCAGAGAAGTAGGTCTTATATGAGAGGGGGTCTTATAATGGGAGGTCTTCTAAGGGAGGTTTCACTGTACATTGTTTGATAGAAACATTGGCTTTGGTCCCGTTTTAGTTGAAGGCTTGTTTGTTTGTTTTTGGTGTGTGTGCGTGTGTGTGTGTGTGTGTGCATGCAGGCGTGTGTGTGTGTGCGTGTGTGTGTGTGTGTGTTTCTCTTGTGTAAATGTCAGCATTTGACTTTGTAACGTGTGTGTGTGTTTCGTTTTTCTTCTCGGAAGCCAGTGTGTATAGGATAGATGCTCAATCCTGCATGCACAGTAGACGTCATATGTTTCAGCTTTTTTTAAAACATCATTTATGCGTTTACAAAAATGTTACCCCCCCCCTGTGAAAAGCTTGCATCAGGTATTTTCATTTTGTTTGTAGCTGTACATCGGCTTACATGTGACCCAGCACCACGAAAGGGACATTAAGTGTCAAATGACCATTCTGAAAAAAATAATGGCATGGTTGGAAACTTCAAGCAATTCTCTTTCTAATGATTTAAGAAATGTTCTTGTATCCTTTCTTGTTGCAGAGCTATGAGCATTTAATGTTGGCAAGGTGACTGTCGGCCATTTTGAGAAATCGGTGTCTAAAGTCTAGCCTATCCTAAGAAAATGCATCAACCTACTAATTTTAAAACACTTTTTGGAATATTTGGAGACCCTGATAAAGATTATCCTTTATGGATATGAAAGATAAGATGTTAGAGAGCACGGAAATACCTATGACTCAAAATTGATCAGAAATGAGATGTTGACTTTGCAAGTCTGTTGTGAGAAACTATCCCAGCAACTTGGTGTCCCTTTCGTGGTGCTGGGTCACATGTTAATTTAGCGTTTTGGGTTAGTTCTTTTTTTTCTATGGATGACAATATCCCAGAACATATAATCCAGAGTTTATATACTTTGTTTTTCTTTTCCAAGGTTGATGCTTTTTAGCATGTGTATTATTGCAGACCTACTATGCTTGTAGAATTATAGGTGACTTTATTTTTTAAGTTGCAGCTTACATAATATCTATCCCAGTTCTGTTGCGGACCCTTTATTAAGTTTTGTTTTAGCATGCATTTATTTTAGAGCTTTTTATGTTCATATCAATCTCAAATTTGCTTGTAGATCAGGGACGGTATTCATGTCGAGATAGCATGAGACTTGGCATGATGCTAACTTAGAAGCTCTTCCAAAAGTCCTATTAAATCCTATAGGACATTGGAAGAGCTTCTAAGTTAGCATCATGCTAAGTCTCATGCTATCTCAACGTGAATACCGTCCCAGGTTTTTTTTAATTTTGAGTTATAGATCCCTATGCTTTGCACATTTATGTGTTTATATAGTTGGATATTCTTAAGCAGAGATTGAAAGTTGCAGACATTATATTTGAAAATAAGAGTAAGATTTAGGGAATCCTTACACAAAAACTCTTAATCTCCTAATCCTGAAATACATGTAACCATCTTCATTTCATGTTCTGACCAAATTCATGTTTCCCCCTAACCCTCTCTCCTTTCTTTTCCTTTATTTATCTTCCCTCTCCCTCTCTCTCTCTCTCTCTTCACTTTACCAACCCTACCTAACTTTTTCTCCATTCTCAAACCTCTCTCTCTCTCCACTTGACTAACCCGTTATTCTTTCTCTAATGTTCTCTCTCTCTCTCTCCCTTCCTCTCCCACTCACCCTTTCTCACTCGCTTGTCCAACCCTCCACCCCTCCACCAGTCCGCAATGGGCCCTCCCAAGCATGTGAAGCAGGTGTCGCTGCCTGTGCCCACTTTCCGCGAAGAGGGGTGTCAGCAGTCGTCGACAATCATGCGCTCCAAGTCGGATGCGGCCTGGCGGCGAAACTATAACAAGGGACCCGCTACCCAGTCCACATTTTATGTGGGGTTAGCTCCGACAGCACAAGGGGGCGCTGCTAGCAGTGAAGCCCCGCCTCCTCCACAACAGCAACAACAACAGTCGCAGGTGAAGAGATTAAAAAAAAAAAAATATTCCTGGAATTCTCTTCCATTTTTACCCCAATTTTATCCTATGAAGTCCCAGGCGAGGACACAGATTTTTTGATTTTTTTTTTTATACTTATGAAAACTTCTTGTCCGTCCGAATTCCATTGAATTTTTTCTCCACTTTTTTTGCCCTAAAAAGTAACTGGTGAAGAGATATTTTGGTCAGCGTTAAACCACTTTTTTCTCTCACTTTATTCCCACCCTTTTATCTACACTCCCCCCCTTCCCCCTCCCCAACCTTCCCCTTCCCCTCATTCCCACAACCTTTTATATCTTTTGTTCATTCTCGCTTTTCGAAAGCTTCTGACCATTTTTCTGTCCAACCTTTTTCTTTTTTTTCAGAAAGTGAGATTGGTTTCTTTTTTCCCCTCAGTTTCTGTTCTTTTATTTCTCCTTTTATGGTGTGCATTCAAAATGTTTTTGGTCTCTCGAGGCATATCCCTATGTTCGCCCTAACTTGGGCTGGTTAGCTCCCTTTTCATCTTCTTTTTTTAACCCATTCCACCTTACCTCTCCACCCACATCCCATTAACTCTTTCGTTCCTGAGAACCGCTTTTGAGGTTGACTGGGAGCAACTGCAGATTCCTAGCTTTATAGAGCCCTCTATCTCTCTATTCCTGGGTTTCCAGAGAGAGTAAAACTGTATAAAAGGGTGTTATGTTATTGTGAATATGCGGCATGTTTTCAGCAGCATGTTTCTCTTTCCATTTTATAAACAATACTTGCCCCAGTAAGAAAAGGGAAAAACACTCATTTCATTGCAAGTAGAAGAGCAAAGTAATAACAGTTGCATCATGTTGCATGATATTACGAGCAAAAGAGGCCCGTAGGAATCAACGAGATACATTTTCTCAGCAGCTAAAGAGGTTCTGAGGAATGAACAGTAGTTGAAACTTCTCTAAATACAGAAACCAAAGAGTTAACCATCAAATGTACTTGTCTTTATCATTTCCCCCGAACATGGAGTGTGGCTGCCTACGTGGCGGGGTAATCAAAAACGGTCACAGACGTAATGTTCTCATTTGTAGCTGATGCACTTGTACCATAGTGTTCAAGTATTTCCGCTGTTGGGATGATCCCTGGAGTCTTTTATCCAGGCTAAGCCAACCAAAATCTTTTTCATTCTTTTCCCCATTTTCTTATCCCTTATGTTACAGTCGTGTAATGAGAGTCACGAGTTAATAGTATATTAACATCAATTAGGAAGAGATTAGAAACACATTAAAGCCGAACAAACAAAAATCACCATTTGTGGTAACGCCTGATGTCGGTAAGTATGGACATATATTTTAACATTTTTATTACTACGGTGTATGTGTACACTTTGTACGTGAACAATTGTAAGAAATAACTATCCACTATGCAAGGCTGTATGTGATGAATAGACCTGCTTCCCTTGACTGTGTGTATAAGAAATAACTATCCCCCATGCAAGGCTGTATGTGATGAATAGACCTGCTTCCCTTGACTCTGTGTGTGTAAGAAACAACTATCCCCCATGCAAGGCTGTGTGTGATGAATAGACCTGCTTCCCTTGCCTCTGTGTGTGTAAGAAACAACTATCCCCCATGCAAGGCTGTGTGTGATGAATAGACCTGCTTCCCTTGACTCTGTGTGTGTAAGAAACAACTATCCCCCATGCAAGGCTGTGTGTGATGAATAGACCTGCTTCCCTTGACTCTGTGTGTGTAAGAAACAACTATCCCCCATGCAAGGCTGTGTGTGATGAATAGACCTGCTTCCCTTGACTCTGTGTGTGTAAGAAACAACTATCCCCCATGCAAGGCTGTGTGTGATGAATAGACCTGCTTCCCTTGACTCTGTGTGTGTAAGAAACAACTATCCCCCATGCAAGGCTGTGTGTGATGAATAGACCTGCTTCCCTTGACTCTGTGTGTGTAAGAAACAACTATCCCCCATGCAAGGCTGTGTGTGATGAATAGACCTGCTTCCCTTGACTCTGTGTGTGTAAGAAACAACTATCCCCCATGCAAGGCTGTGTGTGATGAATAGACCTGCTTCCCTTGACTCTGTGTGTGTAAGAAACAACTATCCCCCATGCAAGGCTGTGTGTGATGAATAGACCTGCTTCCCTTGACTCTGTGTGTGTAAGAAACAACTATCCCCCATGCAAGGCTGTGTGTGATGAATAGACCTGCTTCCCTTGACTCTGTGTGTGTAAGAAACAACTATCCCCCATGCAAGGCTGTATGTGATGAATAGACCTGCTTCCCTTGACTCTGTGTGTGTAAGAAACAACTATCCCCCATGCAAGGCTGTGTGTGATGAATAGACCTGCTTCCCTTGACTCTGTGTGTGTTGTATGCAGACGTATGCATGCATGTTTGCACATGTACCATAATATACGCTTGTAGCATTCTATGCGCTTGGCGATTAGGTGCGGTCTTACCATTTATTTGTGCATCTAGGGCCGCCCTTATTAGAAGTGGTAACATGTATTTATGATCTACATCATTTCTGTTGAATTGTCTTTTCTGCGGCTTGCTTTGTTTATTTGTTTTGGGACCGGTTCTGGTTCTGGTTTGTAGTACGTCGAAGGAGCATATGAAGGCTATGGACTCGACGGAAACTGGGAGAGCGCAATGAGAGTTGGGACAGTTTGCACTTTTTAGGCATTTTTTCTCATATAGAGTTGTCTGATTTCTTTTCGACTTTAGACTATAATATGTTCATGGATGTTCCTGCTTTCAGGATGTCCTGAAGTTCAGGATTTTTCTATTGCCTGGAGCTGGAGCCTGGAGCAGGATTTTTGACATTTCTCAGGAGCATCCATGTATGCTTTTTAGTTCATAAGCGAAGGGCTAATCTAGAATTAGAGTATGATATTTTTTTCACTTTTTCTTTCTTTCACTTTTTACCATACTTTTAATTTTATGTGCATAATTATCTTGGAGAAAGTTGAATGTTTGTGAAGAAAATGTTGTCTGTTCTACTTTGCACATTGATTGCCTTTCCTCACGTTTTCAGTGAATTATGCACAGCTTAGAACGTAGAATTTGTCAGGTGGCCTAGAGGTGATTACTTGTTGAATGAAAGACCGATATGTGTACAACAGTTTTAATAATTGTATCTTTTAATTATTCTGCCCCCACTTGTTGCTTTAACCCTTTCACCGCCAATGTCGCATTCATGCACCACAGTGGTTTAACACCCATGTCACTAGAAGGCATCAAATCAGGGCCTGTTATCCAAAGACCATATTTTCTTCATTTCGGGAGGTAAGGATAGGCCTAATGTTATGCATGTCATGGAGGAATTCCCAATATTGCAGGGTTTTATTTCTTTACCCAGTTAACCCTTTCGCCGCCAGCCATTTTTCAGCCAACAAATTCCATTAAACTTACCTGGGTAAAGAGAAAAAAAATCTGCAATATTGTGAATTCTTCTGTGACATCTATAACATTAGGCCTATCCTTACCTCCTAAAATTATTAAAAATAGGGTCTTCAGGTAGGCTAACCGGCCCTGATTTGATGGTTTTTTTGTGACATGGGTGCTAAACCATTGTGGTGCAAAAATGCGACATTGGCGGTGAAAGGGTTAAGTTTAATGGTGTTTTTGTGGCTGAAAACCATCTGGCAGCGAAAGGGTTAAACTGTAGGCCGATACAGTTATGCACACCAGTTTTATGAATGTGTTTCTGATGTATTTGCACACATTTGATCCCTCCCTTATTGGTCTGTCGCTCCCTAGGGAGGAGGCGGGAAGCTGCGCCATAAGTTAAAGCGGGTAACACACCACCCTTTCCTCTGTTTGGGTCCATCGGTTTTGTCTTCCATTCCACCCTTCACTGGCACCCAATGCATTTCGATATTGTCTGCTCTTTGGGGGTGGTTTTTTTCTTTTTCATTGGATTTTTTTCTGGTTTGTTTTTATGGTTTACCGTATTTTTCGGATCATTAGGCGCTGCTGTGTATAAGGCAAATAGGGCAATTGTCAAGAAAAATCTGAAAAAATTAAAGTAAAAGGCGCCCTCGTTTATAAGGCGATACACACCTCGCAAAAGAAAGTCGAAGTTTGAAGCCCGTACACAGACCTGTTTACTCGACTCTTTTCGAGTAGCATTCTACTCATTTTGGACCTCTAATAATAATAATAATAATAATAATAATGGGAATTTATATAGCGCTCTTTCTCACATGAGCTCAGTGCGCTTTACATTGATAACAAGAACATTAAAGGCAAACAAATAATTAATCATTAGAAAGTAAAATAAGCACGATGCTTGCACGCAATGTTCTCTTACTTCCTTACACACACACACACACACACACACACACACACACACACACTCTCTACTACTCTTCAAAACTGAAAATAATGCTCTTTACTACTCATTTTCAGTGAACATTGTTTGATGGTTTAATGAATAAAACTACACATTTTGCACCCAAGCTATTCATTTCAGCTATCCAGACTACTCAAGACTTGTGTAAGGGGTAAAGAGATTTGCGTACACGTCCTGTAAACGCTTACCGACCGCCATTACTGCTGTCATAAACGAGAGTTGGCTCCCTTCTCAAATAATCGAACTTCCGTTTTTGTGACTTCCGGTTGTTGTGTTTGGACTTTTTTTCGCGAAAACTGGTAGAATTATAACATTTTAAGCTCTACAACGATGCTTTTTACATCCAATGAAGGGTTGTGGCATCTGTTGGACGGTATCTCGGATGATAATAGGGATTTTGAAGCGTGAGTATTTGTCATATCGGCGACTCGTTACCACTTTCGATGTTGTGACTCACAGTAGACTGTACTGAGTACAGCAATCGTTGCCTCTCTTCTCACGAGTTTGTTCACTAATAGGGCGCCCTCGTTTAATAGGCGCATAGGTCGAAATTGAAAAAAGCTAGAAATCGCCATATAGTCAGAAAACTACGGTACTTGATGTGTTTTAATGATTTTTTCTGATAAATGTTTTCGTTTTGATTTGTCTTATCTTTTATTTTTCAGTCACCTGAAAACATTCTTTCTTTTTGTTTTTATTTCGAGTTTAAACTGATTTTCCTTCCTTTATTTTCTGAGCAAGGAATGGTTTTGGAGTTTGGGAGCACAGCATCATTCATTCATTGTTACTCCATGTCGGAGAAAAGAGGAACACTATTTATACATCACTTAGTCGTCTGGTTTATCTTTATTTTTATTTGATTTATTTATTATTATTATTATTATTATTGTTGCATACATTTTGATGAAAGTGTCTTCCCTTATCCTTTGATGTTCGAATTGCAATTGTTGATCTAAACCCTGTTATTGTTGATGTTGGTAATATAATGAATGTTATTGGTAATATAATGAATGTTGTTGTTGATAATACAATGGTGTTTCTAAGATGTGTTGTGTGTCAGCATGTGTTTTTATTGAATCTTTAGTTTAGGGATAAAAGATTCAAGATAAATTGAAGATGAAAACTTCTGATGTTGTGTTGGTATCCACCCACACAAACCATCCATTCTTTTCTTTGCCCCTTCCTTTTGGCAGTTTGCACATTTTCTGTCCCCAATTAGGCATTTATCTCTTGATATATCAATTACTGTCTCTCTCTCTCTCCTGTCCATGAAAAGACGTTTCTTATTCCCCTTTGGCTGTGGCCTACATTTCATGTTGTGTATGTCTTTTTTTGGTGTCAGTTTTATAGCTCTGCATGATTTATGCTGTTTATAACAATGAATATCTCGACCCCTCCTTCTTTGACCCATCGGACCGCAGGTCGAGATAACAGTAAGTCATACATATAACGTTATATTCGGATCTGAGCTTCGCGGAAGGATACAATCACATTGGATGTCAACCAAAGCAGACGACCAAAACTGGCAAAATGAAGCGTTTTGCGACAATTTCAGATGACGAAAAAATGCGCAAAAAACAACTATTAACACCAAACATAAATATTTGAAAACTTCTCAGAATCAGTGGAACTTAATTTCGTTGCGCATGAACATGCAGATGAGAACGTCAGTGGGCCTGTGCTTGCAATGCAGGCAGTAGATCTAGCTTAGTCACTATTTCGTTTCAATAACTATAAACTGCATTTGAAACCGTCGAGATATATATGTCATCTAGATCTGGCCTTCGAATATTGGTTTTGGTTGGAACTCTCGAAGTTTTTATCGCAACTCAGCGGCTTCGTTGCGATAAAAACTTCTCGAGTTCCAACCAAAACCAATATTCGAAGGCCAGATCTAGATAACGTATATTGTGTTCAAGTTTGTTTGTCTTTGGATATTGTAAGGACGTTTGTCTGTGTAATTAAAATATTCGAGTTCGAGTTCTCTCTCTCTCTCTCTCCCCCTCTCTCTCTCTCTCTCTCTCTCTCTCTCTCTCTCTCTCTCTCTCTCTCTCTCTCTCTCTCTCTCTCTCTCTCTCTCTCTCTCTCTCTCTCTCTCTCTCTCTCTCTCTCTCTCTCTCTCTCTTGCATGATAACGAAAGAGAAAAGGGATAGTCATATTAGTAGTGGTGGTGGTGGTAGTAGTAGTAGTAGTGGTGGTACTGGTAGTAGTCACAGCAGTTGTTGTTGCTGCTGATTGTTATGTTTATTTTCTGCTCATGTCATTACATTTTTGTTTCATGTTTTTATTCCATTTATATTATCTATAGCCTACATAGTAGGATGGGTGCTATATAAATTTTCCTCATTATTATTATTATTATAAGAAAATTTAAATCAGGTGCTTATTCCGACTTATTGATGTTTGCCGTAATTGCGTAGTATTAATTATTTCTGCTTGAAGGAGCACGCATGCACACAGACATGCTCGCGCACGGACAAGTACACATTCACATAGCTAGAAAGCACTCACTGAAGAATACAACCCTTGACCCCAAAAATATAGAGCCTCATTTTAATGTCTTTAAAGCCTTTTTGGTATTTGGTACTTTATAGTCACAAAGGTGTCTGTGAAATTCGGGTTGCTCCCACCTGGAGAGCGTGTCGCAGCCAGAGGCACGCCACCCTTTTTTTTTTCCCCTGCGATTGATGAGGAAGAAAGGTAGGGGGAGTAAAGTTGTGACCAAATCACAACTTTTTCGTTACCACTGGGGTTAAGTGCATGAGCACACGTAACCTCGGTTTATCGTCTCATCCGAAAGACTCCATGTTCAGACCGTAAGGCCTAGTGCAAAGTGAGAGGAAAAATCCCCTGTACCCAGGTTCGAACTTGGGTTTACTGTGCACGCGGTGAATGCGTTACCTCTGTGCCACTGTACGCCTAGCCAGGATAATAAGAAAGACTAAAACCCACAGAATAATACATAATGCATTGCTTGATGAACGCAACACCTGTAAAAGTGGCTTTTAAACTAAGATTTCTGAAGTTTCTGCATGTTTTTATTTTTATGTCATAAATGTAGTTGTGTACGTCTGTGTATTGGTATGCATGTTAAATTGATGTGTCTGTGCATGTCTGTGTGTTGGTGTTTGTATAATGTTCAGTGGACACATCACTATATATGTTCATGCATGTTTGCGTGTGGGTGTTGTATGTGTTCAGTGGAAGTCGAGTTGTTCGGCAGCGTGTCATCGCGACGCGGTTGTGACACACGCTGTTCCTGTTTGCGTTCCTGTGCCGAGATTGATTGTCACATCTCCTACAGAGTCTGTGCGTCTGTATTTTTGGGTTTATTGCACTGTCAGTTTGGGCCAAACGACAACAGTTGGCAACGTTTTAACTTCATGCACTGTTAATACTGTGTTCAATATACCGTAAAATGCGGACTATAAGCCGCTACTTTCCCCCTCAACTTTGGCCCATGCGGCTTATAGACTGATGCGGCTTATCTGCGGCTTATCTGTTGATCTTTTTCCATTCTATGTTTATCAGTATGATTAAATATGTTTCTGGCCACATTCTTCAGCCTATTTTGAACTTTGAGATTCAAAACTGGTTTTGGTAATCAATAGATTCAAATCTCATGTTTAAAGTATCTGAGAGCATTACACACTCATGTTCTGAATTTATATATTTGTTGCTTTATGCACATTTAATTTTCTCTGGCTTATAAACTGGTGAGGCTTATATGTGAATAAATACCTAATATGTTGTCAATTTAAGGGATGCGGCTATACACAGGTGCGTCTTATAGTCCAGTTTTTACGGCTGTCATTTGCCAGTTCGATCACTAACCCTAACTCCTTCACTGCCAAAGGAAAACAAATCATAGATTTTCTTATCATAAAATTTAAAAGAGATCTGATAAAGAAAATGATCTAGAGATATATTTTTCCTGACTTGTCTAAACCAAAGACCATCATTCCAGGACTATGACATAAAAAAGTTATGACATCTCTTGGAGCAGATGTTAAACGACTGTATTTCATTGGCATGTTCTTTTTCCTTGTAACGTGCATTGCCAGCCATATCTAGCTGCGAACCATATGCACATATAGCACATGAGCATCAACCGTAATCAGGCTCTAGATATGAATTGATTCAACTCCATGTTCATTTGGTATTGTTTCCACCAGCGAAGCAAAGCTGAGCGAAGCTGGTAATGTTTTTAGAGAATTCTGTTCCTGACTATTTGACTGGCTGACCATGTTAACACGATAACGTTTGAACGGAGGGACATAGGAGTTTAAAATTTTGTATGCTGATAGGTACTAAGGATATCTATGCCAAGTTCGAAGTTAAAGGTCAAGGTCATTGGAGCCGAAAATGCTGCAGCACGACTGGCGCGATCAAGGTTGAACGGAGGGATCTAGGATGCTCAAATTTTGTTTACAGATTGGTACTGTACTAAGGATATCTAGATCAAGTTAAAAAATGAAGGTCATAGGTCAAAGGTCTAGGTCACTGGAACCAAACATGCTTCCAATCACCTGGCATGATAATGTTTGCATGGAGGAACCTGGGACACTAAAGTTTTGCATGTTGGTAGGTACTAAAGGTATCCAGGCCAAGTTCGAAAATGAAGGTCAAAGGTCAAGGTCACTGGAGCCGAAAATGCTTCCAATCACCTGGCATGATAATGTTTGAATGGAGGAACCTAGGACACTAAAGTTTTGCATGTTGGTAGGTACTAAAGGTATCCAGGCCAAGTTCGAAAATGAAGGTCAAAGGTCAAGGTCACTGGAACCGAAAATACTTCCAAGCACCTGGCATGATAATGTTTGAATGGAGGAACCTAGGACGCTCAAATGTTGCATGCCGATAGGTACTTAGAATATGTAGGCCAGGTTCGAAAATGATCATTGGTCAAAGGTCAAGGTCAGGTTCGTTCGTTACCAGCTGCGAGGAGAAGCACTGCAGCCAAAATTACTGCAGCGCGACTGGTGATTTAAGATCTTAGCGCTCTAGTCTTTTCTTTAAAAAAAAAAAAAATAGCATGGCATTGGATTTGCTTGAAAACATGAAACAAATAATTATATGTCTCTGCTCAACACATTTTAGTGAGACTGAAAGCAAATTTGATTCCATTTATTGTTACTTTTTAAATAACACACTTATCTCACGTGTAACATTTGTTTGTTGCTGTTGTTTTCTGTCTCCAGAAGCACAAAATTAAACACATGTATAAACCACTTTTTAACAATAACATTCACATTCAAATGTATACCCAAAACAAGCATGTTATTTCCCCCAAATTGTAATCGATATTGACGTGACCATTTATCATCTTTCTTTATTTGTAGACAATGGTTAATCTTTTCGATATAAAATTATTTCAATTCTCAGACTCAAAGAAGGGTTCCCATAATAGCATGACAGGAGTCTAAAATGTAAAAAAAAAATCTGGAGAAATAAAAGTGAGTCCATAAAAACAAACTTTGTTTCTTTATTGCGTAGTGTTGAATTTCTAGGTGATGAATCTCGCTGCTTACCTTTTAAAGATAAACAGCTACTTTAAAATAAAATAAAAATCATCTTTTTTTTAACAGCTACTGTATTTTTCGGATCATTAGGCGCTGCTGTGCATAAGGCGAATTGGGCAATTTTCAAGAATAATCTAACAAAAAGTAAAGTAAAAGGCGCCCTCGTTTATAAGGCGATACACACCTCACAAAAGATAGTCAAACTTTGAAGCCTGTACGCGTCCTGTAAACGCTTTCCGGCCGTCATTACTGCTGTCATAAACGAGAATTAGCTCCCCTTTCAAATAACCGAACTTCCGTTTGAGCTGCTTCCTGTTGTTGTGTTTGGACAATTCTTCGCAAAAACTGATAGAATTATGGCATTTTAAGCTCTACAATGATGCTTTTTACATCCAATGAAGGGTTATGGCATTTGTTGGACGGTATCTCGGATGATAATAGGGATTTTGAAGCATTTTTTAAGGTATTTTGAGTATTCGTCGTATCAGCGACTCGTGACCACTTTCGATGTCCGACTCACAGTAGACTGTACTGAACACGGCAATCGTTACCTCTCTTCTCACGATTTTGTTCACTAATAGGGCGCCCTCGTTTATTAGGCGCATAGGTCAAAATTGGAGAAAGAAATATCGCCTTATAACCCGAAAATTATGGTACTTTCTATACAAAGATACACACCTGTATAAGTATGAACAATAAGTGTGAAAGGTAGATGCAGAGTACTACAAAACGGCTCAGTATATTGATCAGCATTCTGTTGTTAAATCTTATTACAATCTTTGTCACTCTTTGTTTTTAAAGTAGAGGTGTGTGTTTTTTTATATGATTCTTAATTGCATTTTAACCCTTTCACCGCCAATGTAGCATTTATGCACCACAATGACACGCATGTTGCTAAATGGCATCCAATCCGGACCTATTATCTGAAGACCCTTTTCTCTTAATTTGGTGAGGTAAGGATAAGAATTCCCAATATTGCACTTTTTTTTCTTTACCCAGTTAACTTTAGCCCTTTCATCGCCACTTTCGCCTCTTGGCACCACAATGATTTGACACCCATGTCACTGAAAGGCATCAAATGAGGGTTTGGTATCCAGTGACCTTATGTTCTTCATTTTGGGAGGTAAGGACAGGCCCTATTTTATGCATGTCACAGAGGAATCCCCAATATTGCAGAAAAAAACCTTTTCTCTACCCGGGTAAGTTTAATGGTAAATTTTGGCTGAGGAATGGCTAGCGTTGAAAGGGTTAATGGTATTTTTGGGCTAAAAATGGCTGGCGGCGAAAAGGGTTGAAAGCCAATGTCACCATCTGCAAGGTTTTTTGGGGGATACACATGTGTTAAGTTCTATCAGTAATAAAGTAATCTTGAAATTCATGCTTTGGACTTTACTTGTGCTTGTGTTTCTGGGCCACGTCACTATAAAGTAAATGTGCAATTGTATCCTTCACACTTTGTATCATGTGCAGGGCTGCCTACCGTCCCCCCTAAGGGGTATTTGTCCCTGGAAACTGTCAAAAATGGCACCCTGTCCTTGGAATCCACTTTTCTGTCTGGCGTCCCTGGAAACTGAGCAGAATCGAAAATGTTGCTGAGAAGTCACTTGTTTTGTTAGCTAACCTTACTGTTGAACACAGGAACACCCAAACAGCAGACACTGTTGAAAGTGTTCTGACAGAGGTGTGACACCTTGGTTACTGAACACCAAAGGATCTTGAATATTGAAGCACAGTGACACCAAAAAGCATCAAGAAGACTAAAAACAAATAAATCCAGAGTTGCAGAAATGTTACTAGATCACGAAATAATCAAAAGTTAATGTCCGTTATTAACCCTGATGCATAACATTGTGATATTTGTCCCTGGAAATAAGTCTGTCCCTGGATTTTATGTGGTTTGTCCCTGGAAATAAGTCTGTCCCTGGATTTTATGTGGTTTGTCCCTGGAAATAAGTCTGTCCCTGGTTTTTAAGCAGTTTGTCCCTGGAAATAAGTCTGTCCCTGGTTTTTAAGTAGTTTGTCCCTGGAAATAAGTCTGTCCCTGGTTTTTAAGTAGTTTGTCCCTATTTTAAGTGGTTTGTCCCTGGAAATAAGTCTGTCCCTGGTTTTTAAGTGGTTTGTCCCTGGAAATAAGTCTGTCCCTGGTTTTTAAGTGGTTTGTCCCTGGAAATAAGTCTGTCCCTGGATTTTAAGTGGTTTGTCCCTGGAAATAAGTCTGTCCCTGGATTTTAAGTGGTTTGTCCCTGGAAATAAGTCTGTCCCTGGTTTTTAAGTGGTTTGTCCCTGGAAATAAATCTGTCCCTGGTTTTTATGTAGTTTGTCCCTGGAAATAAGTCTGTCCCTGGTTTTTAAGTAGTTTGTCCCTGGAAATAAGTCTGTCCCTGGTTTTTAAGTAGTTTGTCCCTAGAAATAAGTCTGTCCCTGGATTTTAAGTGGTTTGTCCCTGGAAATAGGTCTCTGTCCCTGGATTTTAAATGGTTTGTCCCCAGAAACTGTAACAGAGGGTATGCATGACATTGTGATATTTGTCCCTGGAAATAAGTATCTGTCCCTGGTTATTAAGTGGTTTGTCCCCGGAAACTGCAACAGGGGGTAGGCATGACGTGATGTTTGTCCCTGGAAATAGGTCTCTGTCCCTGGTTTTTAAGTGGTTTGTCCCCGGAAACTGCAACAGGGGGTAGGCCGCCCTGTATGTGTGGCTGGTGGTAGACTGTTTGTGTAAGCTTTATATATTGGTCTGCAGTGAAGGTCTGTTTAACCACCTGCAACAGGGGGTAGGCCGCCCTGTATGTGTGGCTGGTGGTAGACTTTGTGTAAGCTTTATATATTGGTCTGCAGTGAAGGTCTGTTTAACCACCTGCAACAGAGGGTAGGCCGCCCTGTATGTGTGGCTGGTGGTAGACTTTGTGTAAGCTTTATATATTGGTCTGCAGTGAAGGTCTGTTTAACCACCTGCAACAGGGGGTAGGCCGCCCTGTATGTGTGGCTGGTGGTAGACTTTGTGTAAGCTTTATATATTGGTCTGCAGTGAAGGTCTGTTTAACCACCTGCAACAGAGGGTAGGCCGCCCTGTATGTGTGGCTGGTGGTAGACTTTGTGTAAGCTTTATATATTGGTCTGCAGTGAAGGTCTGTTTAACCACCTGCAACAGGGGGTAGGCCGCCCTGTATGTGTGGCTGGTGGTAGACTTTGTGTAAGCTTTATATATTGGTCTGCAGTGAAGGTCTGTTTAACCACCTGCAACAGAGGGTAGGCCGCCCTGTATGTGTGGCTGGTGGTAGACTTTGTGTAAGCTTTATATATTGGTCTGCAGTGAAGGTCTGTTTAACCACCTGCAACAGGGGGTAGGCCGCCCTGTATGTGTGGCTGGTGGTAGACTTTGTGTAAGCTTTATATATTGGTCTGCAGTGAAGGTCTGTTTAACCACCTGCAACAGAGGGTAGGCCGCCCTGTATGTGTGGCTGGTGGTAGACTTTGTGTAAGCTTTATATATTGGTCTGCAGTGAAGGTCTGTTTAACCACCTGCAACAGGGGGTAGGCCGCCCTGTATGTGTGGCTGGTGGTAGACTTTATGTAAGCTTTATATATTGGTCTGCAGTGAAGGTCTGTTTAACCACCTGCAACAGGTACATGTGGGACATTTCTAACTATAAAGATACTGGGGTGATCCTGGAGGTACTGCAATACTAGGGTAGTCTGATATATCGGTCTCATCCGTGCTTAGGATACTGTGGAAATGAATGTCTTGAGCTTTGGTTGGCGTGTTTGTGATTCTAGGTCAAATTTGTTCAAGTTGATGTTTGTAGTTTAAAATCTGTGTGCGTGTGCCTATGTGTGTATATCTAAAGCCTGTGTATCTGTGTGTGTGTGTGTGTTTTAGGCCACGTCTCTTCCCACATCCTCGACGGAGATGAACGTGAAGGGAGATCATTCTTCCTCCTCCCCCCCGCCACTCCCCCTGTGCGTCCCCCACCCCCCTCCACCCGCACAACTCGGCGCATGATGGGGAGGACGTGAGGCACGAATCTGCCATGGAGGTGTGTGGTGGAAATAATTTGAGATTTTCACTTTTTGAATCAGTCAGGAGATAGAGTGTGTGTGTGTGTGCATGAGGGAGAGAGAGAGGTGGATAGTGGGTTTGGCTATTCAGAATCAACAAGCAAGAAATCATTATTGTCAATATGAATGCATCTGTGTTCTAATGATTTTTGATAACCCATTAATGATTATCTTCTTAGTTTATCTCTGTTTTGTTATTATCTTTCTTTATCTGTTTGTGTCTTACAGCACGACAGTGGGTTTGGCCACTCAGAGTCAACAAGCGTGGCGTCCAGTCAGCAGGAAATCATCATTGTCAATATGAATACATCTGTGTTCTAATGATTTTTGATAACCCATTAACCCCTTCACTGCCCCATGACGGATATTTCCCTCATTGTTTCTTGTAGGATTGTCCCACTGAAAGCCTCCATACAGGGATGTACCACTGAATTCATATCTTTAACCCCTTCACTGCCCCATGGCGGATATTTTCATTCTGGTAGGGTTGTCCCACTGAAAGCCTCCATACAGGGATGTACCATTGAATTCATATCTTTAACCCCTTCACTGCCCCATGGCGGATATTTCCCTCATTCTGGTAGGATTGTCCCACTGAAAGCCTACATACAGGGATGTACCACTGAATTCATATCTTTAACCCCTTCACTGCCTCATGACAGATATTTCCCTCATTACTTCTTGTAGGATTGTCCCACTGAAAGCCTCCATACAGGGATGTACCACTGAATTCATATCTTTAACCCCTTCACTGCCCCATGACGGATATTTCCGTCTCATTCTGGTAGGGTTGTCCCACTGAAAGCCTCCATACAGGGATGTACCACTGAATTCATATCTTTAACCCCTTCACTGCCTCATGACAGATATTTCCCTCATTACTTCTTGTAGGATTGTCCCACTGAAAGCCTCCATACAGGGATGTACCACTGAATTCATATCTTTAACCCCTTCACTGCCCCATGACGGATATTTCCCTCATTCTGGTAGGGTTGTCCCACTGAAAGCCTCCATACAGGGATGTACCACTGAATTCATATCTTTAACCCCTTCACTGCCCCATGACGGATATTTCCCTCATTCTGGTAGGATTGTCCCACTGAAAACCTCTATACAGGGATGTACCACTGAATTCAGATCTTTAACCCCTTCACTGCCCCATGACGGATATTTCCCTCATTCTGGTAGGATTGTCCCACTGAAAACCTCCATACAGGGATGTACCACTGAATTCAGATCTTTAACCCCTTCACTGCCCCATGACGGATATTTCCCTCATTCTGGTAGGATTGTCCCACTGAAAACCTCTATACAGGGATGTACCACTGAATTCAGATCTTTAACCCCTTCACTGCCCCATGACGGATATTTCCCTCATTCTGGTAGGATTGTCCCACTGAAAACCTCTATACAGGGATGTACCACTGAATTCAGATCTTTAATACTTTTGAACGGTTAGGGTGTTCATGTATCTTTAAAAGTAGCAAAGATTAGGCAAATGTTAATTATTGAACTGCTACATTTTAATTTATTTTATAAATACCCCCTCTGAATTCAAAATGGCCGTGGCAGTGAAGGGGTTAATGATTATCTTCTTAGTTTATCTCTGTTTTGTTATTATCTTTCTTTATCTGTGCGCGTCTTACAGCACGACAGTGGGATTGGCCATTCAGAATCAACAAGCGTGGCGTCCAGTCAGCAGGAAATCATCATAGTGGACGATGAAGACGTCAACTCGGACGACGAACAGGTGAAATAAGCTTGCTTTGCGTGCGCACTCTCAGTTCTTCTTCTTCTTCTGCGTTCCCAGGCCATAAGGCCACAATGGGTAAGGTATGTATGCGTCCGTTTTCCAGTTTTCACGGGTCTCCCCGCTGCGTACAGCCGACACATTCCGATTTCGGAGGAGTTCAAAGGAGGAAACTATGTGGAAGATATTTTTGGAAAAGAGGCAGGAGAATGGCCCGGGCCAAAACGTCAGAAAGATAGTAGATGATTCAAAGCACGGAAGAAGGCAGAGTCAAAGAGAGAGAAGTTACAAGCACAGAACTTCCAGAAGGTGGGGGAACTATTTGTATGGAAGACCCCCCCGGTATCCCCACGTCGGGGGGGGGGGGGGCTCTCAGTTCATTTGTCAGGAAGGAAGGGGGCACAGTGGTTAAGACGTTCGCCTGCCGATTTCAATGCGTGACTGCAGCGTGAGTGACCCGGGTTCGAATCCCGGCCTCCTCGCCCCTTTATTTCTAGTTTGACAGGAAAAATCGAACTGAACGTCCAGTCCTTTGGATGGGGACTTAAAGCTGGTCTGACCCGTGCGCTTTACGTAGGTAAAAATCCCATGGCAGTTAATAGTCGATAAGAGCAGGGAGAAATCCTGCTGCCTGGTATGACCAGAGAAAGCAGTCCGATTTTCACAGAGACTGTGACTAGAATATACCAAATACGAAATATCAAATAGCAAATTTAAAAATCTTACATGTTTTTATAAACTCATCCATAGGTCAAAATTGAACAAAGGGGGAAAACTCTCTCACTTTGGTTCTGATCCACGCATTGCTAGATGATTGGTATCATAATCAACTTTGGTGGAGGGGAGTTAATTAGAAAGAGAGTTTTCCCCCTTTGTTCAATTTCATTATCTCCTCTCTTTGCCTACTATTTCGTTCTTTGATCATCCATAGGTCATCTGCTTTCTACATTAACTTTGAGCTGACCTTGAATTTGATCGTTTCAGTTTTGCGGCATCCTGATAGGCTGACCAGCCATGTTCTTTCTGAGACTTTGGTCAAAACAACTTGTGTTTAAGTTGTCCTTTTCTGTGAGTTTGTTTTCATAATCCACAGATTAATCTCTCAGAGGCGTGGTTACCGCTACACCTATCTGTATTAATAAAAAAAATCGGGACTTTACTGGTTTCGTACTGCCTCCGGGCATTGCCTCCAGTATTGTTCCCACCATATTTGTATTTACAAATGTCCCATATGTGTCTGATTCAGACCAAGAGGACGTAAAACACCATTTTCGTCGCCCATAATCCACAGATTTCTTGCTGTTAGTAAATATCTATGTCCCATATGTGCCTACCCGGGTCGAGAGGACTTAAACACAACTTTTCATTTTCATTCTGTTAGTAAATATTACTGATACTGTCGATGAATAAAAAAAGAAAAAAGAGCAAAAAGTCTGTTCCATATTTTGGTAAAATTTTATAGTTTAGCTGTAGAAAGCAAGCCACCCTGAAACAAATCAAAGTCACTAACGAGAAAGCCCTAATTACTACTACTACTACTACTACTACTACTACTACTACTACTACTACTACTACTACTACTACTTCTGATGTGACAGTGTTAACTCTATTGAAATGTTTGTGGCAAATGTAATTGATATATGAAAAGACAATAAACATTTTTTTTCATCATGTAGTCCCTCTTTTCCACATGAACTTTGACTATTAGAATGTTGCTTATTAGTAATGTTAACCCTTTCACCACCAATGTCGCATTTTTGCACCACAATGATTTAACACCCAAGTCATTAAAACTCAGGGTCTGTTATTCAATGATATTGTGTTCCTAAATTTGGGCAGTAAGGATTGACCCTATTATAAATGTGTCACAGAGAAATCCCACAATATTGCAGACAAAATATTTTCTGTAGCATGTAAGTTTGATGGATATTTTTGGCTCAAAGATGGATGGTGGTGAAAGGGTTAACTTGTTTGAAAGCTAGGCAGTGCTGATGGTGCTAATGACTTTCAGATCCAGGCGCCAGACACCGGTCCTTTCTCAGACGTTCGGTTGTTGGAGAAGAAGCCTGCCCACATGGCCGTGTTCCTACATTACCTCATCTCCAACAGTGATCCCTGTGCTCTGGTGAGTCTCTTGTATATCAATCTGTCTCTCTGTCATTCTAATTCAGTGCTCTCTCTCTCTCTCTCTCTCTCTCTCTCTCTCTCTCTCTCTCTCTCTCTCTCTCTCTCTCTCTCTCTCTCTCTCTCCTCTCTCTCTCTCCCTCTCTCTCTCTCTCTCTCTCTCTTTCTACCTCTCTCTCCCCCCTCTCTCTCTCTCTCTCTCTCTCTCTCCCCCTCTCTCTCTCTCTCTCTCTCTCTCTCTCTCTCTCTCTCTCTCTCTCTCTCTCTCTCTCTCTCTCTCTCTCCCTCTCTCTCTCTCTCTCTCTCTCTCTCTCTCTCTCTCTCTCTCTCTCTCTCTCTCTCTCTCTCTCTCTCTCTCTCTCTCTCTCTCTCTCTCTCTCTCTCTCTCTCTCTCTCTCTCTCTCTCTCTCTCTCTCTCTCTCTCTCTCTCTCTCTCTCTCTCTCTCTCTCTCTCTCTCTCTCTCTCTCTTTCTCTCTCTCTCCCCCTCTCTCTCTCTCTCTCTCTCTCTCTCCCCCCCCTCTCTCTCTCTCTCTCTCCCCCCCCCCCTCTCTCTCTCTCTCTCCCTCCCTCTGTATGTGTGTGAGTGCATGCATAGTCAGTGGAGGTGTTGTGAATGAAAATGGTGTAATGTAAATGTGTGCAAGAAAGTATGTGTATGACGCTACTTGTGTGTGAGAACACGAGAATTGTTATGAGAGTGCATATTATTCAGTGCTACACCTCCTCTGTATGATCTGAGAATCTCTATGTTCGATAGGATTTTCGACGTAAAAAGAGACAAGAAAAAGGACAACAGTATGCAAAACAAAATACTGTATTTTATGGACAGTAAGGTGATTCCCCCCCCCCCCCCCCCCCCCCCCCCCCCCCCCCCCCCCCCCCCCCCCTTTCCCGGAGAGCTCTGTATCTTACAATGCGACTACTGAAATAGTAAGAATCTGTGAGTTAATGACAAAATCAGAATTGTTGTGTAAGATTTCTGATTTTGTCGTTAAAAGGCAGCCAATAAGGCCACTGCAACAACCACCTTTTGCAAGAGTGAATGCCCTTGGTATATTTTTGAGTACTGACCAAACAAGGGAATAAATCTCGCCAGTAACCCTATTTGAGGCCACTAAATGGCAGTCTTTTGCAAGAGTGAATGCCCTTTTGGATACTGACCAACAAGGGATTAACTCTTGCTGTCAAGGGCGTTAATAACCCTAGTTGCAGTGGCCAATAGTCATGCAATGCGGTACAAGACTTTGCTTTATTTGTTTGTGTATCCAGCTGAAATGTCCATGTTGCCACCAGGTTCTTTTATGAAATGTAAACCTTGTAAAAATGTGGTCTTTTTTTCAGTTGTTCTATAAAGTGTGTAACACGTTGCTACTGGATTCTTTAACCCTTTCACCGCCAATGTCGCATTTATGCACCACAATGGTTTAACACCCATGTCACTAGAAGGCATCAAATCAGGGCTGTTATCCAATGTCGCATTTATGCACCACAATGGTTTAACACCCATGTCACTAGAAGGCATCAAATCAGGGCTGTTATCCAATGTCGCATTTATGCACCACAATGGTTTAACACCCATGTCACTAGAAGGCATCAAATCAGGGCTGTTATCCAATGTCGCATTTATGCACCACAATGGTTTAACACCCATGTCACTAGAAGGCATCAAATCAGGGCTGTTATCCAATGTCGCATTTATGCACCACAATGGTTTAACACCCATGTCACTAAAAGGCATCAAATCAGGGCTGTTATCCAATGTCGCATTTATGCACCACAATGGCTTAACACCCATGTCACTAGAATGGCATCAAATCAGGGGCTGTTATCCAATGTCGCATTTATGCACCACAATGGCTTAACACCCATGTCACTAAAAGGCATCAAATCAGGGCCTGTTATCCAATGTCGCATTTATGCACCACAATGGCTTAACACCCATGTCACTAGAAGGCATCAAATCAGGGCTGTTATCCAATGTCGCATTTATGCACCACAATGGTTTAACACCCATGTCACTAGAAGGCATCAAATCAGGGCTGTTATCCAATGTCGCATTTATGCACCACAATGGTTTAACACCCATGTTACTAAAAGGCATCAAATCAGGGACTGTTATCCGAAGACCATATTTTCTTAACTCTTTTTGAGTGCACATCCATTGCTTTAACGGCAGAAACAGTGACAGAAGTTCTATAAACAGACAAACACATGGCATGGTGCTTGGCAGTGAATGTCTTTGCATTTGGTGGGAGTGTAGAGTGATGTCATGGGCGAATGCATTCACCCATGGTGCTGGAAGAGTTAATTTAGGGAGGCAAGGATAGGCCTAATATTATGCATGTCACAGAGGAATTCACAATACAGACAAACCCCTATTTTACGACCCTCTGTTAAGCGACCACCTCTCATTTGAGACCGGATTTGTTGGCACGGATGCATTTTACTATGTAAACGACCTCTCTTAAACGACTTCCTCTAAAACGCGACTTACGACCGCCATTTTGTTGGTTTTTACGACCGTTGTTGTCGTCTGCATAGACTTCGAGCAAAGGGAAACAACCACGGTCAAGGGCCTGAAAGCGGAGTCGCTTCCCTTGTTGTAGAAAAGATGGCGGAAAGTGTAGGAAAAGCACGAAAACCACTGACTTTGAAAAAGAAAACCACTGACTTTGGACGAGAGTGGAGGTGATTAACAGAAGTCGGCGAAGTGAAACTGTAATACATCGATTGCACAATCCTATGGAGTTGGAAAGACCCAAATCCAGTTTTAATATGTCATTGTATGTGTGCATGAAGAAGAGAGTATGAACTGTGCTGAACTTTTTCTTTCTACGGCTGCCAGTGAAAACCTCCGTCATACGACCCCTCCAATTTACGACCGATTTTTCCGGACATTTTGGAAGTCTTAAAATAGAGGTTTGTCTGTATTGCAGATAATTTTTCTTCTCTACCCAGTTAAGTTTAATGGCATTTTTTGGCTGAAAAATGTCTGGCGGCGAAAGGGTTAACACGCTCTGAATGTACATAATGGACTGTCTTTATGTTTCCAGCTGTTCTACAAGGTGACGGACATGTTCAAGCAGACGGCAGGTAACACCAAAGATCTTCGCAAATGGGGATACGAGATCTTCTCCACCTTCCTCGTGCACACTGCCGTAAGTCAGCTTGTGTTCAGTAAATTAATGTTTTGCATTGTGAATGAATCATCAATATAATTAAAAAAAAATTTTTTTTAATGACATTTAGTTGATGCATCAATTTGATCATACATTATGAATTGTGTCCTATCATCTATATAATAATTTTTCTAAAAATTGACATTTAATTTAGTGATGCATCAATACATTATGAATTTTGTCCTATCATCATCAATATAATAATTTGTTTTTTAAAAAATTGACATTTAATTTGATGCATCAATTTGATCATACATTATGAATTTTGTCCTATCATCTATATAATGATTTGTTTTAAAAAAAATTACATTTAATTTTAATTACATATAATAATTTTATTATTTTTAAATTGACATTTAATTTAGTGATGCATCAATTTGATCGATCATACATTATGAATTTGGTCCTATATTAACCCTCTTGTGCCTGACGCTCTGTGCTCTCAATCACCTCTGAAATCCTAACCCAAGGGACGTCACTCCGTACAAAAGGGGGGGTAGCGTCAGAAAAATAATAAAATAAAATATACCCTACCAGATTTTGTGGTTTTTTTGGTTTTGAATGTGTTGCCGAGATGTCTGTCTGATTTGCAAAATGAATTTCAAGATGTTATGGGGATGCATGGCTCCACAAAAAAAATCAAATTGCCAAAGTGTAGTCGCAAACTGCATTCACTAGTCATTCACTGCCTACTTTTGCAGACTGTTGAAGCCTAACTCGCCCTAACTTGGGCTAAGACGACTGAAATGGAAATGTAGATCAAAATCATTCACTTACCCTTTCACTTCACGATCTTATAATTCCTATCTTTCACCAAAAAAAGAATTTTCATCGCTGTCATCACTCGGTGGATGCAATAACTACTCGTCATCCATGATGTAAAAGTCGGGAAAATGCCGATGTCAGTAACACGACTTCAAAAATTCGCATCGATCGAACAAACACAAGCTCGCTGCCGAAATAGGTCAGAATACACTCCTTACTCATCACTTCGCGATCTCATAAGTCCCATATTTCACAAAAATAGGACTATTCATTGCTTTCCTCAGTCAATGGACGCCATAACTGTTCGTCATCCATATTGGAAAAATCGCGAAAATGCCGAAGTCGGTCACTAATTTTCAAAAATTCATATCTTTCAAACCAATCGGCCTAGAAGCCATTGCAAGCAACAGGACGGAAGTGTAATCCATAGCGAAAGCGAGGCTGAAGCGCTCACGTGACTGCCATGTGATAGAAACAAAATGGAAGCGCCCTAACCGGCCACGTGGAATCCGTACGTTCCCGAACGTTCTAGACGTTTCCGATCCGATTTTTTTTTGAACGTTCACGACCGTTCACCGCACAAGAGAGTTAATATAATATTTTTTTGTTTTTAAATTGACATTTAATTTAGTGATGCATGAATTTCATCGTACATTATTGGGAACGCAGAAGAAGAAGAAATCATACATTATGAGTTTGTCCTATGTCAATGTGGTTTTTGGGGTGGGTTGTTTTTTAGCCGGAGATCAGATTTCTTGTTTTCTACACTAAGAAAACAAATTGGGGAATTTCGTTCGAGGTTTATATCTATTCTTTATCATACACATAACACACATTAATCTCTCTAATAACATGTTATAATAACATGCTCTCTCTCTCTCTCTCTCTCTCTCTCTCTCTCTCTCTCTCTCTCTCTCTCTCTCTCTCTCTCTCTCTCTCTCTCTCTCTCTCTCTCTCTCTCTCTCTCTCTCTCTCTCTCTCTCTCTCTCTCCCTCTCTCTCTCCCTCTCTCTCTCTCTCTCTCTCTCTCTCTCTCTCTCTCTCTCTCTCTCTCTCTCTCTCTCTCTCTCTCTCTCTCTCTCTCCTCTCTCTCTCTCTCTCTCTCTCTCTCTCTCTCTCTCCTCTCCCTCTCTCTCTCTCTCTCTCTCTCTCTCTCTCTCTCTCCCTCTCCCTCTCTCTCTCTCTCTCTCTCTCTCTCTCTCTCTCTCTCTCTCTCCGATCGTTTTCGCCTTGTAGGTAGTAGGTGGTTCCTTTCTTCTGTGCATGGATGCTCTTCCTTGATCTTAGGTTCCCCTTCATTTCACTGTTTTTCTGCGGCTGGCTGGCTGCGTTCTTTGTTCTTTCGGTTCTTCACTCACGGGTCGCTTGGGCGAACCTCGTGGCTGACCTTTGTCAATGTTGTTGTTTTTAATGGACAGTCAATTTGATGCATCAGTTTCAAGCAAAATAATCCATTCAGTAAAAGCGTAGTTTTGCTGCCAACTCACGTTCTTGATTTTTAAAAAAATCTAGGTATATGTTGCTTTTGGTTTCCTGAAAGTATTCCTGACCTAGTCCTAACTGTATTGCTTTCCTGATCAAGGCAACGTGCTGCTGCTTATTAAATGTTTCCAAGACTTCAATTCTCAATTACGATGGTTATTTTTCTCTCTTTTTTTTCCAGCCGCTTCGAGTAGAAATTAACGAGACGCTAGTGGCCCGCTCCAGTGAGGTGTTGGCGGCAGGAAGCAGTCGAACGGACAACGAACTCGTGTTGAGGGGGATGTTTGACGGCTGTAGAGCGGCCCTGGGACCCGAACTCAGCGAACAACTGGCAGAGTTCAGAAACATGAGGGCAATGGGTGAGTAGAGTATCTGTGTGTGCCTATGTGAGAGAGAGACAGACAGACAGAGAGAGAGGAGTGAACATGTTTGACGAATGCAGAGCTGCCCTAGGGCCTGAACTCAGTGAGCAGTTAGAACTTAGAAATATGAGGGCCATGGGTAAGAGAGGAAGGGGCGGAAGGGGGAGGGGGAGCAAAGAAAGAGAGAGAGATGTTTGGTTTGATGGATGCATAGCTGCTCTAGGGCCTGAACTCAGCGAACAACTGGCAGAGTTCCGGAATATGAGAGCTATGGGTGAGTAGTGACAGAGAGAGGGGGGGAGAGAGAGAGGGAGGTGGGCATGTTTGATGGATGTAGAGCTGCCTTAGGACCTGAACTGACTGAACGACGCCATATTTAGGAATATGAGGACCGTGAGTGAGTAATGTCAGAAACACACAGAGAGAGACAGACAGAGAGGGGGGGGAGAGAGAGAGAGGGAGGTGGGCATGTTTGATGGATGTAGAGCTGCCTTAGGACCTGAACTGACTGAACAACGCCATATTTAGGAATATGAGGACCGTGAGTGAGTAATGTCAGAAACACACAGAGAGAGAGACAGACAGAGAGAGGGGGGGAGAGAGAGAGGGAGGTGGGCATGTTTGATGGATGTAGAGCTGCCTTAGGACCTGAACGACTGGTCATATTTAGGAATATGAGGACCGTGAGTGAGTAATGTCAGAAACACAGAGAGAGAGACAGACAGAGAGAGGGAGAGAGAGAGAGGGAGGGGGGCATGTTTGATGGATGTAGAGCTGCCTTAGGACCTGAACTGACTGAACAACTGGCCATATTTAGGAATATGAGGACTGTGAGTGAGTAATGTCAGAAACACACAGAGAGAGACAGACAGAGAGGGGGGGAGACATACACGGATGTCAGTTATGTGTAAGTGCGTAAATGCGCTTTTTCTATTCAATAAAATAAAAAACGTACAGAGAGAGAATATTGTACAGATTGTCGAGTTTGGTAGACTTCTTTCTCGTGCACACAGTGGAAATGAAAGAACTGCAAAGAAGAAAACAAATTCAAACCTGAAATTAATTTTTAAACGATCCTATGATTGCTGATGTCCGCATACCGTTACTTTCGGTTTTAGCGGAAGCTTCTTCCGAGTAATTTCCCTTGCTTGACATCCGGGCAAACGCCTGATAGTTGACCGCCTGGCGCCATGATCCATTGCGTAACGCTTTGAGTGTGAGTTGCTACAATGCCTGGCCGTTGTAAATTCAACGATGTTTGGCTGGAAAACAAGGACTTCCAACCGTGGCTGCAAATAGATCATTCCAACAAACATGCTGCATGCTGCAATGTATGCACATCGCCATTCAGTGTTGAAGGGATGGGAGTGAGCGCGTTGCAAGTCACCATGCCTTTCTTTCCTTCTTTGTTTGTTGGGAGAGGGGTGTGGTGTTGTTTTATCATCTGTCTGTGGAACTAATTGGCTTTGTCATTTTTTTGTTCAACTAGGGTATGAAAAGTGTGTAAAAGGTTTGTAAATTTTGCGTCCCTTTTGTGTGCGAATCCTGGCTAGGCTTTTTTTGTTTTGGGTCCTCTCACATCCCTGAACTTAGAGAGAGAGAGAGAATAAAAGAAATGTTTCAGTGAACAATGGGGCATTTGTCGCGTGCCGGCAACCTTGAATTTTACCGAGTTGAATTAGAAAGGTCAGCGTGACTCGGGCAGAACGAGTGTGGGCAAATTAGTAGTCTAGTATAGAGAAAGAACACTCGTGGCAAATGCCCTATTAGCGGAATTTCGGAACATGAGAGCTCCGGGTAATGTGTGTGAGAGACAGAGGCATAGAGAGAAAGAGACAGAGACAGATAGTGAAGTGTAATGGTATGGATGGGTGGGTGTGTCTGTCTGTTTTGTGTGGGTGTGTCTGTCTGTTTTGTGTGGGTGTGTCTGTCTGTTTTGTGTGGGTGGGGATGTTTGCCTGTTTATGTGTGTGTGTGTCTGTCTGTTTTGTGTGGGTGTGTCTGTCTGTTTTGTGTGGGTGGGGATGTTTGCCTGTTTATGTGTGGGTGTGTCTGTCTGTTTTGTGTGGGTGTGTCTGTCTGTTTTGTGTGGGTGGGGATGTCTGCCTGTTTATGTGTGTGTGTCTGTCTGTTTTGTGTGGGTGTGTCTGTCTGTTTTGTGTGGGTGGGGATGTTTGCCTGTTTATGTGGGTGTGTCTGTCTGTTTTGTGTGGGTGTGTCTGTCTGTTTTGTGTGGGTGGGGATGTTTGCCTGTTTATGTGGGTGTGTCTGTCTGTTTTGTGTGGGTGTGTCTGTCTGTTTTGTGTGGGTGTGGATGTTTGCCTGTTTGTGTGTGTGTGTCTGTCTGTTTTGTGTGGGTGTGTCTGTCTGTTTTGTGTGGGTGTGGATGTTTGCCTGTTTGTGTGTGTGTGTCTGTCTGTTTTGTGTGGGTGTGTCTGTCTGTTTTGTGTGGGTGTGGATGTTTGCCTGTTTATGTGGGTGTGTTCTGAAGCCGACATTTATATACTCATAATGTTGAACTCTTTTTATTTCTGTGTGTGTGTGTTTTTCCCTCAGGGTTGGGCAATATCTTCGGCACCCATGAACTGGTGGAGAACATGGACAAAGGACCTGAGCTGAAGATGATTGAGAAATACCTGCTGCCCCACCTCAAATACTAGTGAGTTACAGAGAGAGAGACAGAGACAGACCATGGACAAAGGACCTGAGCTGAAGATGATTGAGAAATACCTGCTGCCCCACCTCAAATACTAGTGAGTTACAGAGAGAGAGACAGAGAGAGAGAGAGACAGACAGACAGAGAGAGAGAGAGAGACAGACCATGGACAAAGGACCTGAGCTGAAGATGATTGAGAAATACCTGCTGCCCCACCTCAAATACTAGTGAGTTACACAGAGAGAGACCCAGAGAGAGAGAGAGAGAGAGAGAGAGACAGACAGAGAGAGAGAGAGACAGACAGAGAGAGAGAGAGAGACAGACCATGGACAACGGACCTGAACTGAAGATGATTGAGAAATACCTGCTGCCCCACCTCAAATACTAGTGAGTTAGAGAGAGAGAGAGAGAGAGACAGACAGAGAGAGAGAGAGAGACAGACCATGGACAAAGGACCTGAGCTGAAGATGATTGAGAAATACCTGCTGCCCCACCTCAAATACTAGTGAGTTACACAGAGAGAGACCCAGAGAGAGAGAGAGAGAGACAGACAGAGAGAGAGAGAGACAGACAGAGAGAGAGAGAGAGACAGACCATGGACAACGGACCTGAACTGAAGATGATTGAGAAATACCTGCTGCCCCACCTCAAATACTAGTGAGTGAGACAGAGAGAGAGAGACAGACCATGGACAAAGGACCTGAGCTGAAGATGATTGAGAAATACCTGCTGCCCCACCTCAAATACTAGTGAGTGAGAGGCAACAGACAGACATAGGGAGAAAAAAAGAGACAGAAAACATGGACACGGGTTAACTCATTCAAGTCGTTCTGACCATATATGTCTGAAATTAATTTGCTTCGAGGGAAGTATATCTGTGTGCACACCATACCTTGGTCATTTCTAAACTCACTTCACTCCCTTAGACCACAATTTTGCCCCTGATTTTGCTTTTGTAGTGGTTCGTTGTGGGGGAACCAATCGGTGTGGAGAGTTCTTCTGTATAAAGTCTAAATATAAAAAAGTCTGATCTACCACTTCCCTATGTCTAAACCTGAAGTAAAAACCTGTAATCTTCCTTCATTTCTCCTTTTGTTTATGTGCATGGCTGGAGTCATTTGTGATTTTTTTGGAATAATTCAAAATCGTTGCGATGCGAATGAGTTAAGGATTCCGATGCTGCTCGTTTCTGGATAGGACACGTACAGAAACTGAGTGAACGCAGCAAACCTCTGAAGAGGAGGTAGACATTGTTGCTGGTGACTGGTGCATTCAGCAATACACTTAACCCTTTCACCACCAGCCATCTTTGACCCACACATTTCCATTAAGCTAGCTTGGCTACAGAAAAGATTTCATCTGCAATATTGTTGGATTTCTCTGTGACACATTTGGAATGGGGTCAATCCTTACTGCCCATATTTAGGAACATGATATCATTGAATAACAGACCCTGATTTCAAGAGTTTTAATGACATGGGGGATAAATCTAGCAATTCGTCAGCCAAAATTTGACATTAAACTTATCCAGGTAGGGAATAGATTTTGCCTGCATTATTGGGGATTCATCTGTGACATGCATAAAGTAGGGCCTATCCTTACCTCCCAAAATTAAGATCATAAGGTCACTGGATACCAGACCTTCATTTGATGCCTTTTAGTAACATGGGTGTTAAATCATTTTGGTGCCAAGAGGTGACAGTGGCGATGAAAGGGTTAAGAAATCCTCAATCAGATTCAGTGCTGGTTTCCTTGAAAGTCGGTTGAAAAGAAAATAGCATGTGTAATCGATCTTAGAGATTGGAACTCTCTTCTTCCCTGAGGCAATCAGCCTCAGTGGAGGGCTTCAAATCCCGAATTTAAGAAGCAACCTCCCCCTTTCACCCTACCCTACCCATCCCCTCCTACCCACCCACCCCAATCCACACCCTCCCTCCACACTCCCACCCATCCTGTGTCCATCACCTTCTCCCACTGCCTCCATTCCCCCGCTCCCCCCTTAATTCCCTCTCCATATCAACGCCGATCATCCGGGCGGCTATGATTTTATCTACAGTTTCTGCCTGACCAAAGTCCCCAACAGAACCATCAAAATGATGATGGTGGTTGAGGAGAGGAAGAAGAACAAAGCTCTTTCGCCGCCAGATGTTTTTCAGTAAAACAAATTCCATTAAGCTTAACTGGGTATAGAGAACAAAATTATCTGCAATATTGGGAATTCCTCTGTAACATATATAACATTAGGCCTATCCTTACCTCCTAAAGTTAAGAAAACAGGATCTCAAGATAACAGGCCCTGATTTGATGCCTTTTAGTGACGTGGGTGTTCAACCATTGTGATGCTAACATGCCACATTGGCAGTGAAAGGGTTAAGACAATAGGGTCTTCAGATAACAGGCCCTGATTTGATGCCTTTTAGTGACGTGGGTGTTCAACCATTGTGGTGCTAAAATGCGACATTGGCGGTGAAAGGGTTAAGACAATAGGGTCTTCAGATAACAGGCCCTGATTTGATGCCTTTTAGTGACGTGGGTGTTCAACCATTGTGATGCTAGAATGCGACATTGGCAGTGAAAGGGTTAACAGCAAGCGCTTCTGCTACATTTGACTTCCGTGCACGTTGTTGACTGAGTATATATATTTTCATTTTTTTTTTTATATTATTGTTTGTTTAATTATTTTTTATTACAGCTAAGAAGAATTCTCCAGTCACCAGCTGTCAGGACAGGGATGAGTGTTTGTGACATTCATGCGTACAATTGTAAAATGTTTTACAGCGGTGCATGTAGGTCTGCCTGAAGCCTGAATTCTGGCAGTTTGATGCAGGTTCAGGCAGTGGTCTGCCTGAAGATAGGGCTCTTATGCTATTTTCCCTCTTAAATTGATCGTTAGCCAGGGTTATGATGGAAAGTTCAGGCAAACTCTAGTCACCACATGCACCCATGGTTATATCGTCGAATCGCGATTAGTGTTACTGCTAGAAAATGTCTTATCGTCCAATCATAACCTGCGTTTCATCCACAGCTCAGAGGAATTCTCCAACCGCAAGCTGTCAGACCGGGATCTGGCGATGGGGTGGGCGTTGGCGACGTTCATGCGTCAGGCGGGGCTGCTCAAGGCCTCGTCCAGCGGCAACGTGCTGGAGCGTGTCCAGAGCTTCATCATGAAGGACAAACGCAGCTTCAAGCTGGGCTCAAGATCCGCTAAGGCCAAGGTCAGCTTTGCCTGGGACAAAGATGGCGGAATGGGGAAAATCACCAGGGTTTGGGTTTGGTGATCAATGGTAGAATGGGGAAACTCACCAGGGATTGGGTTTGGTGATCAATGGTAGAATGGGGAAAATCACCAGGGATTGGGTTTGGTGATCAATGGTAGAATGGGGAAAATCACCAGGGATTGGGTTTGGTGATCAATGGTAGAATGGGGAAAATCACCAGGGATTGGGTTTGGTGATCAATGGTAGAGTGGGGAAAATCACCAGGGATTGGGTTTGGTGATCAATGGTAGAATGGGGAAAATCACCAGGGATTGGGTTTGGTGATCAATGGTAGAGTGGGGAAAATCACCAGGGATTGGGTTTGGTGATCAATGGTAGAATGGGGAAAATCACCAGGGATTGGGTTTGGTGATCAATGGTAGAGTGGGGAAAATCACCAGGGATTGGGTTTGGTGATCAATGGTAGAATGGGGAAAATCACCAGGGATTGGGTTTGGTGATCAATGGTAGAGTGGGGAAAATCACCAGGGATTGGGTTTGGTGATCAATGGTAGAATGGGGAAAATCACCAGATCAATGGTAGAGTTGGGTTTGGTGATCAATGGTAGAGTGGGGAAAATCACCAGGGATTGGGTTTGGTGATCAATGGTAGAGTGGGGAAAATCACCAGGGATTGGGTTTGGTGATCAATGGTAGAATGGGGAAAATCACCAGGGATTGGGTTTGGTGATCAATGGTAGAATGGGGAAAATCACCAGGGATTGGGTTTGGTGATCAATGGATCAAGAATGGGGAAAATCACCAGGGATTGGGTTTGGTGATCAAGGTGGAAAAAGGGAAGAAGCAAGCTTTCCGCTCGTAGAGCTTTCATCAGACTGGGGGTTAGTGGGGAGAGAGACAGAGTTTAGAGGCAAGCTTTCCGCTCGTAGAGCTTTCATCAGACTGGGGGTTAGTGGGGAGAGAGACAGAGTTTAAAAGCAAGATGACAACAAAAAACTGAATAGAGCTCAGAATGAAAAGAGAGGGTTAATTGAGGTTAGGTAGTGTGAGTAGAAAGCATGACTAAATGACAGTGAAAGCAAAAAGACAGATTTAAGGGGAAAGGGAGGATGTGATGGTAGTGGTTTGAGGAAGCAGGATGTGAACACACACACACACACACACACACACACACACACACACACATACACACACTCTCTCACACACACACACAAACAGTACACACACACACACACAATACACACACACACAGTACACACACACACACAGTACACACACACACACAGTACACGCACACACAGTACACACACACACACACACATACACTACTCACATGGGAGAGAAAAAACAGGGGTGTGAGTGGGAGGAGGGAGGGGGGGGGGAAGAATAAATATATAAATAAATAAGTAAATAAATTGAAATAAAAATAAAATAAATAAGTTTTGCTTGTAATATTTGTTCTTTTTTTTTTCCTTGCCAAAGCTTTGCCATGTACCGTGCTTTACGGACTACAAGGCCAGACTTGTTCCCTCCACGGAGACCCCTGCGCCTTAAAGTGCGTTGCGTCTAGTGTATGACTGAAATCTGATTAAGCAAAGTTGTGAATTCCATTCATATCCTACCTATTGAGATCGATTAGAGACGGCCCCTCCACTGTTGGAGTTACTATGCTGCTATGGGCAATGTCAGCACAGCATGATAATCTGGCTAAGTGGCTGAATGTAGGAGTGAGAGATGTGGTTAGAGACGGCCCCTCCACTGTTGGACTCACTACGCTGCTATGGGCAATGTCAGCCCAGCATCATCATCTGGCTAAATGGCTGAATGTAGGAGTGAGAGATGTGGTTAGAGACGGCCCCTCCACCGTTGGACTTACTACGCTGCTATGGGCAATGTCAGCACAGCATCATAATCTGGCTAAATGGGTGAATGTAGGAGTGAGAGATGTGGTTAGAGACGGCCCCTCCACTGTTGGACTCACTACGCTGCTATGGGCAATGTCAGCAAAGCATCATAATCTGGCTAAATGGGTGAATGTAGGAGTGAGAGATGTGGTTAGAGACGGCCCCTCCACCGTTGGACTTACTACGCTGCTATGGGCAATGTCAGCACAGCATCATAATCTGGCTAAATGGGTGAATGTAGGAGTGAGAGATGTGGTTAGAGACGGCCCCTCCACTGTTGGACTCACTACGCTGCTATGGGCAATGTCAGCCCAGCATCATCATCTGGCTAAATGGCTGAAAGTAGGAGTGAGAGATGTGGTTAGAGATGTTCCCTCCACTGTTGGACTCACTACGCTGCTATGGGCAATGTCAGCCCAGCATCATCATCTGGCTAAATGGCTGAAAGTAGGAGTGAGAGATGTGGTTAGAGACGGCCCCTCCACCGTTGGATTTACTACGCTGCTATGGGCAATGTCAGCCCAGCATCATCATCTAGCTAAATGGGTGAATGTAGGAGTGAGAGATGTGGTTAGAGACGGCCCCTCCACCGTTGGATTTACTACGCTGCTGTAGGCAATGTCAGCACAGCATCATAATCTGGCTAAATGGCTGAATGTAGGAGTGAGAGATGTGGTTAGAGACAGCCCCTCCACTGTTGGACTCACTACGCTGCTATGGGCAATGTCAGCACAGCATCATAATCTGGCTAAATGGCTGAAAGTAGGAGTGAGAGATGTGGTTAGAGACGGCCCCTCCACCGTTGGATTTACTACGCTGCTATGGGCAATGTCAGCCCAGCATCATAATCTAGCTAAATGGGTGAATGTTGCAACTGCGGATACCCATGCCTTTCTTTCTAACACAATTATTAAGCTTACAAATATAAGGGTAGAAAAAGGTACCTGAGGAAGGGAGACACAACGTTTCGATTCATAGAATCTTCATCGGGTGTGGTGAGGGCAAGTTTGGTGGCTGTATTTATAGATGAAGATTCTATGAATCAAAACATTGTCTCCCCTCCTCAGGTACAGTCGACCCCCTCTTTTAAGACTTTCAAAAAATCTTGAAAAATCGGTCTTAAAAGAGGGGGGTCTTAAATCAGGGGTGACAAAAACTTTCTGTCACCCCCTTCTCCCAGCTCCCACCTGGCAAGAACGGTGTCGGCATCGCTATTGCCAACTCGTTGTCAGTGGGCAATCTCGCAGTCAAAAAAGTCGCTCAGTCAAATAAATCGCCCGGCTACTATGAGAGTGTGTATTTGCGACATTTTGCGACATTGAGCATGAACCACAAATTTCACTTTTTTTCTAGGGTTAGGGTTAGGTAAATGGTTCAAGTACAGAAAAAGTGAAATTTCTGGTTGTCGCAAATACACTCTCTCATAGTAGCGGGCGATTTATTTGACTGAGCGACTTTTTTGACTGCGACATTGCCCACTGACAACGAGTTGGCAATAGCAACGCAGCTGTCACCTGCTTTATGTCTCCTCACTACTTTCACCCTTTGCTCAAGAGTGAGCGTCACACGTTTCCTTTTTTTACCCACATCGCTACACTGTGCTTTCTCCGCCATTCTTGAATGAAACATCTGGAGTAGCGCGGCTTGAATTAGCGCAGAGAAATCTCGCGAGATCGAACCCTCGCGAGATTGACATTGGCTAACAACAGTGGTACCCCAGCTGTGCGTCGGCTCGAATTGAGGCCGAGAAGGATAGATATCATACGTTTTTGCGACTGATAATTGTCAGAATGTGTTGCATCGGTCGTAAAATCAACAAGATTTACGGTCGTAAAACGCGTTAGAGGGGGAGTCGTAAATGAGGAGGCAAGTTTTGAAGAAAAACGATCCGTAATTCATATTTCAGTCTTAAAAGAGGGGAGGTCGTAAGTCAGAGGGCCGTTCGTGAGGGAGTCGACTGTACCCTGTTTTACCCTTATATTTGTAAGCTGTGACAAGGTACAGCAGTCATTCCTTATTTTACAATGATTAAGATTTGGATTGTGCATGTGTGAACATGTTTTCCCAACAACAAGAAGAAGAAATGATACACTCTTTTTTGTTTTCTCCTGACAGGGGGTGAAGGGCCACCAGTTCAACCTGAACCATTTCTACGTCCCTACGCTGTGCTCCAAGTGTGAGGGGCTCATCTGGGGGGTGGGCTTCCAGGGGTTCCTCTGTCAGAGTGAGTAGTCAAGGCATCACCATCGTTACTATCTTCTTTATCGTCATCACTGTCATCAGCTTTGTCTTCGCAGGCATCAGAATTGTCAGAAGATTTGCAAATTTGGGGGGATTGTAAACTGCTGGCAGAGGGTTTGATTGAGGTGGCGAGGTCTTACCGTTGATTCTTAAGGGCAGTCTTCTTTGTCCGATAAGTTTGAAAGTAATTTCAAGATGAATTATGCCTTAATGAATTAAGTTTAGACGTTATCTCGGATGTGAGTATCCGTCGTATCAGACGTGGTAGAAGTCTGCGTTGGAATGAAGAGAGGGATAACATCTGTGCCTTTAACCCTTTTGGCACCAGCTACTTTTTCAGCCACAAAATACCATCAAACTTAAACTGGGTAGAGAAAAATAAAATCTGCAATATTGGGAATTCCTCTGTGACGTGTATAACATTAAGCCTATCCTTAACCTCCCAAAATTAAGAAAATAAAATCTTTAAATAACAGGACCTGATTTGATGCCTTTTGGTGACATGGGTGTTAAACCGTTGTGGTGCATAAATGCGACATTGGCAGTGAAAGGGTTAATGTGGCATAACACTATTGACTCGTCATTGCTGTATTTATTCTGTGATCATTGTGATTGTTCTTCACTCAGGCTGTGAGATGGGCATGCACAAACAGTGCGTGGAAGACGTGGCAGAGGTCTGCAGTGGAAAGAAGCGAGGGAAGAGATCCGCGCCCTTTGTTCCACGACCACGATCAGGAGGAACACAGCCACAGGGTAGGTTTGAAACAATTATACAGATCAGTTCAGTGGTTCCACCCGTGGGGATACCGGGGGGTCTTTTGTATAAATAGTTCCACCACCTTCTGGAAGTTCTGTGCTTGTAGCATCCTCTAATCTGTCACTCTCTTTGACTCTGCCTTTTCCATTTGCTTGCTATCATCTACTATCTTTCTGCCTTACCAATCCATTCTCCTGCCTTTTTTCATGAAACACTAAAAAGATTTCCTCCAGCCGAAGTCGGACTTGCTGGGCCTAACTATTTCTTAGTTAGGCGCATAACGGCAGCATGATGCATCTATGCTCATGTGACAGGAAACTGTCTGAGCGAACGAAGAAGAAGTTCAGTGGTTTATTGTATTTTCTTTTTCGTAGCAAATAATACAAGCATGCCACTCTGTCGTTTCCGACAATGACTGCATGACTGCCAGATAGCAGAGGGGGCAGCTGCTATTCCAGCGGGCTGGGCTAAGATTTGTTGATAGTGGAGAAGCCTTGCCCAGGGTACATCCCCACTCTCTTGGCCAAAGATATCTGAGGACAGCTGGCATTTGGGAAGGGACAGAAGAAAAAGGTGGCAGAATACCTGACCTACAAAAAAACAAAAAATCTAACTACAAAACAAATCGCAAAAAATTACTCCAAAATGCGGTATATATTTAGTGGGATTTTGTAGCGTGCAAAAATGCTTTAGAAAGAAATGATGATTTTTTTTGGTGTTAATCCATGAAGTTTGTGTGTTCTCAGTGGGCGACCCGAGTCACGTGACCTCCCCAGGGGAGAGCACCAGGAGTCCTCCGCACAGCAGCACGGACGTCACGGGAGTGATCAGCACTCAGCCCCTGACCAAAGAGGACGATGCCGAGCTAAGTGAGTGCCGTGTTTTTCTGACTATAAGGCGCACCCCACAAATTTCACACAATCTTCAGATTTTGTTATTATATTTTGTTACTGTTTCGTTAGTCATTATGTAAGGCGCAGCTCCCACCCGGGCTTCCACCTTGTTGTAGTGGAGGAGCTTTAAACTAAGAGTCGCCTCTCATCCCCATTTTTCATTCTCTCCATCCTCATTTACAATTTATGACATGCAAGTTTTTTTTATTGTTTACTGGCTTTCACGCGTGAGCCCTTACGCACTTGAGTGGGCACATGCTGCCCATTCTGCAGCGCATATTTGCCTATATGGACTTTTTTATATATTGTTTTTTACTAGGATGCGTTTGTTATACTTTTTTACTTTTTTGTTTTACCTGGATCCAATAAGTAGAGTAGAGTGGCTCAACGTTTCCAGCACTGTGTGAAATTATGAGCTATAGGGTACAATGATGAAGATGCCATGTCGTGAATTGTACTGTTTATTTTTTATTTTTTCTTCAGGTTTTGGGACGTTGTTAAGAATCATTGATGTGTGTTTGTTATACATGGTCAAACTTTATGCGGTGACAGTCCTGAGATAGCCATTGTTGATGGGACTACAGCAGACTAACTAACTAACTAACTATAGGGCGCAGGGGTCTCAGTCACATTATAGGGCGCAGGGGTCTCAGTCACATTATAGGGCGCAGGGGTCTCAGCCACATTATAGGGCGCAGGGGTCTCAGTCTGGGAAAAAAGTATTACTTTATAGTCCGCAAAATACGATAGCTTACCTGTTATTTTTATGTTTTTTTCTTTCATAAAGTTGTTCCACACATTGCAGAAACTGGAGAGGGGGCAGAAAGAGGGGAGGTTTTCATCTCTCAGTCTGCGAACAATAAGGAAGATGATGTGCTGGATCAGCAGTGAAGTTTAATCAGTACCACTGGTACATGTCTTAGTTTGCTTTGATCACAAAAGGAAATTGACAAATCTATTCCAACCACACTGACCAACACTCAAAGCGATAGCATATTCACTCCCAATCTGGAACCCATACCATAGCACATAGTAAAACGAAAGTAGCAAAGGGCCGCTACTCTCTTATCCGGAAGTAGGCCAGTTATCCCCCCACTTCCGGTCACGCGGTCCATTTGATCTGTCAAAGTCATTTACATTTTCCCCAGCTCTTTCACATGTATCAAAACAAACAAACAAAAACGAAAAAAACATAAAAGCTGGAAAGTATGTAGACACATAACTTGAATTAGTTGAAATGGCAGTCAGTAGAGAGGATTGAGTGTTTCTGACTAACAGTATTGATGGGGGGTTATTTTCTCTGTGTGTGTTTTATAGCTTATGTGGGTTCACAGGTATCGGTGAAATGGGACAGAGCCTGTCAATATGTGATTATTGTTTAATTAGGTATTAGGTACTTTATAGTCACAGAGGCATCTCTGTGAAATTCGGGTTGCTCCCACCTGGAAAGCGTGTCGCAGCCAGAGGCACACCACCCAATTTAAAAATAAAAAATTTGCATGCGATTTTTGTGTGACTGATGAGGAAGGAAAGGGGGGTGGGGTAAATTTGGACCAAATGACAACTTTTTCGTTGCCACTGGGTTTAACGTGTGCTAAGTGCATGGGCACACAGGACCTCGGTTTATCGTCTCATCCGAAAGGTTTTATTTTTAACAGCCTTGTCCTACAGATGGAAGAAATGTTTGAAATGTTAATAATGATGTTATCAATGTTTGGTTCAGCTCATCTGGGCACGGAGGTGTCGGTGAAATCCATCGTGAAGACATGGGACACTGCCAGTCCCACAGAACCCGGCAACGAAGGGGAGACCACCGCCACAGGGGGCGCCACTAAGTGAGTACCAACCATATTATGCTCTATGACAAACATCATGTGAGGCCCGAGCGTCGTGCATGACTTACTTCTTCTATCTGGCATCTCACAAACATTTACTCAACCCCTCCCCCACCCATTTCAAGCCTACAAAATACTCAGCCAAGTTCATGTTTGCTTCTTTTTTTTGCGTTTTATAGTTCATTAATTAATTAATGTGTGTACAATTTGTGTGTTGTGATTACCTTTGTAAAACGCAATGAGCCTGCCTTTCAGTTTTAAGCAGGGTATTGCGCTCTAAATCTCCTTTGTTATAAATGTGAGTGTGTGCAAGTGTTTGTATGCTTCTACATGTGAGTGAGGAGAAAGAGAGAGAGAGAATGTGTGTGTGTGTGACGCGTGTATGTGTGTGTGTGTGTGCGCATACATTTTTAGTGTGCATGTGTTTTCATACATGTGTTGCTGTAACAGGCCTAACAGGACTTAATCAATTTTCTTCTTCTTCTTCTGCGTTCCCAGGCCATATGGCCATAATGGGTAAGATACGTATGTGTCCGGTTTTCAGTTTTCACTGGTCTTACCGCTGCGTACAGCCAACACATTCCGATTTCGGAGGAGCTCAAAGCCGAACATTTATATGGCAGATTTGTTTTTGAAAAAAGCAGGAGAATGGGCCAATAAGTCAGAAAGATAGTAGATGACAGAAAGCAAAGGGAAAAGGCAGGAGAATGGGCCAATAAGTCAGAAAGATAGCAGATGACAGTAAGCAAAGGGAAAAGGCAGAGTCAAAGAGAGTGGGAGATTAGAGGAAGTTACAAGAACAGAACTATTTATACAAAAGACCCCCGGTACAGTAAGCAAAGGGAAAAGGCAGAGTCAAAGAGAGTGGGAGATTAGAGGAAGTTACAAGAACAGAACTATTTATACAAAAGACCCCCGGTACAGTAAGCAAAGGGAAAAGGCAGAGTCAAAGAGAAGTGGCAGATTAGGGGAAGTTACAAGAACAGAACTATTAATGCAAAAGAGACAGTAAGCAAAGGGAAAAGGCAGAGAAGTGGGAGATTAGAGGAAGTTACAAGAACAGAACTATTAATGCAAAAGACCCCCGGTACAGTAAGCAAAGGGAAAAGGCAGAGTCAAAGAGAGTGGGAGATTAGAGGAAGTTACAAGAACAGAACTATTAATGCAAAAGACCCCCCCAAAGGGAAAAGGCAAGTCAAAAAGGGAGGAAGTTAAAGAACAGAACTATTAAGCAAAAGACCCCCGGTACAGTAAGCTAAGGGAGAGTCAAAGAGATTAGATTAGGAAGTTACAAGCACAGAACTTCAAAAGACCCCCAGTACAGTAAGCAAAGGGAAAACTCAAAGATTTTTACAGATTAAGGAAGTTACAAGCACCTTCAAGGTGGGGGAATCCCCCCGGGAGAGACTCGCGGAGGGGGCGGGGTCTTCCAGCTATGGAGGCATGAGGCATCCACCCACTGCCCCAGCTGTAGAAGGCACAACAGGACGTAATTAATTAATTAATCCATTGATGTTTTGTGTTGCAGAAAAGGCAGTACTGATCTCAACCGATCTGAGAGTTGGAAAGGCAAAGGCGATGTAAGTTATTGTCATTTATTTTTTTTAGCCCTTTCAGCGCCAGCCATTTTTCAGCCCAAGCTTTCCATTAATCTGACCTGGGTAGAGAAAATATTCTGTCTGCGATACTGGTGATTCCTCTGTGACATGCATAAAATAAGGCCTATCCTTACCTCCCAAAATGTAGAACACAAGGTCACTGGATAACAGACCCTCGTTTGATGCCTTTCAGTGACTCGCAATGTCTTGAACAACATATTCATCATAGTTAATCAATTGTGGTCAACGCAGTTAATTTTTAAAACTTTTTTTTTTTCATTTTTCTGAAGACTACCAAAATTGAGATACGAGGTTTTTGAATTTCATCGACAATATGGTATTATGAGAAATAGAAAGCGCAAACGCAACAACTATACAATACAATGAACCGTGATTGAAGGGGGCGTTGTAAAGGGCACGAGGCCTAGTGGCTATCCAGCCAGTCCCTCAGCTACCTACCTAAGTGTCAAAAGTCTTCAGTTGAGACGTGGAAGCTACCATATTTGACGGACTATAAGGCGCACCCCCAAATTTTACACAAAAGTCAGATTTTGTTATTATATTTTCTTACTATTATTATAAATAATATATTATAAGGCGCAGGTGTCTCAATCTGGGAACAAAAAGTATCGCCTTATACAGTGGAGCCTCCCTTATAAGACTCCCTCCCACATAAGACCTACTTCTCTGAGACATTGCCCTTCTTTGTAAAAATTAAAATGACCTCCCTTATAAGACTCCCTCCCACATAAGACCTACTTCTCTGAGACATTGCCCTTCTTTGTAAAAATTAAAATGACCTCCCTTATAAGACCCCTCCCTTATGAGACCTCATTTGGGATGATTGTTGAAGGTCTTATAAGGGAGGTCCCACTGTAGTCCGTAAACTACGGTGCGTGCAATGACTTCAAGGTGTATTCCAAAATTCTGTTTTGTTCCGACACACAAGCACCATTTAGATAGAGATAGGTTTTAGCCGCCATTTTGTTTCATTGAGAGTCTGGTGCGTTTCAGAAATCGGAGCGACCCGCCAGGAGAGCCAAAAGGTGAGTCAAAGGTCAAAGGTCAAGGTCACGGAATTCATAGAAGTTTTTGTGTAGGTCACACAGAGTCGCATAATTTGTGGAGGTTGCATAATTTATGCTGGGTAAAATTTGAGACAATTAAGGGGTGTTGTAAAAGTAGGAGATTATTGAATGTTGATGAATTAACCCCTTCCCTGCCCATGTCTGCTACAGGATGTGTGATGTCATTATTGAATGTTGATGAATTAACCCCTTCCCTGCCCATGTCTACTACAGGATGTGTGATGTCATTATTGAATGTAGATGAATTAACCCCTTCCCTGCCCATGTCTACTACAGGATGTGTGATGTCATTATTGAATGTTGATGAATTAACCCCTTCCCTGCCCATGTCTACTACAGGATGTGTGATGTCATTATTGAATGTTGATGAATTAACCCCTTCCCTGCCCATGTCTACTACAGGATGTGTGATGTCATTATTGAATGTTGATGAATTAACCCCTTCCCTGCCCATGTCTACTACAGGATGTGTGATGTCATTATTGAATGTAGATGAATTAACCCCTTCCCTGCCCATGTCTACTACATGATGTGTGATGTCATTGATGATGTCATGACTTTTGATGTCATAGCCCTGCAATGGTGGTTTTTGGCTTAGACCAGTGAGGAAAGATATGTCTAGACCATTTTTTCAGCTTGAGTCTAACAGGTCTCTTTTTAAAAAAATTAAATAAGAAAATCGATAATTTCTGTGTTTTCTTCTGACAATGAAAGGGTTAAGAATGTGAGAATATGCATGGTTGTGCACGTAAACAAGTGTGCGTGTGTAATACATGTACACGTGTGTGTTTGTATTACAACAATATTACTAATGTACCATGTTTTCTTTCTGGCAGTGACGTGGATCGTGATGACATGTTCCATGCCATCAGCATACAGTCGGGAAGCTCTTCAGATTCCAGTTTGTCTAAGAGGTAAGAAAAGCCAGGGGTTATCTTCTTGCTGTGAGCAATTTCAGATTATTTTTTTTTCAAGCAATATAATAAATTGTCAAGAAACAAGCGCAAAATCGCAATAGTTTGTGGAGCACAGTCTATTTTTACCACTCCAATCAGGAGTCATCTCCCCTGGCTTTTCAATAATTTTAATCTGTAAACCAGAATGTTATCTCTGCACCCATTCGTAACTTTTTATATCTTTTGGAAAACATTTAAAACTATGTATCCTACTTATACTCATCAAAAGAAGCACCGCATACTCGTCGTGTCTGTTGTAGTGTCTGTATTACGTATGTTTATTATTTTGTACGCTTTTAAAATACATCATTTTAAAGAGCGGCCTCAATTAATTTTGAAGTGTAGCCTCGATTTGAAGTGCGACAATTTTGTCAAAATGTGCGACAATTTTGGAACAACAGACCGACAGACCGACCGACAAAGTGAGTTATAGGTTTGTGGCTTGAGCCACAAACAAAAAAAGAATTGTCGGGCAACCTCCTTTTTTTAGATTGGAAATAGCTTTGCATGTTTTTCTTCTTTTTTTTGGAGGGGGGGGTGTCCTAGTTCTGGAATTGCTTCACGATTTGCCAGTTATAAGATAGCTTACAGTTATGTGTTAAACCTCTCAATGAATTAACTTGTACAAATAGTTCCCCCACCTTCTGGAAGTTCTGTGCTTGTAACTTCCTCTAATCTGTCACTCTCTTTGACTCTGCCTTTTCCCTTTGCTTACTGTCATCCACTATGATTTTTTATCATCGAAGAGCGCTATAGAAGCTTTATTTATTATTATTATCTTTCTGACTTATTGGCCCACTCTCCTGCCCTTTTTCCAAGAAATCTTTTAAATAATTTTCTCCTTTGAGCTCCCCCCAAATCAGAATGTGTCAACTGCATGCAGCGGGGAGACCAGTGAAAACTGAAAATTGGACACATAGGTATGTACCTTACCCATTATGGCCATATTGCCTGGGAACACAGAGAAGAAAAAGAAGAAACTTGTCAGTTTAAGAGGAGGGCTGGACCTTTGGGGTTAGTCTGAGGGGGCCCCAAAAAAACTGCCCTTGCAGAATTTTAGAATCGGACTTCCATGAGTAAAACTTTCACAAGACAGTTACAGAAATGTACAGCACATTTCAGTTGCAATTTATTCTTGTTTTTATGAAGCTGCAATAATTCTGTGAATGTTCATTATGAGCAGTGCAGTAACTTAGGTTGTGTCCATTGGAGCACGTGTTTGTGCTTGCACACTTACAGACAGAGAACACACTTACAGACAGAGAACACACTTACAGACGGAGAACACACTTACAGACAGAGAACACACTTACAGACAGAGAACACACTTACAGACAGAGAACACACTTACAGACAGAGATCTGTAGAGGCCTTTGTTTCTGTTGAAAGGTACACTTGTTCTTTTATAACTGGAAATGCACGCGCCAGTTTTCAGACATGAAAACAACTATGCCGAAAATTTGTGGTAATTGAAGGAATCGCCGCCGAAAACGCGATCGCAATGTTATTCTCAAACGGCGCGGTCCGTGGTCGGTCAATTGTATGCTTGCGGTCATAAGTAAAAAAGGCAGACATAGCGCCCTGTCAATGGTGTTTTTGAGTGTTTGAAGGCAAACAAGTCTGTGGAATGATTACCTACCCCCCTCCCCCCCCCCCTCCCCCCCCCTCCCCCCCCCCAGCCCCGCTCAACAGAAATTTTGGTACATGTTGGTGTTGTGGTCTGAAAATGTTTTATTTCTTTTTTAGCGTGAGTGTGCGCTGCCCCCCCCAAAAAAAAAACCAACAACCCCAAAACCCACCTTCTGACGGTAGCAAAAAGTCCGGGTGGAAGGATTTCTCGGCTGGCAAATCTCTTTTATTTTAACATTAATTTTCGTGCCTGATTTTTACTGTAGCGTCTCTTACTTTGGATCTTTCAAAAAACAATGACCCAAGGTATCAGGCACTGTCTTGTGATGTGTACAAAGGAAAGACAGAATTTCCAGGGTATGAAGCGTTTGAATACAAACCAAACAAGCATTGTTTTGTCGCTTTGCTTTTCAGGAGCAGGGAAAGCCCCAGTCATTCGTTTTATAGAACACGTGATCAACGACTTCCACCAGCAGAACACTGCATAACGATCATGTATGTTATCGTCATTATTATTTCCATTATTACTATTATTATTAATTGCAGGAGCGGGGGAAGTCCCAGTCATTCGTCGGAACACGTGAACAACGAATCGTCAACTTCCACCAGCAGGAGGCTGCACAACGACCCGGACCTGGAAGTCGAGGAGTTACCTCCCCTGAAACAGGTGCTGGGCAATGAGGTGTCGAGGCTCAAACCCAAGGAGAAGAAACGGCAGGAGGTTATCAATGGTGAGCATTCAAATTAGTTTGGGATACAAAATTTGGGTTACAGGAATAAGGTCGAAAATACATTTCGTCCTAAGGTCGAATGATACACAGATCGGACGAAGGTCGAAAAAAAAAATGTTGGAATGTACATTTCGTCCTAAGGTCGACTGCAACATTTCGTCCTAAAGTCGAAAGTGCTCAGATCGTCCTAAGGTCGAATATACATTTCGGCCTAAGGTCGACTGCAACATTTCGTCCTAAGGTCGAAAGTGCTCAGCTCTGGGAGTAACAATTTTTTGTGGTCGTGGGGTGGACCTTTTCATTTGTGAAGCGGGTGGGCGGGTGATGAGTGGTAGATGCATGCGCGCGCGTATATGTAGGGATGGGAGAGAGAGAGGGAGGGAGGGAGAGAGAGAGAGAGACAGGGAGGGAGAGAGAGAGGGAGGGAGGGAGAGAGAGAGGGGAGAGAGGAGAGGAGGGAGAGAGAGAGAGAGAGAGAGAGAGAGAGAGAGAGAGGGAGGGAGAGAGAGAGAGGGGGAGGGAGGAAGAGAGAGAGAGAGGCAGACAGAATGAGACATAAATCGACAGAGACATGTAGAAATGTAGATTCGACCTTAGGACGAACTGAGCACTTTCGACCTTAGGACGAAATGTTGCAGTCGACCTTAGGCCGAAATGTACATTCGACCTTAGGACGAAATGTAGACTCGACCTTAGGACGAACTGAGCACTTTCGACCTTAGGACGAAATGTTGCAGTCGACCTTAGGCCGAAATGTACATTCGACCTTAGGACGAACTGAGCACTTTCGATCTTAGGACGAAATGTATATTCTACCTTAGGACGAAATGTATATTCGACCTTAGGACGAAATGTATTTTCGACCTTAGTACTGATTCCCCAAAATTTGTGTCTCTGTGTGAATAGTGCGGACTACAACTTAAGTACACAGCGATACTTTTTTCTCAACTGAGACCCCTGCACCTTAAAATGTGTTGCCCTAGTGTATGACTGACATCTGATTAAACAAAGTTGTGAATTCCATTCATATCGTACCTATTGAGATCGATTATCAGGCCGAAATTGTGAATGAAGCCACGGATGCAGACGTAAAAAGTAAAAAGGGGGTGTGGTGTTGAAACAGAATATGACATCACAGCCTCGGTTTCGTCAATAAAAGCCATAACAATCATGGCAGAAAGGTATGTTGTTGCCATAACAATCATGGCGGAAAGGTATGTTGTTGCCATAACAATCATGGCAGAAAGGTATGTTGTTGCCATAACAATCATGGTGGAAAGGTATGTCGTTGCCATAACAATCATGGCAGAAAGGTATGTTGTTGCCATAACAATCATGGCAGAAAGGTATGCCGTTGCCATAACAATCATGGCAGAAAGGTATGTCGTTGCCATAACAATCATGGCAGAAAGGTATGTCGTTGCCATAACAATCATGGCAGAAAGGTATGTCGTTGCCATAACAGGCATGGCAGAAAGGTATGTCGTTGCCATAACAATCATGGTGGAAAGGTATGTCGTTGCCATAACAATCATGGCAGAAAGGTATGTCGTTGCTCAAGGCGAGCAAACTCATTGTAGAAAACTACTCCGTGTTTTTAATTCCGACTTTTCTGGGCAGACAATTCATAAAAGTGCTTCATTATCTGGATAGCGGCGTGAGTGTAACTTCTGTCGTTCTGAAGATTGTTTTGACAGAACTAGGCAACATATGAAAATACAACCTCCTTTGTTGGAGTCGACCTCATGTTGTTTGCCCCTGTACCCTGCCAGGGGCCATGGGGCCCTGGACCCCTGCCTTTCAGTTGTTTGCCCCTGTACCCTGCCAGGGGCCATGGGGCCCTGGACCCCTGCCTTTCAGTTGTTTGCCCCTGTACCCTGCCAGGGGCCATGGGGCCCTGGACCCCTGCCTTTCAGTTGTTTGCCCCTGTTGCCAGGGGCCATGGGGCCCTTGCCCCTGTACCCTGCCAGGGGCCATGGGGCCCTGGACCCCTGGACCCCTGCCTTTCACCCCTGCCTTTGCCCCTGTACCCTGCCAGGGGCCATGCCTGGACCCCTGGGCCCTGTACCCTGCCAGGGGCCATCCCTGGACCCCTGCCTTTCAGTTGTTTTCATTTGGGGGAGTGGCACCCATGTTAATGTGTGTGAGTGCTTCATTGACTGATCAGCTTGTGCTGTGATCAGCTGTTTGTTGCAACGTTCAGGAGGCTTGAGATGTTTAACCTTGTCCAGTGGATATGCTTCGATTTGTGTTGTTATGTTAGTATGTTCTCTCTCAATTTCCCCCCATTTCAGCGGCAGGATTGAAAAGTGAAGGATTCTTGACCCGTTTGATTTGTGTCTTTGTTTCGCTAATTTTTGTTGCGCTGTAATTTTGTTTGTTCATTTGTATTACATTTTTCAGACATTAGCATGTGTTACTATGGTGACCATTTTTTTGGTTTGTGTTTTACAGAATTGTTCCACGCCTACAAAACTTCAAAAGTCTTGGACCGTCAGCTTAACCGACTCATGTAAAATGAGTCTGGCGTCATTCCTGAGTTAGCCTGTGATTTATATTACAGTTAATTCTTCTTTCTTGTTGTGATTTTTTCCCCCCAGAGTTGTTCCACACAGAGAAAGCTCACCTGAGAAACCTGAAAGTGTTGGATTTACTGTTCAACCGACCGATGCAGAGCGAGTCTGGCGTCATTCCTGAGTTGGCCCGCGCCCTGTTTCCCAACATGGAGGAGATGATCACACTGCACGGTGAGTTGTTGTGCAGTGCAATGCTGCTCACATGCACAATGACACTGTTTAGTGTTATACAATACCATGCTGCTCACATGCACAATGACACTGTTTAGTGTTATACAATACCATGCTGCTCACATGCACAGTGACACTGTTTAGTGTTATACAATACCATGCTGCTCACATGCACAATGACACTGTTTAGTGTTATACAATACCATGCTGCTCACATGCACAGTGACCCTGTTTAGTGTTATACAATACCATGCTGCTCACATGCACAGTGACACTGTTTAGTGTTATACAATACCATGCTGCTCACATGCACAGTGACACTGTTTAGTGTTATACAATACCATGCTGCTCACATGCACAATGACACTGTTTAGTGTTATACAATACCATGCTGCTCACATGCACAATGACACTGTTTAGTGTTATACAATACCATGCTGCTCACATGCACAGTTACATTTAAATGATTACATGGTGATTTGTTATACAACACTGAAATGATTACGTGGTCAGTTGTTATACAATACCATGCTGCTCACATGCACAGTTACACTTGCAGGCGACACACACATTGACTCTCGCTTATACTCTCTTCTTCGTCTTCTTCTTCTTCTACCCATAATGTCCCCCTGCCGTAACCGGCAATTATTGACAATATACTGGGATTCAAGGAATTATGCAGCGCGTGAAAAACAAAAACAAGGCTAGATGAATAAGAGGGCATGCACGACCGGGCACCCCTGGCTAGTCCCAGAACACCCGGCCACACACGTTCTGGAGGGAGTCCTTTGGAGCTGCCTATTGTGGTTTTGTCTTCTGCTACTAGGGGGGGGGGGGGGGGGGGGGGGGGGTGTAGAGGTTTGAGGGTGTTGCTCTTCACACAGGCCAGTCCATTTGTGATTTTGTATATCATGCCGAACCTGGATGCGCCGCGGCGCTCAGCCAGTGCACGCACAAAAATCGACTACCTCTTTTTGTTTGTGGATCTTTATATTTTTATTGTTATTGTTGAAGACAAAAGAGGAGTGAACATGCACTAATTAATGCGCATAGTTAGAGTTTGTGAATTAAAAAAAGAAGCCTAAGCGTCACAAGCGTTTGCATGGTTAATATTTTCAAAATTGCCTTCCTCCTTTTGCGTGAATATTTAGAATTTGATCTGCCTTTTGGCCTGCCATTTGTCTTCAGTCAGTGATAAAATCAGCTGCTTTGATGAAATGTTTCAACTTAAAGGGGCACCCTGACGGATGAGTTTTTGTAAGAAACACGTCCAGATCACCAGGAAAACACCCTTTACAGAGATTACGACACTCACTTTGCTCTGATTTCCTAGAAATCAAACCGTCAAATCGCCGATTCTTCCTTGGCGGAGGTGCTGGAAGTCAGATTCTTTCACCCAAAGAGAAGGCGTGTGCCGTCTGTTTTCTAATGGCCGCCATATTGTTTGCACGAAATTTTCGCAATACAAGTCTTTTTTGTTTCTTCTTCTTTTTAATTTTTTTTTGATACAGGTTATCTAACGGAGTTTTGCTCACAATAAAGGAAATAGCTCCCCTTTTTTTTTTTTTACTGCACTACTAAAAAAAAAAATGCTTCAACCACTATGAGTGACCTCCACCCACCCCATCCAAAATGGCTACTCTCTCCGGCATCTCCGCCAAGAAGGAATCACCGTTTTGACGGTTTAATTTCTAGGAAACCAGAGCAAAGTGAGTGTTGCGATCTCTGTAAAGGCTGTCTCTGGTGATCTTGACATGTTTCTTGCAAAAACTCATCCGTCAGGATGCCCCTTTAAGGCTGTTAATATGAAATGTTTGAAACAAAGGCTGCTTTTATTTTGTTTTCCAGCCTCCATGAACCGAGCGATGAAGGAGAGGAGAAGCAGGAGTCCTGTGGTGGGGGACTTGGGGGACATTCTGCTGGACAGAGTGAGTTGGTTTTTACTGTAGTGCCAGGAAGGAGAGGAGTCCTGTGGTGGGGGACTTGGCAGACATTCTGCTGGACAGAGTGAGGTTTTTACTGTAGTGCTTGCAATGTCTGTGAATTATATAGAACTAGCCCTGTGCTCGCTTCGCTGTGCGGCAGCTTTTCCCCGGCACAGGTCTTTAGAATAGCAGTTGCCAGGATAGTACTTCGAAATGTCTCTAACTGTAGTCCATATTTACGGAGCCCCTTCGGCTCTCACTCTCACTGTGCTATTGGCTGGGGGTTTTCTGTGGGACCATTCCTGCACTGTGGCACACCACCACACAAAATGTGAAGCCATTCTGTCCACTGGTTCATGAGATACAGCCCGGACATCAAAATATATAGCACAAAGAAGGAAGTTTCGGTTTTGTGAGTCTTCCTTAGCGGAGGTTTGCACTGGAGGTTCAAAATTCATGATCTGAATAGGTTGTGCCATGCTGATCAAGAATATATATGGTTATAGGGGTCTATGGCCAACGGTTTGGGCACAATCGCCTGAAAAGACACACACATATACACACACACACACACACACACACACACAAACAAGCCGATTATAGTAATGATTTTTGCGCCTCTCTATATATAGCACCCAGTCTTCGTTTGAAAGATGATCTTACCAGTGAATCATGCGTTTGTTACTAGTCGCCTATGAATGTGCGTATTATATTCAATTGTATTGTACTGTCTTTATTGTCGTGGAGACTTATTTCTGGAGAATTTGGAGAGAATCTGCCTCTTGTGCATTGTCTCCTATATTATTATTTTTGTTGTTGTATGTATGACTGATTAGGGAGGTGGGAGGGAGACAGATTGACCTCCTTCTTCTGCGTTCCCAGGCCAAAAGGCCATAATGGGTAAGGTACGTATGTGTCCGGTTTTCAGTTTTCACTGGTCTCCCCGCTGCGTACAGCCGACACATTCCGATTTCAGAGGACCTAAAAGGAGAACATTATTTGGAAGATTTTTTTTGGAGAAAAAAGGCAGGAGAATGGGCCAATAAATCAAGAAAGATAGTAGATGACAGTATGAATAAGCAAAGAGAGTGGCAGATTAGAGGAAGTTACAAGCTCAGAACTTCCAGAAGGTGGGGGAACTATTTTTATGAAAGACATACACACACACACCCCGGTATCCCCACAGGGAGAGACTCGTGGAGGGGGTTGGGTCGTCCAGCTCCCCGTATGGAGGCACGAGGCATCCACCCACTGCCCCAGAAAGCTTGACCACTTTGCAACTCCTTTGTTGCCTCTGGGTTCTTTGACATGTGCAGAGTGTGTGTGTGTCTGTTGTTCGTGCAATGATGTGTTTGTGTGTCTGTTGTTCGTGCAATGATGTGTGTCTGTTGTTCGTGCAATGATGTGTGTCTGTTGTTCGTGCAATGATGTGTTTGTGTGTCTGTTGTTCGTGCAATGATGTGTTTGTGTGTCTGTTGTTCGTGCAATGATGTGTTTGTGTGTCTGTTGTTCGTGCAATGATGTGTTTGTGTGACTTGTTCGTGCAATGATGTGTGTGTGTGTCTGCTGTTCGTGCAATGATGTGTGTCTGTGTGTTGTTCGTGCAGAGTGTGTGTGTGTCTGCTGTTCGTGCAATGATGTGTGTGTGTGTCTGTTGTTCGTGCAATGATGTGTGTGTGTGTCTGTTGTTCGTGCAGAGTGTGTGTGTGTCTGTTGTTCGTGCAATGATGTGTGTGTCTGTTGTTCGTGCAATGATGTGTGTGTGTGTCTGTTGTTCGTGCAATGATGTGTGTGTGTGTGTTGTTCGTGCAATGATGTGTGTGTGTGTCTGTTGTTCGTGCAATGATGTGTGTGTGTGTCTGTTGTTCGTGCAATGATGTGTGTGTGTGTCTGTTGTTCGTGCAATGATGTGTGTGTGTGTCTGTTGTTCGTGCAATGATGTGTGTGTGTGTCTGTTGTTCGTGCAATGATGTGTGTGTGTGTCTGTGTGCACATGGGTGCAACTTTTCCTGGTATGCAAAGATTTCCTGTTTTTGAATTTTCCCAGAAAATGAAGTTCCTTGTTTTTAAATTTGTCAAACAAGATGTTTGTGTGTCTACTGTATTTTTCAAACACTTTAAAATAACCCTTTGTATAAATTGTGGAAAAAGCAAACTAAAATACTGTTATAAATCATGTTTTTTCTTCAGCTGCAGGGGGACATTACCCCTGGACCCCAATCTTTCAGGGGGGTTTTCATTGTGTGTAGTTGCACCCATGTGTGTGTGTGTTTATTTACTCATTTAGTTTGTCTCTTTTTGATTGTTTATTTCCTTTTTTCTGGCAATTTGATAGTGTATTTTTGTATTATTTATGTCTTATTTACTCATTTTTTAAATTTCTTTTCTTGTCAGTTTGACGGAGAGCCGGGGGACAGGTTCCGCAAGGCCTGTGCTGAGTACTGTCGCAACCAGTCCTTCACTCTGGAGCGCCTCAAGCACTACCGCCGCAAGGACCAGAGACTGGCACAGTTCCTGGCCGTAAGCATCGTTCATCATATCATTGTCACTGTTCACACCGTCACAATGCTTCAACAGTGTGTTCTGTAGCAAAAGTGTCGGCAAATGTTAAGAAAAGCCCCCCCTCCTCTGCAGCCTTCCATTCATTTCAGGCTGTTCCATCGACCGCTGTTGCATTCTCAGATTACCGCTGACACTAAACTGATCCTATGCCTATCCCTAAACCTATCCCAAACCCTATTCCTAACCCTAACCCTAACCTGAAACCGCTTTTGCATTCCCTTAGGGTTAGGGTTAGAAATAGGGATAGGTTTAGGGTCAGTTTAGTGTCAAATACACATAAAAAAGTTGATGGTACGTTATGATCATGTGCACGTCAATTCGAAACACGGTAATCTGAGAATGTAACAACGGTCGACGGAACGGCCTGAACTGAATGGAAGGGGGCAGAGGAGGGGGCTTTTCTTAACATTTGATGGAACAGCCTGAACTGAATGGAAGGGGGCAGAGGAGGGGGCTTTTCTTAACATTTGATGGAACAGCCTGAACTGAATGGAAGGGGGCAGAGGAGGGGGCTTTTCTTAACATTTGATGGAACAGCCTGAACTGAATGGAAGGGGGCAGAGGAGGGGGCTTTTCTTAACATTTGATGGAACAGCCTGAACTGAATGGAAGGGGGCAGAGGAGGAGGCTTTTCTTAACATTTGATGGAACAGCCTGAAATGAATGGAAGGGGGCAGAGGAGGGGGCTTTTCTTAACATTTGATGGAACAGCCTGAACTGAATGGAAGGGGGCAGAGGAGGGGGCTTTTCTTAACATTTGATGGAACAGCCTGAAATGAATGGAAGGGGGCAGAGGAGGGGGCTTTTCTTAACATTTGATGGAACAGCCTGAACTGAATGGAAGGGGGCAGAGGAGGGGGCTTTTCTTAACATTTGCCAAAGTGTCATTTAGAACAGTTTCGACTTTTTAAAATAAGTTTTTATTCAGTGTTTGTTCCGGAGTGGAGATTTTGTTGCTGTACTAACTTTAAGGACGATGTGTGGGTGTACAGTGTTGTCAGACATCTCTTGAATGCTTTTGTTTGGTGGTTAGATGAATTGGCTGGTGGCAGTTTTAACATAAAAATGTATTCAGTATGTCAACTCATCTCCTCTGTTGATGTAGTCTTTGTGTATGAAACTGTCGTAAAGATTCTCCTAACACATTTTCCTTACACATTGAAAGTGTGTGCGTTTCATTGTTTGTTTGTTTGTTTGATTGTTGATACGTTCCTTAACCCCTTCACTGCCAAAGGAAAACTGAGAAAAATATTGATTTTCGTATTATGAAATTCAAAAGAGACCCGTTAGACTCATTCTGAGAAAATGGTCAACAGATATATCTTTCCTGACTGGAAAAACACAAAAGCTGGAGGTTCGGTATAGGTCCTTTATTGAAGATACCACAGACGTTTCAGAACTTTTGTATTTTTCCATTCATATGGTCTGAGTGGTCTTCTGAATCATTTAAGTCTTTCCTGACTGGTTTAAACTAAAAGCCATCCTTCCAGGGCTATGACATCAAAAGTAATGACATCATCAATGACATCACCCCCTCCATAATAGACACTGGACAGGCAGTGAAGGAGTTAATTTGATATTGTTGAGGGTTTTTAATTTTCAGGAGACCGAGTCAGACAAGCTTTGCCGTAAGCTGGAGCTGAAAGACCATGTCCCCTCCCAAATGCAGAGGCTGACCAAGTACCCCATGCTGATTGAAAACCTCCTCAAATACTGCAAGAGTAGTGAGTGTCTTGATGATTGCATGTCACACACACACACACACACACACACACACACACACACACACACACACACACACACACACACACACACACACACACACACACACACACACACACACACACACACACACATCACACACACACATCTACTGTAGATTTCCACTGATGCTTAAAGTTCCACTTTGCAAAAGCACAAATGTTCATTTGATTTACAACGTTCCAATGTATGTATCAAGATGTTTGTCTATTAGAGAAAATTCTCACCTCTCAAATGCTACATAATGCAGCAAATTGTTTACACATGTTCATATGGGCCAAAAGGCCTGCAAAAAATGAATAAAATATATTATTGTTACACACGCACTCACACGCACACGCACACGCACACACACACGCACACACACGCACACACACACACATTGTGCGACAATCTCCCGCACACAAGGACTCACCCCAGCATATTAAAATATGTTTGTCTCAGCTTAGTTCTGAGAGTGCAATGCCATGATCTTCTCTCATCTCAGTCTCCCCCCTCCCCTCCACTCACATACCACCATTGCCATCCATACCTTGCCTTCCACTCAAGTGTGGGACTATTGCATAGGTGCAGTGTGTACAAACACACATGCACACACACACGCACGTACGCACACGCACACACACACACACACACACACACCAATATCAGTTTTACGCTTATTTCTTGGCAAGTATTGTATGAAGTTTAATTGTGTTGTATTATTAATGTTTAATACTTTGCACTTTTCTGTTTTTTGCACTTTGAATTTGTTTTTCGGTTGTTTGTTTTCTTTATTGTTACTTCTTCTCTTTCTGAGGATAGGATGCAAAAACAAAGCTGTCCAGCTTATTCCGGTATCGTCCAAAAGATCATTTTGACATGAATTGACTTGAAACACAGTAAATGTGTTAGGTTCACTCAATTCAGCAACCTGTCAAGAGAAGTATGTAATATTGTGTGTGTGTGTGTTTCAGCCTCCTATCAAGAACACAAGAATTTGAAATGTGCCCTAGATCGCAAGGAAACACATTTCCCGTGTTAGTGTCTGTCTCTGTGTGTGATGTGATTTTCACATAAAGAAAACCTATCTCTATATATCTCTCTCTCTGTTTCAGCATCCTCCCAAGAATACAAGAACCTAGAGCGAGCCCTGGACCGAAGCAAGCACATCCTGGCCTACGTCAACCAGGCGGTGAAGGAGTGCCAGAACTACCACAAGCTGAAGGACATGCAGAAAAAACTGGAAACCAGAGCCATCGACGCTTCTGCTGATCCCAGTCTTCTACCGATAAAGGTAGAGAGAGAGTGTGTGTATGTGTGTGCAGACCTGTTTACCCCCCCCGGTTTTGAAACAGAGAGAGAGAGAGATATATAGAAATAGGTTTTCTTTATGTGAAAATCATGTATGTTTATGTACATATGCACACACACAGAGACAGACACAAAGGTCACGGGTCGATTCGAGCGCAAACCATTTTGAGCGCTAATTTCACTCTTTCTTTACTTGAACCATTTACCTAACCCTAACCCTATCCCTATCCCTAGAAAAAAGTGAAATTTGTGCTCATTTACCTAACCCTAACCCTAACCCTATCCCTAACCCTAGAAAAAAGTGAAATTTGTGCTCGAAACGACCAGCGCACGAAATGGTTTGCGCTCGAAACGACCAGACCCCGACACAAACATGGGAAAAGGTAGAAAATGAATGAATGAATGAATGAATAACCTTTATTTTCTGAGGATAATAGAGTAAGTATAAATACTTGTTTCATCCAGTCCTCAAGAAAAAGAAAAAAAGAGAAAAGAAAATCAAAAGCAAAGAAGTCAATAAACAAGAAAGGCATGCAAAGCAAAGAAGTAAATGAACAAGAAAGGCATGCAAAGCAAAGAAGTCAATAAACAAGAAAGGCATGCAAAGCAAAGAAAAGCGAACACACATTATCATCACAAGAAGGGCAGAGCAAAAGCAAAGAATTCAATAAACAAGAAAGGCATGCAAAGCAAAGAAAGCGAACACACATTATCATCATGAAGGGAACAGAGCAAAAGCAAAGAATTCAATAAACAAGAAAGGCATGCAAAGCAAAGAAAGCGAACACACATTATCATCATGAAGGGAACAGAGCAAAGCAGAGAATTCAATAAACAAGAAAGGCATGCAAAGCAAAGAAAGCGAACACACATTATCATCATGAAGGGAACAGAGCAAAAGCAGAGAATTCAATAAACAAGAAAGGCATGCAAAGCAAAGAAAACGAACACACATTATCATCATGCAAAGCAAAAGGGAACAGAGCAAAAGCAGAGAATTCAATAAACAAGAAAGGCATGCAAAGCAAAGAAAGCGAACACACATTATCATCATGAAGGGAACAGAGCAAAAGCAGAGAATTCAATAAACAAGAAAGGCATGCAAAGCAAAGAAAGCGAACACACATTATCATCATGAAGGGAACAGAGCAAAAGCAAAGAATTCAATAAACAAGAAAGGCATGCAAAGCAAAGAAAGCGAACACACATTATCATCATGAAGGGAACAGAGCAAAAGCAAGAGAATTCAATAAACAAGAAAGGCATGCAAAGCAAAGAAAGCGAACACACATTATCATCATGAAGGGAACAGAGCAAAAGCAAAGAATTCAATAAACAAGAAAGGCATGCAAAGCAAAGAAAGCGAACACACATTATCATCATGAAGGGAACAGAGCAAAAGCAGAGAATTCAATAAACAAGAAAGGCATGCAAAGCAAAGAAAGCGAACACACATTATCATCATGAAGGGTCAATAAACAGAAAGCATGCAAAGCAAGAAAGTCAATAAACAAGGCATGCAAAGCAAAGAAGTCAATAAACAAAAGGCATGCAAAGCAAAAGAAGTCAATGCAACAAGAAAGGCATGCAAAGCAAAGAAGTCAATAACAAGAAAGAATTCAATGCAAAGCAAGAAGTCAATAAACAAGAAAAAGTCAATAAACAAGAAAGGCATGCAAAGCAAAGAATTCAATAAACAAGAAAGGCATGCAAAGCAAAGCAAAAGCAAAGCAAAGAACACACATTATCATCAAGAAATAACAGTCGCACATGCTGTCTCTCTGTATGTATATGTCAATAAACAAGAAAGGTGTGTCTGTGTCAATTGTGTGAGTGAGTGCATGCAAAGTTTGTGTGTGTGACAAAGTCAATAAACAAGAAAGGTGCAAAGAAGTCAATAAACAAGAAAGGCATGCAAAGCAAAGAAGTCAATAAACAAGAAAGGTGTGTGCATGTCTGTGTGTGTGTGTGAAAATGCATGTGTGTGTGTGTGTGTGTGTCTGTGTGTGTGTGTGTGTGTGAATGTCTGTGTGTATGCGTATGTGTGTGTGTGAATGTCTGTGTGTATGCATGTGTGTGAATGTGTGTATGCGCGTGCACGACAAATGTTGAAGAGGTAAGAGAGAGAGAGAGAGAGAGAGATTGATTGATTTAATTTAAAGTCTGTTCACACAATGGTGATATTAGACTATTTTAAAAATATAAAAAAAATGGTATGTGTGCCTGAGTGCGCGCGCGTGTATGTGTGTGTGTGCGTGTGTATGTATGTGAATATGAGTGGGTGTGTATGAGTAAGTGTAACTATGCATTGTGTGAGAGAGAGAGAGAGTGTATGTGTGTGTGTGCGTGTGTATGTATGTGAATATGAGTGGGTGTGTATGAGTAAGTGTAACTATGCAGAGAGAGAGAGAGAGAGAGAGAGTGTGTATGTGTGTGTGTGCGTGTGTATCTATGTGAATATGAGTGGGTGTGTATGAGTAAGTGTAACTATGCATTGAGAGAGAGAGAGAGAGTGTATGTGTGTGTGACAAAGAGTGTGTGCGACAATTGCTCCTGGACTAATTGCTCCTTGAACAGGAGGGGGAGGGGGGGTGTTATTGGGAGTGGGACAGCTTTACTCGTTAGCAACATTCGTGAATGATAATTTTGAACGATGTAATAAATAGAATAAATGTAAGCATTTCACACAGAAGTCTGTGTGTGAGTGCATGTGTGTCTATATATTTCACTACTACTGTTAAATGGAAGTATGATTGCATGTATGTGGGGGGGTGGGGTGGGGTGGGGTTGGGAAAGGAGCAGTTATCACACAGACGAGGAGCAATTGTTCGAGGGGCAAAAATCCAAGGAGCAACTGTTCAAGGAGCAATTATCCAAGGAGCAAATGTTCAGGAGAAATCACACCTAGGAGCAATTGTCAAGGGGGGATTGTTGGGGAGCAAATGTCAAGGAGCAATTATCAAGAAGCAGCTGTCGGTACCCCGTGTATGACAGAGAGAGAAAAGTTGAAAACTTTGAAAAAAAAATTCCAAGGATGTATAGGTTTTAGGCAACGCCTATTCTTCCAATCTGTCCTTGATACCTAGATTGACATAGAACATAAACGTGGCAAGGCATTCTGTTACACATACAGAGCTGAACACAAAGATAACAAAGCAGGTGATATTCTGTATGATACAAAGATAGGTTGGAATATGGATTTATAAAACTTGCATGCGTACAAGCAAAATTTTTTAATACTTGCGCGTGCATACCTGCGCACGCACACACACACACACACACACACACACACACACACACACACATACAGAGAGAGAGAGTGTGTTTGCTTGTGTGTGTGTCTGTCTGTCTGTCTGTCTCTGTTGATTTGATTTTATTGATTTTATTTAAAGTCTGTTCACACTGTGATATTAGACTTTAAAAAAAGTATAAATAAATGAGTGCATGTGTGTTTGTGTGTGTGGCAGAATGAGTGTTTATGTGTGTGTGTCTGTCTGTCTGTCTGTGTGTGAGTACATGTGTGTCTGTGTGTGTGTGCCCTTGCATGTGCGCGCGACAAATGGTGAAGAGGTAATATAAAGCATTCACTATCTGTGCATAGAACTTGGACCTGACTCAACACAAGCTGGTGTTTGACGGTCCACTCACGTGGCGACTTCGCTCACGGCTCATCGACCTTCAGGTGGTGTTAATGGAGGACATCTTGGTGCTTCTGCAGGTTTGTGGCTGCTCTAAAGCTAAAGCTCTACCCTTAGGTGAAATTTTCATTTGTTAGTATCTTTTTGGCAGTGTTGCTGTTTAAACTTATTTTTTCCCTGTGGTACAAGTATTTTTGATTTCTGATGTATTCCTGATTGTTGATCGCATGCCATATATATATATATATATATATAGTGCGGCTGTTATCTTTTTCTATATTATTATATATATATATATGCAATGCTTATGTATGACACAATTGATTGTAATTTCATACAATAGAGACACCCGAACGCCCACTTAAAAACCGTAAATATTTCGAATGTTATTCTTTGTCACATAGACCCAACCACAGACTGAACTGTGAAACTTCCCAGCATACAAGTTGGAAAATGCATCATTAAAACAAGTCACCTTAAACAATTCACCTTGATTGTAATTTGTTATTGTAAGGCGCTTTGAGCCATGTTTATCAGGATATTGCGCCATATAAATATTATTCATTATTATTATTATTAAAGACCCCCCCCCCCCCCCCCATGTGTATGACTCTCCATCTCAAAGTCCGTTTCTTCCAGTTTCGTGACAATAACCCTAGGCTGATCCTAACCCTATCCCTTTCCTGAGAGCGGCAGAATGTGGCTTCTCAGTGAAACTGTTCAATGCAAAAATTTGATGGGTGTGTGTCTAAGGGAGAAAGGTGGCAGAGTGGTTAAGACGTTCGCCTGTCACAACCACAGGAAAATCGAACTGAACGTCGAGTCCTTCGGATGGGGACTTAAAGCTAGTCTGAACCGTGCGCTTTACGCGCGTAAAATTCCCACGGCAGTTGAAAGTCGGTAAGAGCAGGGAGAAATCCCACTGCCTGGTATGGCCAAATTGATAGCTAGGTTTCCCAAGTCCATTTGCTATTTTCAAAGGAATGTAGCACTTGTACTAGTCTAGAGGGTTGAACAAAAGAGCAGTAAATGTGTGTGTGTGCGCTGCCCCTGCACTCCGCCGGGGCCGCCCCCTTGCAGGTTTTTTTATTTTCCCATGAGAGTGTGAGAGAAGATGAATTCTTTGGTTGCACATGATTGTGCTCAAGATCCATAGCGTGATGTAATGCATTTGATTTTGTTGTTTTCAGCGCGTGGATGACAAACTGGTGCTGAAATGTCAGTCGACCAATCTTCAGGCCATGAGTAACGAGTTAAAGAGCACACACAGTCCTGTGCTCAAACTGCAGAATTTACTGGCCAGAGATGTGGCCACAGGTATGTGAAGAAGAAAAGAAAGAGACAGAGGGTATATAGCTAGTATCAACGATTTCAAGTTCACACACAGTCCTGTGCTCAAACTGCAGAATTTACTGGCCAGAGATGTGGCCACAGGTATGTGAAGAAGAAAAGAAAGAGACAGAGGGTATATAGCTAGTATCAACGATTTCAAGTTCACACACAGTCCTGTGCTCAAACTGCAGAATTTACTGGCCAGAGATGTGGCCACAGGTATGTGAAGAAGAAAAGAAAGAGACAGAGGGTATATAGCTAGTATCAACGATTTCAAGTTCACACACAGTCCTGTGCTCAAACTGCAGAATTTACTGGCCAGAGATGTGGCCACAGGTATGTGAAGGGGGGGGGGGGGGGAGAAAGAGACATAGAGAGAGAGTGGGGGGGGGGGGGGCAGACAGAAAGAGTGAGAGAGTGTTATAATCAACGACTTCAAGTATACAATCAGTCCTGTGCTCAAACTGCAGAATGTATTGGCCAGAGATGTCTTCTTCTTCTTCTGTGGTGGTGACCAACTTCTTTATATAGAAATAATTGTACACCCTTTAGATGTGGCTACTGGTATGTGAAGAGAGGCAGAGAGAGAGATATATAGTTAGTATCAATTAATTCAAGTTCACACGCAGTCCTATGCTCAAACTGCAGAATTTACTGGCCACAGATGTGGCTACTGGTATGTGAAGAGAAAACGAGAGAGACAGAGAGAGACTCAGAGAGAAAAAGACAGGAACAGAGTGAGTGAGAGAGACTCTCTTTCAAAGAGAGATACAGAGAAAGAGGGATGGGTGGTTGTGAGACAGAGAGTTTGAGTATGAATGGTTTACTGATTAGGCCATAAGTATGGGTGAAACACAGTGAGAGTGAGAACACTGAACACTGAAAATGTTTTAATGCACATTGGCCTTAGGCCACAATGGGAGAGAGAGAGAGAAGCAAAGAGATAAAGTTATAATCAATAACATCAAGAACACTCCCAGTCCTGTGTTAAATACATCTGCTGGCCAGATATGTGGCTACAGGTATCTCGGCTTTTGCATCGCAACAATTTTGAATTATTTAAAAAAACTCACAAATCACTCCAGCCATGCACACAAACAAAACATGCATAAACAAAAGGAGAAATGAAAGAAGATTACAGGTTTTTACTTCAGGTTTAGACATAGGGAAGTGGTAGATCAGACTTTTTTATAATTGTGATAGGGTTAGGTAAATGGTTCAAGTAACGAAAAAGTGAAATTTGTGGTTGTCGCAAATAGTCGCTCTCATAGTAGCGAGCTAGGAATTTTAACGAGATAGGAATGTTAACCCTACAGTGCTCGCTTCTATTTGTGTGTGTGTGTATTTTTTATTAACTCATTCAAGTCGTTCCGGACATATATGTCCGGAATTAATAGGTAACTGTCAATTTGATGCATTTGCTTCAAGGGCAATAAATCTGTGTGCACACCATACCTTGGTCACTTCTAAACTCGCTTCGCTCCCTTAGACCACAATTTTGCCTCTGACTTTGCTTTTGTGGTGGTTTGTTGTGGGGGAACCAATCGGTGTAGAGTTTTTCTATATAAAGTCTATAGATAAAAAAGTCTGATCTACCACTTCCCTGTGTCTAAACCTGAAGTAAAAACCCGTAATCTTCTTTTTCATTTCTCCTTTTGTTGATGTCTGTTTCGTTTGTGTGCATGGCTGGAGTGATTTGTGAGGTTTTTTTAATGATTCCAAATCGTTGCGATATGAATGAGTTAAAGTCGATAACTTTATTGGGTGTTTTTCACAGACAAGAAGGCGTTCTTTGTGATCAACACATCAGACACGGGGCCTCAGATCTACGAACTGGTGGCTCAGACACAAGACGCCAGGAAAATGTGAGTTTCTCACAATTCATTCTGTCTTTGAAAGGGGGGGGGGGGGGTCGGAATCAGTGCACAGAATGTGTCTGAGGGTCGGGGCACTGGGTGGATTCCTCGTGCCTCCATACAGGGAGCTGGACGACCCCGCCCCCTCCACGAGTCTCTCCCCATGGGGATACCGGGGGGGTCTTTCGTTAAAATAGTTTGAGGACAAGTAGTCAAATATTTGAGTTTTCCCCCACGATTTTGATTTATTTCATGATGAAAATGATGTTTCACGTCCTCTCGGTCAAAGACACATATGGGACATTTGTAAATACAAAGATGGTGGGAACAATACTGACTGCAATGCCTATCTAGTTTTTAACAATATAGATAGGTGTAGCGGTAGCCACGCCTCGGTTAAACCTCATCGGCTCTGGTAGCGCCACCTGGTGAAAGTCAATTGATTTCTTTCATCATTTGTATTGCTACTATCATTGCACAATCCGAAGTTGTAAAGCTGCTTTGATGCGTCTTTGATCTATTTCAATAAGATGATGTTATTGTTCCATTTATCACTGATGTTAATCATTCTTAGTTAGAGATTACCTTTACTACCAGTGTTTTCTTCTTTTATTTTGCGTCTGTCATCAGTGGTGAACAGACGTGTGTTGTGTATGTGTGTGAGCATGCATGTATGCATACGTGTGTGCTTTGGTTTTGTGGGTTATGTGTGCACGCATGTGTGTGTGTCTGTATGCATGTGTGTGTGTCTGTCTGCGTGCATATGTTGTGTGTGAGTGTATTTGTATGTGTATCGTCTAACGTTTGTGTATGTGTGTTGGTGTATGTGGTCAGTCCGTGCGACTCAGTTGCTATGGCTTACTGAATGAAAGATGAATAATGAGTCGGTGTCGATAAATGTGTGTGTGTGTGTGAGAGAGAGAGAGAGAGAGTTGCTTTGTATATGCGTTGTTGCTGGTTTGTGTCCTTAAATACTACTTTTGTTATCTACGTGTTGATGAAGAATTGATTGCTTTATGCTAAGTTTGAGGTAAAACGCTGTATAAATGTACTATTAGTATTATTAACCCTTTCACCGCCAGCCATATTTCAGCCAAAAATGTCCATTATCTTTACCTGGGTAGAGAACAAAATCCACCTGCAGTATTGGGGATTCTTCTGTAACATATATAAAATAAGGTCTATCCTTACTTCCCAAAACTAAGACAACAGGGTCTTTGGATAATAGACCCCGATTTGATGCCTTTTGGTGACATAGGTGTTAAATCACTGTGACATATATACAATAAGGTCTATCCTTGCTTCCCAAAACTAAGACAATAGGGTCTTTGGATAATAGACCCCACTGTGATGCCTTTTAGTGACATAGGTGTTAAATCACTGTGGTGCTAAAATGCGACTTTGGCGGTGAAAGGGTGAAATAAACCACTGAACTGAGCTGATTAACACTGCATATATGTATAAATCTCTGTGCATTTGGCAACAAAAAATTTGACTTATCTTCATAATAGCCCTGAGACTGAAATGGTGTGTGTGTGTGCGTGTGCTCTGCGTGCATGTTGACTGCATGGGTGTGATTTTTACGTCAATGTTTTAATACTTAGCTTTGATAAAAATGTATTGTTTTTTTTTATGTGACCCACAATAGCATGCATTTCCTTTAGGGGGACAAATAAAAGATTGTGGTTGTGAATTGTTGCGTATTAAATTTAGCTAAAAAAAATTCTTGATTTCTTTGCTTTGAGATTGTTGTACTTGTAGACTTATGTTTTCTTCTTCTTCTTCTGCGTTCCCGGGCCATACGGCCACAATGGGTACGTATGTGTCCGTTTTCCAGTTTTTGCTGGTCTCCTCGCTGCATTCAGCTGACACATTCCGATTTCGGAGGAGCTCAAACAAGAAAACTATAATTATGGAAGATTTTTTAGGGAAAAAAGGCAGGAGAATGGGCCAATAAGTCAGAAAGATAGTAGATGACACATAGCAAGGAAAAGGGCAGAGTCAAAGAGAGAGACAGATTAGAGGAAGTTACAAGCACAGAACTTCCAAAAGGTGGGGGAACTGTTTGTACGGAAACCCCCCGGTATCCCCACGGGGAGAGATTTATGTTAATGAGATAATGATGTTGCCTATGTTATTTTCAGGTGGTGTAAGCTGATAAACGAACACGCTGAAGAGCAGAAGAGGAGCGTGGTGAAGGGCAGTCCCCCTCGCAAAGTGCCCAGGGTGCAGGAAAGCCCATCGTCTAAGCAGGAGGAAATGTTCCGCGTCAGGGAACGAATTATGGGGGCCTCTCAGTAAGTGTGTGTGTGTGTGTCTGCCTATGCATGCTTGTCTATTCTGTCTATGCCGCAGTATGCGTTTTTCTGTGTCAGAGTCAAAATGGTCTGTATGGGAGAAAGAATTATGGGGTCCTCTCAGTGTGCGTGTGCATGCATGTGTGTGTGTGTGTGCGCGTGCCTATGCATGCTTGTCTATACTGTCTATCTATGCGTTTTTGTGTGTCTGTGTAAAAATGTCAGAGTCAAAATGGTCTGTGTGGGAGAAAGAATTATGGAGTCCTCACAGTAAGTGTGTGTGTGTGTGTGCGCGCGCGTGCCTATGCATGCTTGTCTATACTGTCTATCTATGCATTTTTCTGTCTGTGTAAAGATGTCAGAGTCAAATTAATGTTCTGTGTGGGAGAAAGAATCATGGGCTCATCTTCTCATTAAGTTTGTGTGTGTGTGCGTGTGTGTAAAATACTTCAAGTTCAGGAAAGCCTGTCATCTGAACAAGATAATGATAATAAATGAATATTTATATAGCACTTTTTGTTGATCACAAAGCGCTTTACAATCAGCATTTCACTCTCCTAGCACCATGGGCGAATGTATTCATCCCAGTACATCACACTTCACTCCCACCAAATGCAAAGACGTTGACTACCAAGTGGCCTGCCGTGTGTTTGTATGTTTTCAGGGCTTATGTCAGTGAGGTTTTTTCTGTTAAAGCAATGTATGCAGACACACACTCGAAAAGATAGTTAGCCCCCTTTTGTCGTTTGTAATGCAACGGACAAGCAAGAACATCAAAAGATGCATGGCGCTAGAACAGTTAAACACACACAGACACACACACACACACAAGCACATCGGAGGCAGTGCAACACCAGTAAAGTCCCGAAGTTTTAACAATAGAGATACGATGAATTTAGAATCCAGATCAAGGCTAAAACACTGTAGACCCCTGATCTAAGAATTGACTGCGACGTCTTCATCTTTTTCTTCCTCAGAAACACCAGCCCTTCGCCGGAAGACGACAAAGCGCCAGCCCCACCTGGTGGAGACGAAAACTCCAACGCCAACGCCGACAGGGGAGACAACTTGACAGCCTGTTCTTCCACCACGGACAGCGTCGATTCACCGCAGCAGCGCCCCCTGGTGCCACCGAGTGAAGTCAGCGTGTCGGCAGGGGCGGTAACTGCGGAGGCGCACTCTGTGCTGACACCTATTGGTGAGTGGTCGAAATCCACACAGAATGTTTAGTGGAACCTCCCTCATAAGACCTCCCATTATAGGACTCCCTCCTACATAAGACCTACTTCTCTGAGACACTGCCCTTCTTTGTAAGTACTAAAATTACCTCCCTTGTAAGACCCCTCCCTTATAAGACCTCATTTTGGATGATTTTTGAAGGTCTTATAAGGGACACGTGCGCTTATTTTTGTCCTCTTATTTTACTTATTGATTACTTCCACGCGGAAAATCTGGATGTACTGTGTACGCACCCTAAATCTGAGAAAATGGTCTAGAGACACACCTTTCCTGACTTGTCTGAACCAGCAACCATCATTCCAGGGCTATGACATCAAAAGTTATGACGTCATCAATGACATCACACACCCCTTTAGTAGACACGGGTCAGGCAGTGAAAGGGTTAATCCTGTCAACTAAAGCAGATGTGGGGGTGGGGGGTGTTACAGAAGTGGAAGTGTATGTCCTTTAGTGTATGGTTTTGATGGTTTCACTGTGTGTGTGTGTCTGTGTGTGTGTGTGTAGACTTTGGAAACAGAACAGAATATGATAGAAGAAGTTTTGCTGTTGTTGTTGTTGTTGTTGTTGTTTTTTAGCATTAACTTTAGTCTCTCCCTCGGTGTGTCTTATTTTTTAATGTCTTTTCTTTTGCGAGTTACTTGTGTGTAGGCATGCATGAGACACAGCCAGAGTAATAAAGTAATACTTATCCTATGATACTATTATCCTATGATACTATGATACTATTATCCTATGATACTATGATACTATTATCCTATGATAAAAACTTTGCTCTTACTCTCTCTCTTTGTAAAAGTCAGAGAAAATCTTTCTGTCTTGTTAAATGCTGAACTAACATTGATCATTGTGTTCTTTTGCGAACTTTTGAACCTTGTGCAAGTAACCAGTCTTGACATTAGAATTGAGTGTGTGACGTTGATAACTATGGTGGATAACAACGACCTTGACCTGAGTGTGACCTTGATATTGTGACCTAGACATCATGAACTTTGACCTCGATATTGTGAATAACTGTACCCCTGACTTTCTTACTATTTCCTTGACCTTTGTAACTTTGTTCGTAAGCATGTGTGTAACCAACCACGACCTTGAATCTTCAAGCTTCGACCTTGGATGTTGTGAATAACCTTGACCTTGTGTGCTTTAACCTTGACCCCGTGGCGACGATGGCGACCTTTGACCTTGGCAGAGCGTCTGCGGAGGACCGACCAGACGTTGGCCCGAGCCCTGTCGGAGAAGGAGTCCATTGTGTCGGAGATGCTGAACATCGATGTGGGAGAGTACCACAGGATAGCCCAGGTCAGGCGGAATGGGAATCGTGACTTCTCTTTTCTTTTTAAAGATGTATGAAAATCTGTAACCCTTTCGCCGCCAATCATTTTTTCAGCCCCAAAGTACCATTAATTTTAACTGGGTCATGAAAAACAAGCGCGAAATCGCAATAGTTTGTGGCACGCGGTCTATTTTTACCACTCCAATCATGAATTACCTCCCCTGGATTTTCAATAATTTTAATCTGTAAACCAGAATGTTATCTCTGCACCATTTCTTTTTATATCTTTTGGAAAACATTTAAAACTATGTATCCTACTTATTCTCATCAAAAGAAGCACCGCATACACGTCGTGTCTGTCGTAGTGTCTGTATTACATATGTTTATTATTTTGTACACTTTTAAAATACATCATTTTAAAGAGCGGCCTCAATTAATTTGAAGTGTAGCCTCGATTTGAAGTGCGACAATTTTGTCAAAATGTGCGACAATTTTGGAACGACAGACCGACCGACCGACAAAGTGAGTTATAGGTTTGTGGCTTGAGCCACAAACAAAAATTATCTGCAAAATTGTGAATTCCTCTATGACATGTACAACATTAGGCCTATCCTTACCTCCCCAAATTAAGAAAATAGGGTCTTTGGATAACAGGCCCTGGTTTGATGCCTTTTAGTGACATGGGTGTTAAACCATTGTGGTGCAAAAATGCGACATTGGCGGTGAAATGGTTAAAGACCCACCAGATCATGTGACAAAATCACGGGTTTCTTGTGCTTTCCCTCTTATAGCTGGTAAGAAATCTTGTTTTGACCAGGTTTGAGTCCCATACAAATGCCCCCAAATTCAAAACGAAACAGCATTTTAAAGAGCAGCCTCAATTTGAAGTTGAGGACATTTGTATGTGGGTCACAGCTACTTTGAAAAAAACCAAGGGACTTAATCGTGGTGCGTCAGTGGGTCTTTAAGAACCATGAAAAAACATTGCTGAATTTGCATAGGCTAAAGTATATTTCTCTGAAACTGGCTCTGACAAAATTAATTTGTATTGTCATCTCCTTGTTTAACCATAGTACGACATGCGAAAAGGACCGTATGCCAATGGTGGTGAAGAATTCGCCTTGGCATGAGGCTGTGTCAGGCCAATCGACATAAGCCAGAACACCAAGGCTACATCAAAATGTTATGTTCTGCATAGTTATGCGGGGATTGTCTTTAGCCATGACAAGCTCCTAGCGTAACATCATCAACTGAGGTCCCGTGTGCCCATGCACTTAGCACACGTTAAACCCAGTGGCAATGAAAAAGTTGTCATTTGGTCAAATTTTACACACACACACACACACCCTCCCCCTTTCCTTCCTCATCAGTCACACAAAAATTGCATGCAAGAAAAAAAAGCTGGATGGCGCGCCTTTGGCTGCAACGCGCTCTCCAGGTGGGAGCAACCCGAATTTCACAGAGACGCCTCTGTGACTATAAAGTACCTAATACCTAACACACACGCACGCACACACACACACACACTTATGTTTACGACCCTCAATCTCAAAGTCTGCTTCTATCAGTGTCATGAAAATAACCCCAGGCTGATCCTAACCCTACCCCTTTCCTCCGACGGGCAGAATGTGGCTTTTTGGTGAAGATCTTCAATGTAATAATTTAAGGAGGGCACATCACATGAGATACAACAAAGCTCCATTTTCGTCCTGAACAGAATATTCTCAAAGCATGATATTCCCCCCGAAGACGGAGTGTGGCTGCCCACATGGCGGGGTAATCAAAAACGGTCACACACGTTATGTTCTCATCTGTAGCTGGTGCATGTGTACCACAGTGTTCAAGTGCTTCCGCTGTTGGGATGATCCCTGGAGTCGTTTAGCCAGGGTAAGCCAACAACAGCAACAGCTGTTGTTGGCATCTTTCGGATGAGACGATAAACCTAGGTCCCGTGTGCCCATGCACTTAGCACATGTTAATCCCAGTGGCAACGAAAAAGTTGACACTTGGTCAAAATTTACCCCCATCCCCTTCCTTCCTCATCAGTCACATAAAAAATCACATGCAAAAAAAAAAAAAAAAAAAAAATGTGGGTGTCGCGCCTCTGGCTGCGACGCGCTCTCCAAGTGGGAGCAACCCGAATTTCACAGAGATGCCTCTGTGACTATAAAGTACCTAATATCTAATACAGTGGAACCTCCCTTATAAGACTTCCTATTATAAGACTCCCTCCCACATAAGACCTTATATGAGACATTGCCCTTTGTAAGTATTAAAATTACCTCCCTTATAAGACCCCTTCATTATAAGACCTCATTTTGGATTAATTTTGAAGGTCTTATAAAGGAGGTTCTTCTGTACCTAACACAACAGCAAAGCATGGTGTCTGTAAAGTGTGCATGTTACATTCTCTTTATCTGTAGGGTGCCCAGGGCGGTTCGTCTGACCCACCCAGCGACAGCGAACAGAAGCTGATGGTGTGTTGTGTGGACAACAACAATCGACTGATTCAACTGCTGAGTTCTCAGGCATCCACCTTGGCTACCAGTGTTTCTGATTCCGCCTCTTCAGAGAATGATGATGCTGGTTTGTGTTTCTGTGTGTGGTGTGTGTGTGGAAAGTTATGCATTTGTGTGTGTGGAAAGTTATGCGTTTGTGTGTGTGTGTGTGTGTGGAAAGTTATGCATTTGTGTGTGTGAGGTGGGGTGGGGTAGGGGAAGTCTGAGGAGTTTGTTTTCATAATGAATACAGATTGTGTAGAGAGAGGAGTTTTAAGAGAAATGATGTTTCAACAAAATATAAAATGTTTTTGTTTTTCTCTCTCTCTTTTGCAGGACTCCATTTTGTTATTGTCTTTGAATTAAAAGCAATGTTGTGTGTCAAAATGTAATGTTTGCATGTCTGGACAAACTTGGACGTTGTGTTCTTTTAACATTTTTCTTTGTGTGAAGAAGACCCACCCCTACCTACGCTGATCGCTCTACATCGCCTCACACTGTCCAACCATTTAGTTGGAAGAAAATTCAGTTGTGAACTCTATTCAGCGACCGTAATGTCCGGGTTATAAGGCAATATTTTGTTCTCCAATTTCGACCTATGCGCCTAATTAACGAGAGCGCCCTATTAGTGAACGAAATCGTGAGAAGAGAGGCAACGATTGCCGTGCTCAGTACAGTCTACTGTGAGTCAGACATCGAAAGTGGTCACGAGTTGTCGATACAACGAATACTCACGCTAAAATGCTTCAAAATCCCTATTATTGACTGAGATACCATCCAACAGATGCCATAACCCTTCATTGGATGTAAAAGGCATTGTTGTAGAGCTTAACATGCCACAACCCTTCATTGGATGTAAAAGGCATTGTTGTAGAGCTTAAAATGGCAGAATTCTATCAGTTTTTAAGAAAATTCCAAACACAACAACAGGAAGTGGCACAAACGGAAGTTTGATTATTTGACAGGGGAGCCAACTCTTGTTTATGACAGCAATATTGGCTGTCGGCAACGGGCTTCGAAGTTTGACTTTCTTTTGCGAGGTATCGCCTTATAAACGAGGGCGCCTTTTTTCTTTGGGTTTTTTTTCCGGTTAGTCTTGAAAATGGCCCTATTCGCCGTATAGACACAAGTGCCTCATGGTCCGAAAATACGGTACTTGTGGCCATGTGCCGAATTTACCCTATCAGCAAGCATTGGCTGTGTTCCCACAGCTCCCTCAGTGAGCTGGAAGTCAATGGTGCAGTCGCCAGTTCCTTCCGACCTGGTTGGTAGGGTTTCATCCGACCAAAAGTTTGCATTTGTGATTTCTTCTTCGATCGCTCAGTTTCCTGTCAATTATGAGCGCAGATGCGTCATGCTGCCGTTATGCGCCTAACTAAGAAATAGTTAGGCCCAGCAAGTCCAACTTCGGATGGAGGAAATCTTTTTGAAAGTGTTTCGTGAAAAAAGGGCAGGAGAATGGACCGGTAAGGCGGAAAGATAGTAGATGACAGTAAGCAAAAGGGAAAAGGCAGAGTCAAAGAGAGTGACAGATTAGAGGAAGTTACAGGCACAGAATTTCCAGAAAGTAGGGGAACTATTTATACAAAAGACACCCCCGGTATCCCCACGGGGGGATTTGTGATTTCTACTCACTCTGCCGAAAGAAAAGAAAACCGACTTTTCTTTCAACGATAAGGTTGGATAGTGTGAGGCGGCTTTACGATTATCTCCCTTCCCTTACTTCCCTTGCCTAACTTTTTCCTTTTAGGTTAGAATACATAATTAGCCGAAGTCTGTTCTGTGTGTTTAGCTGATCTGTGCTAATGTTTGATACGTACAGTTTATTTCTCATATTTTATGTTTGGACCTGTTCATGTTTTCTCATGGTGGTGTTATAAAAATAAGATTAATTGATGGTTGTCACTCCCCGTGGGAATGCCGGGGGGGGGGGGGCTTTCGTAAAAATAGTTCCCCCATCTTCTGAAAGTCCTGTGCTTGTAACTTCCTCTAATCTGCCACTCTCTTTGACTCTGCCTTTTCCCTTTGCTTTCTGTCATCTACTATCTATCTGGCCCATTCTCCTGCCTTTAAAGAAAAAATCGTCCAAATAATTTTTCTCCTTTGAGCTCAAAATCAGAATGTGTCGGCTGTACGCAGCGGAGAGACCAGTGAAAACTAAAATCCAGGCACATACATATCTTGTCCATTATGGCCCTATGGCCTGGGAACGCAGAAGAAGAAGATGGTTATCACACAGTAATTTCCTTGTTCTGTCTGTCTGTTAGCCCCCACCCTACTTTCTGTGTTGGCCAAGTTCGCCACCATTGTTCATGTGTACTGTGTGGGTGGAGGGTCAGAAAGGCCAACTTGGCACATTCTTTTTTGAGAATTATGCTTTGTTTGTCTCACTTTGGTTCTGACCCACGCACTGCTAGGTGATTGGTATTGTAATCAACTTTGGTGGAGGGGAGTTAATTAGAAAGAGAGTATTCACCCTTTGTTCAATATCGTTATGACTTATCATCTTTTTCTGTTGTCAACAGCTCAGCTGCGTCAGTACCAGGCTCAGTTGTCTCAGGCGGCGGCGGCTCAAGGCGTCAATGTCCCCATGCCTATGAACCAGCTGCAGTCCATGGCTTTGGAGATGAACAGCGTTCTGTCAACACTCATGGTTAGTTTGAGGGTGTTTCTATCTCTGTGTGTGTCAGTTGTCACAGGCGGCGGCGGTGGCTCAAGGCGTCATTGTCCCCATGCCTATGAACCAGCTGCAGTCCATGGCTTTGGAGATGAACAGCGTTCTGTCAACACTCATGGTTAGTATGAGGGTGTTTCTATCTCTGTGTGTGTCAGTTGTCACAGGCTCAAGGCGTCAATGTCCCCATGCCCATGAACCAGCTGCAGTCCATGGCTTTGGGGATGAACAGCGTTCTGTCAACACTCATGGTTAGTATGAGGGTGTTTCTATCTCTGTGTGTGTCAGTTGTCACAGGCTCAAGGCGTCAATGTCCCCATGCCCATGAACCAGCTGCAGTCCATGGCTTGGGAGATGAACAGCGTTCTGTCAACACTCATGGTTAGTATGAGGGTGTTTCTATCTCTGTGTGTGTCAGTTGTCACAGGCGGTGGCGGCTCAAGGCATCATTGGAGATGAACAGCGTTCTGTCAACACTCATGGTTAGTTTGTCTGAACTTTGTCTCAAGTCCATTTACACATTGGGCTGTAGAGGGAAAGTATTGTTTTTTAATTTTCTTCTTCGTTCGCTCAGACAGGCTAATGTCATTTCTTTCTTCTTTTGTTGTTGAACAGAAAGTCCTGGAAGCCAAAGACGAGGAGCGCCACACGCTTCGCTCTCAGCTGGAAGCCGCGCAGAAACAGCTGGACATGCTGAAGACGGTTCAGCAGCAGATGCTATCCCAGCAGGCCCCTGTGGCCCCGCCCACTTCCTCTTCTTCCCCGTCCTCGTCCATCGTGGTGCAGGAGTCGCGGCCCTTGAGCTTCGTGTCGATGACGTCTTCGGTGTCCGAGGTTGGGGAGGGGGGGACGGATAGCGAGCAGAATGAAGAGGGTAGGTGTTATTTCGGGGGGGGGGGGCATTTTTTTTTGTAGACAGAAATTAGAACGGTATGTTTCCTTTAGTCGGAAACTCAGTTTGGGGAATTTTTTTTAAATTATTTTTTACTCAGTTCGCCTCTCTACATTATTTTTTTTTTGGGGGGGGGGAATTTATATTTTTGTGCGCATTGGGGGGGGGGGGGTTATAGTGAGAGAAAGAGTGTATGTGTGTGAGAGAGAGAAAAATTTTGTGTGTGAGAGAGAGAGAGAGAGAGTGTGTGTGTGTGTGAGAGAGAGAGTGTTTGTGTGTGTGTGAGAGAGAGAGTGTGTGTGTGTGATAGAGATGAGATACAGAGAGAGGCAGAGACAGATCGTCTGTGTGAGAGAGAGAGATACAGAGTGAGGCAGAGAAAGATCGTGTGTGAGAGAGAGACAGAGATAGGTGTCTGTGTTTGTTTGTAGGAGAGATATATACTACAAACAGAGAAAGAGATATCTAGAAACTGTCTGTTGGTGTGAGAAAGCCAAAGTTTCTTCTGTAATATATCAAAATTTAGCACACACACACCCTTCCTTCCTCATCAGTCGCACAAAAATCATGGGTGGGAGGAACCCGAATTTCACACAGACGCCTCTGTGACTATAAAGTACCTAATACCTAATCACTACTTTTCTGATTTCAGACCCCTCATCCGTACTCAACATGGCGCAAACCCAAGAAATCGCCCAGCAAGAAACGGTCGTCGAAGAATCGTCGTCATCGTCACAACAACCCACGCACCTACAACCCACCACCACCCTTCCCTCTCAACCCACCCCCTCATCCTCCACCACCCTGCCCCCGCCCAATGGTGTAGACGAAGAGGAAAGCGACGAAGACGCCTATACCATGATTCCCGAAAACCTGCCGCTTCCCGACGAAAACTGCTTGGTCAAATCGTCACAGCAACAAACTTTCCCGAGCGAAACGACGGAGAGAGAAGGATCGACGGATCGAATCGCCGAAGAAGAAGAGGAAGAAGGAGGAGACATGGATAGATCGATGGAAGGAGGTTCCGAGGACGAAGAACGGAGAGGGCGAGGAGGGGAGATGACGACGGATTTGGATGAGGGGGAGGAGGGGGCGCATTTGACCCCCACCCCTTCCGCGAAAGATCGGGAAAGTGTTTCAACAATCGAGGAAAATGTAGATAACGATGGTGATGATTCTGCCAAGAAAACGACGAAAGAAGGCGAGAAAGACGAAAGCAAGGAGAAAGCGGAAGATTCCGATAGTGGCGGTGAAAATAACAACGGGACCAGTCAACAGACTGACTTGACTGCGCCCATTGAAATCTAGTCTCCGAGACTGTTTGGATTTTTTTAAAAAACAAGATTCCTCCTTTTTTCTCCCTCCATAAACAGGAAGGTACCTGCACTGAAATTGTCCCTGAAGCGATAGCAACAAACTTTGAGAGCTGGCTCTTTGGTCTGCAAGGCTGTTGTGGATTCAAGGGTGTGCGTGATAGGTTTCAGAAATATCGGACGATTTCGCGCATTGCACATTGCTTAGGATCAAAGAGACCTGGTGGTTTTCAGTGGCATGGAATTTCGCCTTTTAATTTTGCAGTGCAGAAATCATGTGGTTCTCAAATGGCATTTTGAAGACGGAACCAGACTGGTGAGTGTTTTTCTGTTTGCCGGAAAGACTCATGGCCACTGGTATTGGTGGTGACCTTGACCTTGACCTTGACTTCCAGAAAAAATGAGCTGCTTGAAAATGTGAAATATTTAGGGGATTGGAATTTGGACCTACCTTCATTGCCTGTGAAACAATTTAGGGGATAAAACTTTTGACCGACTACGCTTGATGCCTGTGAAATGTTTTAGGGGATTGGAATTTGGACCTACATTCATCTGATGCCTGTGAAGCAATTTAGGGGATTAAACTTTGGACTTACTACGCTTGATGCCTGTGAAATGTTTTAGGGGATTGGAATTTGGACCTACATTCATCCGATGCCTGTGAAGCAATTTAGGGGATTAAACTTTGGACTTACTACGCTTGACGCCTGTGAAATGTTTTAGGGGATTGGAATTTGGACCTACTTTTGATGCATGTGATTTTTTTGGTAATAAATGAGAACATCCAGTTAAGCGATTGCTTTTTAGGTTGACTGGTTTCCTTAAACGCTTGAACAATTGGGTGAATTCAAACCAGTGATTTTATTTTTATTATTTTACCAAGCATTTTATGAACATACAGCAGGCATATTCTGTTGGATTTAGAGAATTTTCTGGCATACTTTGAGAATTCCTCTTGGCTTTGGACCAAATTTTGTTTTGAGCGGAGAACCCATGTTTATGTTTGAAGTTGGGTTTTCTGTTCTGCATTCTTGAATAGCCGGAAGTAACTAAAGGAAAAAACCCAAAGCATTTTGATCCAATATGGTGATGAGCAGAGTGAGTGTTTTTTAGAGAATTATGCGAGTTTTCGTTCGCCTTTAAAGAATTTATAATTTTTTAACATTTTCAAAACTACAGTGAAACACAGAGAGAGAGCGTCCTTTTTTTCCTGAAACGCTGCGCATATTTATGGATTCTAAGTTCTCACATTCAGTGAGTTTGGACTCATTGTTTAGCTGTGTGGTTCTTTGTTTTTTTATTACTGATTTTGATGTTGGTCAACTGACTTCTTGCTGTTCTAGTTTTGAACTGTTTCAAACGACAGCTCCTTAAGTCTTTGGCCAACATTTTCTCTACACGACTACAACTGCCAGCAAAAGGTTTGTTTTTTGTTTGTTTGTTTTTCTTTTATATATTTGTAATTAGTACTTTGGTTCGTGGATGAACCAGTTGTATTATAATGTCTCTATTAACCCTTTCACTGCCAAAGTTGCATTTCAGCACCTCAGTGATTTAACACCTATGTCACTAAAAGGCATCAAATTGGGGTCTATTATCCAAAGACCCTATTGTCTTAGTTTGGGGAAGTGAGAATAGACCTTATTTTTATATATATATGTCACAGAAGAATCCCCAATACTGCAGATGGTTTTGTTGGAATTTAATGGAATTTTTTTTTGCTGAAATATGGCTGGCGGTGAAAGGGTTAATCATAATGTTCTAAAAAATAAAAATAAAAGTTTGTAAAATGAGCACTTGACTGCTACCTACTTACTGCCTGAGCTCTGAATATGTAACATTGCGCCTTTTTCTGTAGAGGTATCTGAATGCATTGCTTTCACTTGGATTGTTTTGAAAGAGTGGTGTATCTTGCAATGATTCATTCAAAAGGGATGCAACCCATAAGAGCGCCTTTTAGCTTCGGTTTGGGAACAAACTGTTTTTTGTGGAATCTGTTCACTAGTTTATGTTATGAATTAGAGGGTCTGGAATATACTGCTTTTATTAGGATTGTTTTGGAATTGATAGGAGTGTGTGAGGAAAAAACTTTCTATTTTTTAATTTTGTGTACTTGTATCCCGATGTTTGGAGAGAGAAAAAAGGGGGGGAGGGGGGGGGGGGGGGGGGGGGGGGGGGGGGAGGGGGGGGGGGGGGGGGGATGATCATGATTTAATTCATTTGTTTATTCAGATTCACCCTCTAAAACTGAGAGGAATACATTTTCACTTTTTTGGGCAACTAACAATCATTTCCTATGGCACCATTAAAATTCACCTCATTTTCAGGCCATCAAAGAAATGAGACTTGCTCTAGATTTATCCGAGTTTGTTTTTTATTATTACCTTGCGACGTTAAGTTTATATAAAATGTGGCTCCGTCTGGCTTGACCTTGTGTTGTTACACTGTTAAAATTGCAAATATATTCTTTGTTAGTTCATGTAGCAACTTAAATGTTATTTTGTTTGTTTGTTGCTGTCCCATCTTCTGGGCCATACAGTGGCGTTGCTCCCACGCCGCTCGTTCCCAGTCCCAACTCGCAGCTACACCCCGGCTTGTTCAGGTCGCAGAATCCGAGACCAGCAGTCCAAGGGGAGCGAATCTATGTTAGGCCGTCAGGAGGCAACCAACCGAGGAGACTCTGCACTGCTGCTGAGTCACTTCGGTGTGGAGTTCAATAGAGCCTGTTCAGGACACCACCTACTAAGCCCCCTACTGACGACACTATTCTCTTAGTCGCGGAGCCAGCGTAAGTGAGGTCCTCCTCCGAGGGCGCCACCACGACCGTCCACTGACAGCTCCCCAGAATACACTGATCCCCATGACTTTGACCCAAACGCACCAAGGCATAGACTGGATTGGAATCCGAAACTGAGGTCACCATGAGAGCAGGGCTTGCAAAGCCACAGAATTTGAGACAACTTAAAATTGCAAATGTTCTTTGTTAGTTCTTATAGCAACTTAAATGTATTGTTCACTCAGCGCCAGTGTACTTTTGCGTGTGCATCCTAAAACCTTGAGAGAAAATTGGCGCCAAATGTATGGAAGTTTTTCCTTGCCACGTTTTCTGGCTCCGGTCTAATTTTTACCTTTTTTTGTTTTGTTTGCAGCACACAGAAAGAAAAACCTGTAAAGTTTTTGTAGAGTGGCACAGAGGTAACGCATTCGCCTTGTGTTAAGTAAACCTGAGTTCGAACCTGGGTACAGGGGATTTTTCCTCTCACTTTGCACTAGGCCTTACGGTCTGAACGTGGAGTCCTCCGGATGAGACGATAAACCGAGATCCCGTGTGCACATGCACTTAGCACACGTTAAACCCTGTGGCTACGAAAAAGTTGTCATTTGGTCAAAATTTACTCCCCCCTTTCCTTCCTCATCAGTCACACAAAAATTGCATGCGTAACAAAAAAATTGGGTGGCGCGTCTGGCTGCGACGCTCTCTCCAGGTGGGAGCAACCCGAATTTTACAGAGACGCCTCTGTGACTATAAAGTACCTAATACCTAATGAGAAACTGAAAAATGGTGCATTTGTTATCATTTTTTTCTTGCCTAGAACAAAGTCAGCTTGTGATTGTGTTTATTTGCCTCACATCAGTGGATGCTTTATATCGTCAAAAGGAGTTTGTAGAGAAATAAATTCTTCTTCGATCGCTCAGAATTTCCTGTCAATTATGAGTGCAGATGCGTCATGCTGCCATTATGCGCCTAACTAAAAATTGTATTCAAATGTCAATTAGTGCACCTCATCTCTCTGCGTGAAGCGAACAATTAGCGCCGTATTGTTGTTGGTTGTTGGGTTTTTTTTAAATTTAACTTTGCTGATATTTCGAGGGAAACGTTTCTGCCATGGAGGATTTCAATGGATGTTTGTCAAAGACGTTTAAAACTAAGACAGTTCACCTATAGATGCTTCACTTTATTGGGTGAAGACTGCGAGAAAAAAACCTGTAGCTTCGCTTCATTTGAATGGAAGTTATCAAAGACTTGAATGAAAGATTATGCACCTTGGTTTATGGTTTTGAAAATTGTCAAACTCAAAGACATTAACGGAGAGATTGTTTGCCTGAGGCTTCACTTGGATCGACAGAGACATCAGTGAAAGAAAGACAACTGTCAAAAACCGTTCAGCTTGGCTTCACTCCAATGTCAAAGACCCTAGAAAAGACTTCACTTACTGACCTACGCTTCAAGGAATTGAAGATTTGTCAAAGATTTCCATGCAGTGAAAGACGGTTCGCCCTAAGCTTCCCTAAGTTTATCAAAGAATGTGTATGTACAGTGAAAGATTGTTCACCTAGACTTCAAGGCATTGTCAAATTGTCAAAGACTTTTTGTGAAAGAAAGATGGTTCACTCTCGGCTTCACTGCGTCTGCTGAGTGTACTGCCACTACTACATTGCACGCATTGCTCGCGTCGATGACAGCACATTGTGGACATGTTTGATAGTCTTAAAGTGATACTCTTCTTTGTTTATTTTGTGATTTTTTTTTCATTTTGTGTAACCTACTGTACTTTATAATGCCGGGTCATTGATTTTGAAAACTGCCCTTATTGTTTTTTTGGGGGGAAATTGGGTGCGTAAGCACCTGTAGAAGCAAGTGTATGTGTACTTGTCTATGTGTGCGTGTATTTTCGCTTTTATGTACAGAAACGCATGCAAAGATATGTACACACATACAAGCATGTTTGTGGATGCACATACATGCTTATGTGCATGCACACACAATACACATGCACACACAAACACACACCATGTAAGCCTCAAAATCAGGAACCAGTATTCTGTGTTATTTTCCCCCCATTTTTTGGAATACTCATTTGTACTGATGATTGAGAAATACACACTATGCATTGAATCTTCAAATCAGTCCAGACTTTTAATTATGAAAAACATTCAAACATTCTGACTATTCATGGGGCCACTATGCATTATTGTGACAAAGGCGCTTTTATGTGTAACAACAAATGTCTGGGGGGGGGGGGATATGAAAAAGTATGTTGGGGAAAAAAAAGCTGAACAATTTGAAACAGGCTTGAAACGCAAGCTGTACATATGCAGTTCATTTCTCAAGGACACTATGCGCGTGCAGGAATATATTAAAAAAATGTAAATGCGTAGATTTTGTTTTCTTTTTGAAGCAAGTCGAAAGTTTGAGTCAGTTTTCGCGGGGAGGTTGCAATGCTTTATAACTTGTGGTACTTTGGGTTTTGTTTGTGTTTTTTCTCCAATATTTGTGTTAGTGGATGGGGTGGGGGGGGGGGGGGGGGGGGGGGGGGGGTTGCATGTTGGATTTTTTTTTAGTTAAGCGGAGATGATGATGATGTAAACTGTGATTGTTTCAATGGCTGGAGAATTTGATGTTGTGGGTTTCTTTTTGAATGTATACAATTAACTAGTTTGTGATGGTGTGTGAGAGAAAGTGTGAGAAGGCATGGTTGGGAAAGAGGGGGGGGGGGAGAGAGCAAGGGGGAAGGGTGGAGAGAGCGAGGGGGAAGGGTGGGAGAGAGCGAGGGGGAAGGGTGGAGAGAGTGAGGGGGGAAGGGTGGAGAGAGAATTTGAGCGAGCTAAGGTGGATTCAACTGATAAAGATGAGAGAGGGGGGGGAGGGGGGGTAGGTGAGGGAAGAGAAAAAGAAACATTTTAATTGAAAGTTTTGGTAAAATTTTGAGAAATGGAAATGGTTTATGGTTGCGTATTGATTTTTTTTAAATGTATGTTTTTTTAAAAGAAAACGAGATTGGAAATTGAGTGAAAGCGTGTTGTCAATGTTTTAACGGGCGACAGTTTAAATGTCTATAAATAAATAAATAAAACAGAGGGGTTTGGGGGCACGTGTAAGCTGTTCATGGCATTAACTTTGATAAGCTTCTAGGAGTTGGGGTTAGGAATTGAGTCAGAGTTTTAACTGTTTTATGGACTAGACGGATATTCTAAATTTCAGTACGATTTTGTGGCATGAATGAGAGACAGAGAGGGATTTGTTCAGAAGATTTTAAGTAATTATGCGTTAAATGTTTGATTTGTATTGTGTGAAAAAGTTGTGCTAGACTTGTAGGGTTTTGTGCATTGACATACAGAACAAGAGAATCGCTTGGATATTAAACTAAACTCAAAATAAAATGATTTGAATCGAAGATATTTTTTAAGGCATGATACAGAACAAGAGAATTGCTTTGATATTAAATTAAACTCAAAATAAAATGATTTGAATCAAAGATATTTTTTAAAGCATGATACAGAACAAGAGAATCGCTTTGATATTAAATTAAACTCAAAATAAAATGATTTGAATCCAGATATTTTTTTAAGTATGTGATCATTGAAACTGAATAAAAAGTGATCGATTTGAACATCTTTTTCAAAAAAGGTGATATTTAATTTCAAAACTTTGAAAGAAATGAGCGGCGTGGGATGGGAACATGGCACAGCAAAAAAAAAAAAAAAAAAAAAAAAAAAAAAAATTTGAAAGAACGCTCGTTTGAAACTCGAATCAAAGTGACTGATTTGAACAAACTTTTTTAAATAGTGATTTTTTATTCAAAGCTTTAAAAAATAAAATCTTAAAATATTGAGAGAGAGAGAGAGAGAGAGAGAGAGAGAGAGTTGCTTTGTATGTATGCGTTGTTGCTGGTTGGTGTCATTCTTGAATGCTGTTTTTGTTGTCTATTTGTTGATGAAAAATTGATTGTAAACGCTTTGGGCTCATCTGAGGTAAAGCGCTATATAAATGTACAATTATTATTATTATTATTGCAGTTGCATTTGATAATGATCAAGAGAATACCCAAAGGACAACTATTCTAGAAAACTGGGCTAAGAGCCAGTAGTGGAGGATGTCTTGCTGGAGAGAAAAATCCCAACAACATCGCCGTTCTCTTAGCCATATACCGTCATTTCCTGACTATATCCCTTTCACTGCCAATGTCGCATTTTAGCAGCACAATGATTTAACGCCCATGTCACAAAAAGGCCTCAAACCAGGGTCTGTTATTCAAAAACCCTGTGTTCTTAATGTTGGGAGGTAAGGATAGGCCTTACTTTAGGCATGTCATAGAGGATTCCTTCATATTGCAGAGGGATAAGGCGTTATTTGTTCTCCAATATCGACCTATGTGCCCAATTTGTGGCCCAAAGCTCAGGGCTCCCGATCATCCCGCAAAACAAGGGGTCCCAGGGACTCCTTCACTTACATTATAGAGGGTCCTAGAGGCGGGATAGAGGGTTCCAGTGGCATAGCGAATGCTAACAAGATTTTTTCTAGTGCATCCCTGGGACCCCCTGCACATTCGCTTAGAGGGTCCTGTAGAATGTTAGTGCTTCATGGGGGGTCCCTGGGAGCCCTGAAAGCATGGAAAGAGGGAGGCAAGGATTGTACACTTGGCATCGAAAGGGTTAACGAGCCGCTGATATGACAGACACTGGCTTTAAAATCTTTCAATATCCCTGTTATCGTCCAAAATACCGTCCAACAGGTGCCATAACCCAGGGCTCCCAGGAACCCCCATTTGGGGGTCTATGAAGTACTAGAATTCTAAGGGACCCTCTAAAAGAATGTGCAGGGGGTCCTAAGGATGCACTATAAAATATCTTTTTAGCATTCACAATGTCATTGGGACCCTCTATCCCTCCTCTAGGACCATCTATACTGTAAGTGAAGGAGTCCCTGGGACCCCTTGTTTTGCGGGACGATTGGGAGTCCTGATAACCCTTCATTGAACGTAAAAATCCATTTGTTGTAGAGCTTAAAATACCATAACTCTACCATTTCTATGACAGCAGTAATGGCGGTCGGCAAGTGTTTACCGAACGCGTACAGGCTTCAAAATTTGACTTTCTTTTGCCGTCTCGTATTGCCTTATAAACAAGGGCGCCTTTTTTTCAAAGTTTTCATGAAAAGTGCTGAATTCGCTTTATAGTTATACACACAAGCGCCTAATGGTCCGAAACATACGGTAGTCTTCGAAGCACTGAAGGCTGTGGCACAAAGTCGGTGTAATGTCAACTGCTCCTGAAAGGCGTAGCCTTACGAGGACGAAATTGATGAAGAATGTTGAAAGCTGGTTCTAAACCCTTCACTGCCAGAAGAAAACTGAACAATTATTGATTTTCTTATTGTAAAATTTAAAAGAGATCTGTTGGACTCAGTCTGAGAAAATGGTCTACATAATTATATATCTTTCCCGACTTGTCTAATATAAGCCAAAAACCATTGTTCCAGGGTTATGACATCAAAAGTTACAGTGTAGGGGTTAATCTTGAGACAATGATTTAACGCAAGATAGCAACAAAATAATTTAGTTTTTAATCAAGAGAATAATTGATATTAGATTTAAAGCGTGTTTCATAGTGAGAGGGACATTTTGTTTTGTTTTTAAGTGTGTAAATTGTACTGAATAGATCGATCATGATTGTAATTAAGAATAACTGAGGAATGATTGAAAGAAAATGAATGAACATGTGAATGGAGACGGGGGAAAACAGCATTGGTTTTGTTGTTGTTGGGTTTTTTCTCCAGAAAGATTGTTAGCTGTTCAAGTGTAATAATGAGAGTGAAAGAAGTGGAGAGGGGGGGGGGGGGAGAACAGGGGGGTAGCTATATATGTATAAAGAAACTGTTATGACCAAATAATAAGGGGGAAATAAATGATAAAAATGGATTTGTCACTGTGTGTGTGTGTGTGTGTGTGTGTGTGTGTGTGTGGGAGAGAGAAAGAGAGAGAGAGGGGGAGAGAGAAAGAGAGAGGAGAGAGAGAGAGAGAGAGAGAGAGAGAGGGAGGGAGAGTGAGAGAGAGAGTGATAGAGAGAGGGAAAGAGAGAGAGGGAGGGAGAGTGAGAGAGAGAGAGTGATAGAGAGAGAGAGGGGGAGAGAGAGAGAGGGAGGGAGAGAGAGTGAGAGAGAGAGAGAGAGCACACACATGCAAGCATACATCGTTGTTGTCTGTCATTTCCGACCATGACTGCGAGATAGCAGAGGGGGGCAGCTGCTATTCCGGCGGGCTGGGCTGAAGTTTATTTATCATGGAGCCTTGCCCAGGGTACATCCCACTCTCGGCCAAAGGGATTTGAGGATGGAGAGTCGGCGTTGGGGAAGGTTCCCAAAAGCCAACCAATCCCATAGGCTGCAGCACCAGAGCCGGTGCAAATGCCCCCCCTAGTTAGAGAATCAGTCTTCCATGAAACTAAGCTGTAGCATGATATTCCAATGCTGTAGAAAACCATTTATAGTCCAGCTCTCATTTACTATTGGCCCTTTCTACAGGCTATGCGCACACAAACATGAAACACACCCCACAACGATTGATGTCCTTTTGTTGGTTTTATCAAGTCAGACTGAATTCCATTTTAAAAATCAATCAAATCATAAATTCCTCACAACGATGCTGTTGTTTACATCAATATAATTACATTTACATGCAGAGATCCTACTAATGCAGACCTGTTTACTCTTTTCGAGTAGCATTCTACTCAGTTTGGACCTCTTAATAGTAATACTCTTCAAAATTGAAAATAATGCTCTTTACTACTCATCGTTTGATGGTTTAATGAATAAAACTACACATTTTGCACCAAAACATGCATTTCAGCTATCCAGACTACTCAAGACTTGTGTAGGGAGAACAGGTCTGCTAATGCTTAAATCAATATAAATAATAAAATTCACATATCAATATCAATACTTAAAACAGTCAATAGTGACGAGAGAAAAAACATCTTACAATCTTGGTTTGATAAGTTTTTCACTGATCGGAGCAAAAGCTACATTTATATTATGATTACAAAAAGCATAAGACAATTATTCTAGCAAAGAAAAATATACCCGAAAAAACACCAACTACCACCTTTCACACTAATGATATTCATAACACGAAATTTAAAAATAATAAGCTTGAAAAAAATTGAATCAAATCAAATCAAGTGAAGACCATCAGTTTTCGTTTTATGCTATAATCAAACATGTACCCCTATGCTGAAACCATCCTTAAATTAACCCTTTCACCGCCAATGTCGCATCTATGCACCACAATGGTTTAACATCCATGTCACTAAAAGGCATCAAATCAGGGCCTGTTATCCAAAGACCCTATTTTCTTCATTTTGGGAGGTAAGGATAGGTCTAATGTTATGCATGTCACAGAGGAATTCCCAAGATTGCAGATATAAAAAAAATTCTCTACCCAGGCAAGTTTAACGATATTTTCTTTACTGAAAAATGTTATCCAAAGAGCCTTTTTCCTTAATTTTGGGACGTAAGAACATAAGAACAGGCCTTGCATTATGCAATCCCCAATAGTGCAGATGATTTTTGTTTGTGGCTCAAGCCACAAACCTATAACTCACTTTGTCGGTCTGTCGTTCCAAAATTGTCGCACATTTTGACAAAATTGTCGCACTTCAAATCGAGGCTACACTTCAAAATTAATTGAGGCCGCTCTTTAAAATAATGTATTTTAAAAGCGTACAAAATAATAAACATACGTAATACAGACACTACAACAGACACGACGAGTATGCGGTGCTTCTTTTGATGAGTATAAGTAGGATACATAGTTTTAAATGTTTTCCAAAAGATATAAAAAGTTACGAAATGGTGCAGAGATAACATTCTGGTTTACAGATTAAAATTATTGAAAAGCCAGGGGAGGCGACTCATGATTTTGTGCTTGTTTTTCTCTACTCTGGTAATTTTAATGGAATTTTGTTTGCGAAAAATGGTTGGCGGAGAAAGGGTTAAAGAGTTATCTGACCTTAGTTAACGTTAATGTTTTTTATTGAAGTTTCTTAGACCCGTTTTGGCGTAACAGTTATCCGCGTGAAGAGCGTCCCGTAGTGAAACTCGCCCCAGGCTGTAAATATCATGATGCTCCACTACTGTGGAAAATCATTGATTGCACAGCTCTCACGTTAGTGTTGGCCCCTGCTACAGGCTGAAGGAAACCAATGAGAAAGCATATTGGACTAAAGGGTATATAACAATGTATTCATGAGAGAAAAACACCCAGAAAAAAAAAAAATATTACCAACTTCTTAACAATAAAGTATACATCACCACATGACCCATGATGATTACAAATAACATGCACGATAAATAGAACATTCTGTGAGAAAAAAATGTCAATAAGAAATATATAAATTCATACGATGTAACTAAGCACAAAATGTATCAATCAAGTTTATGTGGCGTAAAGTCCCATCGACATTAAAGCTACCACAAGACTGTCACAGAGCTCCCAATCGTCTCACAAAACAAGGGGTCCCAGGGACTCCTTCACTTACAGTATAGAGGGTCCTAGAGGCGGGATAGAGGGTCACAGTGGCATTGCAAATGCTAAAAATAATTTTTTAAGTACATCCCTGGGACCCCCTGCACATTCTTTTAAAGGGTCCTTGAGAATTTTAGTGCTTGATAGACCCCCAAATGGGGGTCCCTGGGAGCCCTGCTGTCACCTTGTACGAACGTCCCTTGGTAAACAGAACGTTTGTCTTACTCTAGACAACAATGTATTGTTAATAATATATACCACTGCTTCATAAATGGAAAAATCAACAACGCACACACTCATTAAAGGGATCATTAAAATCTTTCTGGATTGCCAAAACATGAAATAAAAATCTTGAACCTCTCTTATAAGACTCCCTCCCATACAAGACCTACTTCTTTGAGACATTACCCTTCTCTATAAGTATTAAAATTACCTCCCTTATAAGACACCTCCCTTATAAGACCCCTCCCTTATAAGACCATTTTGAATGATTTTTGAAGGTCTTATAAGGGAGGTTCCACTGTACTATGTTAGACAGCAGTTTCCTGCAATTGCTTTGCATTTGGTGTTGAACAATTCGCACAAACTCTTTACTCCGCTTGTGAATAACAATGAAAATTACATGATGAAAAGAGCTTCATCTGCAATAAGTAAGTTGGTTCAGAGACACACAGTCATCAGAAATTGATTAGTATGACCTTTGTCGCATCTTTTGCTTCACACACGCACACACTTTTCTCACATCAGATTTTTTTCCTACTAAGATGGTTCCTTTTGATTTTTAAATTATTTCATTTATATACAGTGGAACCTCCGTTATAAGACCTTCAAAAATCGTGAAATGAGGTCTTATAAGGGAGGGGTCTTATAAGGGGGGTAATTTTAATACTTACAAAGAAGGCCAATGTCTCACAGAACTAGATCTTATATGGGAGGGAGTCTTATAATGAGGGGTCTTATAAGGGAGGGGTCTTATAAGGGAGGGGTCTTATAAGGGGTGTAATTTTAATACTAGGTCAATGTCTCACAGAACTAGGTCTTATATGGGAGGGAGTCTTATAATGGGAGGTCTTATAAGGGAGGTTCCACTGTATACAAAATTTAAAAAACAAGAAGAAGAAAAGACAATCATGTAATGATGATGAAACGGGTCAAGAGAAACCTCACAAAATCAATGTCAAAAACAGGTGGCTGGGGGAAAAAAAACAAAAAAAAACTGCAAAAACTGGTTTGAGCCCATGCGGAATCCAACAGTCAAAGGCTATTTATGACAACGCTTTCTTCTAACAGAAGGTAGAGCTGTTCTCCAGTACGATTCAACATTGTAAAATGCTCACCACCAATTAACGTAGCAAAACGTGGTGGCACAGTGGTAACACGTTCCCCTCGTGCACAACAAACCCGAGTTCGAACCTGGGTACAGGGGATTTTTCTCTCACTCTGCACTAGGCCTTACGGTCTGAACGTAGTCTTTTGGATGAGACGATAAACCGAGGTCCTGTGTGCCCATGCATTTAGCACGTGGTCGTGTACGTTAAACCCATTGACAACGGAAAAGTTGTCAATTGGTCATAATTTACCCACCCACCCCTTTCCTTCCTCATCAGTCGCACAAAAATTGCATGCAAAAAAAAGGGTGGCGCGCCTCTGGCTGTTCGCAGCGCTCTCTAGGTGGGAGCAACCCGAATTTCACAGAGACGCCTCTGTGACTTTATAAAGTTCCAAATACTAATATTGAAGAAGAAATCGAAAGAAATACAGTTTAACCCTTTCACCGCCAACCATATTTCAGCCGAAAATGTCCATTGAAATTACCTGGGTAGAGAACAAAATTCATCTACAGTATTGGGGATTCTTCTGTGACATATCTAAAATAAGGTCTAACCTTCCTTCCCAAAACTAAGACAATAGGGTCTTTGGATAATAGACCCCAATTTGATGCCTTTTAGTGACATAGGTGTTAAATCACTGTGGTGCTAAAATGCGACTTTGGCGGTGAAAAGGTTAAAGAATGTTCAAAGTCAGAAATGTCCAACATGATGAAGACGGATGGATGACAGAGAGGACAGAGAGGAAGAATCTCATGTCCCGTTCTCTGCAAGTTCTGACTACAGTGGAACCTCCCTTAGAAGACCTTCAAAAATCATCCAAAATGAGGTCTTATAGGGGAGGGGTCTTATAATGGGAGTAATTTTAATACTTACAAAGAAGGGCAATGTCTCATAGAAGGAGGTCTGATGTGGGAGGGAGTCTTATAATGGGAGGTCTTGTAAGGGAGGTTCCACTGTATACAGACTTTCTCTTCAAGTCTAGGATACAAGAAGAACTCTTCAATAGACGATTTTCGGGGAAAAAACTAGGGGAGAGCACTTCGTGAAAAATAGGGTTGATTACCTAGACTTACTTGGTCAAAACCATAGCAACCATGGCGTCGAAGCTTGAAACAGCAGGATGCAAGTCAGCGACTTGCAAACATTTTTTTTTAGAAAAATGAGGGGTGGTTAGTATCCACAAACTGATAAAACTGATATGACGTAAAAATATAAATGACATCAATTTTAGAATGACGCAAGGTGTTCTAAGTGATGTAAGTCTACTCAAACACACAAGGCGAGAGCTGGGGATCTACCTGATAGTAGAGTAACTCCCCCTGTGTGACCGATTGAAGTAGGCAAGATCACTCCCACACACCATAAAATTACTCCCCTTAATTATTTCCGAACAATTCCTATTCTAAGATGCAAGAACTCTTCAGGACTGATACTTCAATTCTGCTCGTATCTGCAGAGGATAACTTTTTTCTTTTCTGAATGCATTTCCACTTATCAGCTTCGCTCAATGGAAATGCGATACAAATAAACTTTGGTGAGGGTTTTTTTTTGGGTGAATATTTATTTGTTTGTTTACTTGCTTTTTTCTAGACAAAATTTCGTTAACCCCACAAGCATTCAGAAAAAAATAACAATTCACGAAAAGAAAAGATATGGACTCTGTTATCTCTGAAATTTGTTTTTCTTGCATTTTGAGAGTTTATAGATTTCTTTGAAGCCTTTGGAACCACAGACAGTTCTCTACATTGCAAATCACAGGATCTGCTTCAGCATGCACTGGAGAAGTTTTTTTTTTTATACATTTCCATAGACGAGCTTCGCTATTAAAATTTGCAGCAGAAATTTAAGTTTTTGTATGCGTCATTTTTCTGAATAACTTTCCTGAATCTCACAAGCATTCTAAAAAAAACCAAAGCACACACATGAAGAGAACAGATATATAGCTTAAACTAGACTCTAAAGTAAGTCAGCGTTCCCTTTCTGTGAGAGTTTGCAAGATCTCTCAGAAATTATTTTTCCATGGAAAGCATATCTAACTTAAAGACTCAAAAGTCTTCACTCCCATTCTGTGAGAGTTCGAAAGATCTCTCAGAAATTCTAGGATCCAATGAGAAACCTCCAGCCTGAAAACCGAAGGCTCCGCTATCTCTCAACTCCTGCCGAGGCAGACGCTTGTTTTCACCAAAGTCTGAGCTCCCTTGCTTCGAAAATTGATAGGATTTTTCCGGAATTCTTCCACCCGAAAACAATTCTGCAGATTGTACATTGTAAGCTCCGGCATCTGTATCCGGCAATGGAGACGGATATTCTTCCTGAACGCTACAACCAGCTTCAAGCTCCATTCTATCATGTACTGAAGGCAGATATTTTCCTTGCATGTTGTTTCCAGGCAAATTCTTTGCTGAAGTCTGGTGGTGCGAAGGCAGACGTTTTTGCTGGACGGTGCTTCCAACTGTAAGCCCCGCTTCATCAAGCAGCATGGGTGGATGTTTTTCTTGAACATTGCTTCCAGTTGTCGAAAGATCTTCAGAACTCTGCAGAGAGGATGCATATCTTTCCTGTGTGTCACTCCCAGTATCTGAACTGTGCAGAGGGGACGGGTGTTTCTTGGCCATGTGCTTCCTCAACCCTACAGGCATTCGGAAGAACGCCGGGCAATGAGGACACGCATGAGGCCTCTCCCCAGTGTGGGTCAGAGTGTGGGACTTCAAATTGCTCGACTGTGAGAATCCTTTCCCACAATGCGAACACACAAACGGTTTCTCCCCAGTATGGACCCTCATATGCGCTTTCAAATCCCCGTTTTTCGCGAAAGCCGCGCCGCAAATTTCGCAAACGAAGGGTTTGTCGTGTTCGTGAACGGCGCGAATGTGGTGTTTGAGATCTCCAGATCTGTTAAAGTCGCTGACGCAGTAGGGGCATTTGTAGGGCCTCTCTTTGGTGTGGATTCGCTCATGCTGCTTGACGCTTCCTTGCTGCGCGAAGCACACATTGCAGTATCGACATTTAAACGGCTTGAGACCCGAGTGGATGATGACGTGTTGCTGTAAATGCGTGGCCCGTTTGAAGGAGCTGTCGCACTGAGGACACTGGTACGGCCTTCTGCCGGAGTGGATGTACTTGTGCTTCGACAGCTGCTGCGGCTTGGAGAAAGTCTTACTGCACACTTCACACACAAAGGGTCCGTTGTGGATGTACATGTGGATCTTCATCTCCGATTTCAGCTCCGTGCGGAATCCGCACACTTCACAAACGAAGGAGCTGGGATGGTCGTGGATTTTCTTGTGCATTTTCAACCCCATGATTTTCTTGAAGGTTTGGTCGCAGTGGGGACACTGATAGTTGGCTTCCTCTTTGTGGATCTCTTTGTGCTTGGTGAAGTCGACGCGTCGAGTGAAGCTTTCGAAGCACACCTCACACACAAATGGCGTATCTCCCCGATGCACGAGCATGTGCGTTTTCAAGTTCCCCGCTCGGCTAAAGCTTTTCTCGCAGATCACGCATTCAAACGTTTTCTCTCTGCTATGTTGCATCATGTGCGCTTTAAACTCAGAAGCTTTCACAAAACTCTCTTGACAAGTTTCGCAATTAAACGATTTCTTCAGATTATGGATCAGCTTGTGTCCGTTCAACAGCGTCGACGTGGCGTAAGACTTTTGACACACATCACACTCGTATTTGTCACTCCTCTTCTTTCTGCCTTTATCGCCGGTAATCTGCACTTTCAGCTTCGTCCCTATTTTGATGGTCAGCTTAGTTGCCGGCTTTGCTACAGCCGCTGGTTTTGTCGCCTTTTTGGAGGTTGAACTTTTCGGTCTGCCCCTTTTGCGCGCCTCCTTTTTATCTTTCCGCATGGCCGTATTGTCAGCAGCATCGCATCTGTCAGGCGTGGAGGACCCAGGTAGCACAATGTGCAGTTTCTCTCCGTGAACCGACGCCAGGTGGAGCTCCAGGCTGCTGATCAGAACGAAGGTGGAGGAACAAAGGTAGCAGACGTGGGTGGAAAAGTCTGGCGCTGACCCCGAGGCGCTGTCAGACAGGGGCGGGGCCGGGCTGTAGTACGGTTGGTCTATGGTGTCTTCGTCCGCGGACCACGCTGGTTCTATCTTCTGTTACAAAACAAGCAGAAAACATCTATCAGCACATCTGTAAGAACCCCAAACTACACGTGCACACCCCATGGGACGAGAACCACGCTGGTTCTATCTTCTGTTACAAAACAAGCAGAAAACATCTGTCAGCACATCTGTAAGAACCCCAAACTACACGTGCACACCCCATGGGACGAGGACCACGCTGGTTCTATCTTCTGTTACAAAACAAGCAGAAAACATCTGTCAGCACATCTGTAAGAACCCCAAACTACACGTGCACACCCCATGGGACGAGGACCACGCTGGTTCTATCTTCTGTTACAAAACAAGCAGAAAACATCTGTCAGCGAATCTGTAAGAACTCCAAACTACACGTGCACACTCCATGGGACGAGGACCACACTGGTTCTATCTTCTGTTACAAAACAAGCAGAAAACATCTGTTAGCGAATCTGTAAGAACCCCAAACTACACGTGCACACCCCATGGGACGAGGACCACGCTGGTTCTATCTTCTGTTACAAAACAAGCAGAAAACATCTGTCAGCGAATCTGTAAGAACCCCAAACGACACGTGCACACCCTATGGGATGAGGAACACTAACATCAGTAAGCCTGGAGGGAACATTCAGTCGCCACTTTTCACATAGATGGCATACTTTTCACATAGATGGCATATTTGTCACACATAGATGGCATACTTTTCACATAGATGGCATACTTTTCACATAGATGGCATACTTGTCACACATAGATGGCATACTTTTCACATAGATGGCATACTTTTCACACATAGCTGGCATACTTTTCACCCATAGCTGGCATACTTTTCACACATAGATGGCATACTTTTCACACATAGATGGCATACTTTTCACACATAGATGGCATACTTTTCACACATAGATGGCATACTTTTCACATACATGGCATACTTTTCACATAGATGGCATACTTTTCACATAGATGGCATACTTGTCACACATAGATGGCATACTTTTCACATAGATGGCATACTTTTCACACATAGCTGGCATACTTTTCACCCATAGCTGGCATACTTTTCACACATAGATGGCATACTTTTCACACATAGATGGCATACTTTTCACACATAGCTGGCATACTTTTCACACATAGCTGGCATACTTTTCACACATAGATGGCATACTTTTCAAATAGATGGCATACTTTTCACATAGATGGCATACTTTTCACATAGATGGCATACTTTTCACACATAGATGGCATACTTTTCATAGATGGCATACTTTTCACATAGACGACATACTTTTCACACATAGATGGCATACTTTTCATAGCTGGCATACTTTTCACACATAGCTGGTAAACTTTTCGCATAGATGGCATACTTTTCACATAGATGGCATACTTTTCACATAGATGGCATACTTTTCACATGGATGGCATACTTTTCACACATAGATGGCATACTTTTCACACACAGATGGCATACCTTTCACACATAGACGGTATACTTTTCACACACAGACGGCATACTTTTCACACATAGACGGCATACTTTTCACACATAGATGGCATACTTTTCACACATAGATGGTATACTTTTCACACATAGATGGCATACTTTTCACACATATGATGGCATACTTTTCACACATAGATGGCATACTATTACTTTCATAGATGGCATACTTTTCAAGAAAAGCCTGAAGAAAAATGTGAAATACATTTGAAAAATTGCCACAAATTATGGGTGTTTGTTTTCTTGTTGCACTTGTGTACACTTTTCAAGAAAGATACAATAATAATAATCATAATAATAGTGGAAATCCCGTCGTAAGAGGAAAACTTACATGCTTGAGTTGACCTTCATTGTGTCAATGAAATACAGTGGAACCTCCCTTATAAGACCTCCCTCCCATATAAGACCTACTTCTATGAGACATTGCCCTTCTTTGTAAGTATTAAAACTACCTCCATTATAAGACCCCTCCGTTTTAGGACCTCATTTTGGATTATTTTTGAAGGTCTTATTATATATAAGTTATAAGGGGGACTCTACTGTAATGTCAAATGGGGACACCAGTAAATGTTGTGAAATAAATCAATAGAAAAATGAAAAAACAGAATTTTTTTCTGACCACAAAAACGCCCTGATAAGCGTTGTCTTGAGCGCTGCTGTGAAGGTCCTGGGCTTCTCTGGATACGTCCTGGAATGGCAGCTGCAAAAACAAGAGCATGGGTTGGTCGATTAATTTGTACACACACGTGCTCACAGACAAACACACACACACACACATAAATAAAAATAAAACACTAAACAAACAATTTCAAACTAATAATCATTACAAGCTAAAAAGTTTCACCGCCAATGTAGCATTTATGCACCACAATGGTTTAACCTTTACCGGATCACGCTTTTGACTACTGACACGATCGCGCGGGTCTTCCACGACCCCTAGTCAGTAAAAAGAAAGGGACAAGCATTTTAACAGTGTTTATCCCTGTCCAGATGATGCGGGTCCTTCAGGACCCCTACTCGTCAAAGAGTCACCATGTGTTTATACTTCTCCAGATGGCGCAGGTCTCCCACGACCCCCACTCAATGCACTGCAGTGACCTATTTCTGCTCTTTAAAGTAGGGGTCGTGGACATCTGGACAAGCATGTTAAAATGACGCGTCATATTACGTCATTTATATTTTATACACATTAATGAAATTTAACACACTTAAAGCCATTTACGTTTTTGACAAAGTCATGAAATTTCATGAAGATTGCTTCAATAGTTTTAGAGATATAATATTTTTTTGGTGTCAATGGGTCGTGGGCGACCCCGGAAGTCTGGTAAAGGTTCACACCCATGTCACTCACTAAAAGGCATCAAATCAGGGCCTGTTATCCGAAGACCCTATTTTCTTAATTTTGGGAGGCAAAGATAGGTCTAATGATGTACAAAAAACTACAATGCACAGAGAAATTCCCAATATTGCAGATAAAAAAAAATTCTCTACCCAGTTAAGTTTAATGATATTTGGGGCTGAAAAATGTCTGGCGTCAAAAGGGTTAAAAATAAATGCATAAAAACAAGTAGAGCGGTTAAGACGCTATATCACTACAAGCCATGTGGCACATTTTCACCTCCAAACCAGCAGTGACCTTGACATTTGAACAAGGACTTTCATTTTCGAACTTGGCCTAGATATCCTAACTACCTAGTCGCATGTAAACTTTGAGCCTCCTAGGTCCCTCCGTTCAAACGTCATCGTCTTCACTTATAGTCAGGTGTAGAGAGTGGCACAGTGGTAGCGCATTCGCTTCGTGTCAAGTAAACCCGAGTTCGAACCTGGGTACAGGGGATTTTTCCTCTCACTTTGCACTACGCCTTACGGTCTGAACGTGGAGTCTTTCGGATGAGACGATAAACTGAGGTCCCGTGTGCTCATGCACTTAGCATACGCTAAACCCAGTGGCAACGAAAAAGTTGTAATTTGGTCCAAAATTTACCCACCCCCTATTTCCTTCCTCAACAGTCACACAAAAATCACATGCACAAAAAAAAGTTGAGTAGCGCCTCTGGCTGCGACGCGCTCTCCAGGTGGGAGCAACCCGAATTTCCCAGAGACACCTCTGTGACCATAAAGTACGTAATACCCAGCCAGCCAGCCAGGAACAACGAGACAAACGTCACCGAAAACACATTAGCAGCTTTGTTTGAGCGGCTGGTAATAAATAACATGCACACACTTACAGACAGCTGAACTTCTTCTTCTTCTGTGTTCCCAGGCCATATGGCCATAGCGGGTAAGGTACGTATGTGTCCGGTTTTCTGTTTTCACTGGTCTCCCCGCAGGGTACAGATTTCGGAGGAGCTCAAAGGAGAAAAATTATTTGGAAGATTTTTTTGCTTAAAAGGCAGGAGAATGGGCCAACTAGTCAGATAGAAAGCAGAGTCAAAGAGAGTGGCAGATTAGAGGAAGTTACAAGCAGTGAAGTCCCGAGGCCCCGGTCATAGGCCATTGACCTATTAAAATTAAAAATGTCCTATTGTGTTCTCCCCTGTCAGGACAAATGTCTGATTAATTTTTTAACACTGTCACGCTTTGTCTTATTGATTTCTGCAAGAGCCAGGACATTGTCCTATTGATTTATCTCGTCTCAGGACAGTTTGTCCTGTCACTTTTCGATCCTCGGTACATCACTGTACAAGCACAGAACTTCCAGAAGGCGGGAGAACTATTTTTACGATAGCCCCCCCCCCCCCCCCCCCCCCCCGGTATCCCCACAGGGAGCGACAGGTGAACAATAAATAACTGAGAAATTCCCACTCACCTGCTCCTCACTACTCTCGATCCACTCAGAGAAGGGCAGCGTCTCTCCATGAGCGGACGCCAGGTGGAGCTCCAAGCTGCTGACTAACCCAAAGGCTGCAGCACAGTGCTGACACACATGATGTCTGCCCCGCGACCCTGGAGTGCTGTTACGCTGCGTCGTGTTGTAGACGGCCGAGGAGGGCTGGTCTGGTGAGTCTTCCATTTCGTCCATGGAGAAAAGTCGGGGTGGGTTCTATAGGCACAAACAAGAAAAGAAAGACAGACAATTTGAGTTTCTTCTTTTTCTTAATAATAATAATAATAATGAGGAAAATTCATATAGCGCCCATCCTACTATGTAGGCTACAGGGCGCTTTACACAGAATTGAAATGGAATAAAAACATGAAACAAAAATCCAATAGCATGAGCAAACAAAACAATACCGGTCAGACTTCATTTGGACGGTAAAAATGCACATAACAATCAGCAACAACAACTGATGTGACGACTACTACTACTACTACTACTACTACTACTACTACTACTACTACTACTACTACTACTACTTATAATAGGCCTAATACAAGTATGCATTGTCACACAATTCGCAAGCATGAAATAACAGTATATATTCACGACAACATACACACATAAACACACACATACAAACAGCACACATGCACAAGCACACACACACGTTCTGCGTTCTCGGACCATATGGCCATAATGGATAAGGTACACATGTGTCAGGTTTTCAGTTTTTGACTGGTCTCCCCGCTGCGTACAGCCCACGCATTCTGATTTTCGGTGGAGCTCAAAGGAGAACATTATTTGGAAGATTTTTTTTGGGGGGAAAAGGCAGAAGAGTGGGCCAATAAGTCAAAAAGATAGATGACAGAAAGCAAAGGGAAAAGGCAGAGACAAAGTGAGTGACAGATTAGACATGACAGAGAGACTACATGACAGGGCTGTATTCTAGTTTCCTTTCATAATGATGTCCCGGTGTTAACCAGGCCTGAGAACTACGGACACCTGCAGTGTTGGTCATGAAATTAGAGCAACATTCCCAAAATCGCAAAATATTCGCATCCATTAAGCGAATGAAGCTCGACTGCGTGGTTTCAGTCTTCCCATTGAGCCCATAGCCACTCACTCTGGGTAGGAGTTGGTCCAGGACTGAAAAAAAACTCGCCTCTGATGCCCAGATGGGACTCGAACCCGTGACCTCCCAGCCAGTAGTCCGCGATTATACCACTACACCATGGTGGCTGACCTAGTGCACAAAATAATTTTGTTTACAAGGGAAAAAAGGCCATCGATGATCGACTCTAAAAATATTGTTATACAGTATTAATGTATTCCACACATATTTCAAAATAGGTGTATCCTTGACAGTGCTTGAAGTTCAAGTTGAACAGGATAAATAGTGGATTGTGTGAATGTGTGTGTGGGTATTTTCTTTCTTCTTTTTTTTCAGGAGTTAAATTACACAATTTACAATTACAGACCCAAACAATAGTGTCCATAGAAGGCGCATAGTGTGAGCACTTCTTTCCCTCCGCCCATATTGTTGCCCGCTACTGTGAGCACTAGTACTACAGTGGAACCTCCCTTATAAGACCTTCAAAATCATCCAAAATGAGGCCTTATTATAAGGGAGGAAATGTTAATACTCACAAAGAAAGGCAATGTACGTCTCAGAGAAGTAGGTCTTATGGGAGAGGGAGTCTTATAATGCAGGGCTCTCAGGGACACCCATTTGGGGGTCTATGAATGAAGCATTAACATTCTACAGGACCCTCTAAAAGAATGTGCAGGGGTCCCAGGGATGCACTAGAAAAAAAATTTCGCATTCGCTATGCCACTGGGACCCTCTATCCCGCCTCTAGGACCCTCTATACTGTAAGTGAAGGAGTCCCAGGGACCCCTTGTTTTGCAGGACAATTGGAAGCAAAGTAATGAGAGGTCTTATAAGGGAGGTTCCACTGTAGTAGTACTACTACTATAGTCTTTTCTACTAGTAGTACTTACTGAGTGCTAGTTCAGGTTTGTTGCTGGTTGGAGTGTTTATTCCATCCAGCAGTCTATAGTCTTTTCTACTAGTAGTACTTACTGAGTGCTAGTTTAGGTTTGTTGCTGGTTGGAGTGTTTATTCCATCCAGCAGTCTATAGTCTTTTCTACTAGTAGTACTTACTGAGTGCTAGTTCAGGTTTGTTGCTGGTTGGAGTGTTTATTCCATCCAGCAGTCTATAGTCTTTTCTACTAGTAGTACTTACTGAGTGCTAGTTCAGGTTTGTTGCTGGTTGGAGTGTTTATTCCATCCAGCAGTCTTTGTGGTTTATTTTTCTGCAAGAAAATGAAGAACAAATTGAAAAGAAGAAGACTGAAATAGTGAAAACATTTTGATTTAATTTTACACAATTAATATTCATTGTTCATTGCATTTTGGATTTTACACAATAACTATCTATTCTTTAATCTTAGTATATATCATTCCATTTTAATCAACAATAAATTCAAGTATAACAGGTGAACACACACAGCATGCGCATGCACACACGCACACAGTGACACCCCCACAAATGCATTCAAATACACACGCACACACTACATGCACATGTGCAGTGCACCCACCCACACAAATTATGCCTTGTGTGTCTAAACAGAGGCTGTTCACGTTCACCAGTGATCAAATAGACCCACAGATGCCATACCTGGGCCTTTTAATTTATAAATAACTCAGCCTGACGAAGGTCTAATCTTTAATATTTCAAGCACAATCGTTTCGTTTTGCTCTTGTTTATGAGATATATTCCTAATCCTAACCCATTCACTGGCCCTAGCCCTATCCTGACCGCAAGCTCCATAAGCACAACGAAGTCGGATTTATAAACAATGAACTTTTGCTTTTGTTCTCACATGCAGTTTTCCTTCATTTGTTTTGGTTGTTTTCAGTTCTAATCCTAACCCGGTGCCTTGCTCCATTCTAACCCTATCCCTTTTCTGGCCGATCAATTCTAAGCCTATCCCTGATTCTATTCCGTGTTCGCTGACCTGGCAAATGGCCTCTGTTCAGACTCAACTCAAATTATGCATGCACACACACACACATTTGATTTGACTATCAGTTTCACAGTCATTCCTTCACACAACTTCACAAGCATTTACTGTTTGCACCTGTTTCAGTGTTGGCACGCATATATCTTCTTCTTTTTCTCTTGAGGGCCCACGGTCAATGAGCTGACCATTCTGGCTCCTTATAGTTATGCATGTATACACACACACACACATTGAGCGTGCATGTTTTCATTTTCATTTTCATTTTGCAGGAGCTGGCCCACATTTTTAATGACACAAATTAACTTTTCTGCTTTCATCTCTTCCTACCTACCTACCTCAACATCAACTTCTTTTTTTTAATCAACTTTCAAAGCAGATAAGAGTCAAATCCAAAAGCAGAACCAGATTCATAATGTATACCTCAATAATTAAATCAGACGTTTATGTAGTAGATTCACGCCACTTCGCTTCTGTATCTATCACTGAATCAATATTTGCTGAAATTTTTGTCGTCTTCTGTTTCTTTGTAGGCCTAGCCCAGACAGCTTGGTCAGAAAGCTTAGATTTCTTGGTCTCGTCTGCAACGGTGTCCTTGTACTTCCTGTAAAGGGAGTTAACTAGGCCTAATTAACAATTTGGTTACCTCCCTTTGAGCAGAACGACATTGAACAAAATCAACAAAAATCAAAGAAAACGCCGAAAAAAACTTCTAAACTCTAAGGTAGTATGGTCACAGATGCTGGGCGTTTAAAGAATGATAAATCCACCATATTTAATTTACTTACTTGATAAAATAAAGAGTTTCTTATGCTAAAAAGAACCTAGGCTTACCTGAAAAAAATTATCGCAAACTACAAAAATCCATCATGGCGGAGGACAATGTAAACTCGACAGTGACAGTAACAATACATAGCTGCCAACTGTCAGGAATTTTCAGATTTCTAATGTCTGTCAGGAAAATCCAGAAAACTATCTGATTTTCCTGAATTTGAAATTTCCAAGGAAGGATAGGTGTACTGAAGGATGCATGTTCTCAGAACTTCTAGTTCTTAGTTTGAACAATAGAACACACAGCCAGTTCAACTTTAAAAGTAGGATTTTTAGAACTCTCTTTATAAACTTTTGGTAAAGGTCAAGATGTGCCACCCTCCATGCATTTCTCGGTTAATTCCATTTTCCCGTTTTTGCCTTTCTTACCAAACTTAATAGCTAATAACCTTTTTTGAATACTAACCCTATCCCTAACCCTAGGCCATTATCTAATACTAGTAATAGGACCCCCCCACCCCCACCCCCCTATGTATTGCAGTACACGGCGCCATTTGTCACAGTCGTGGTTCATTGCGTTTTCCCATCTTATAGGGGGGGGGGGGGGGGGGGGGGGTAGGGCAGGGTTAGGGATAGGGTTAGTATTCCAAAAAGGTTATTACTATTAGGCCACACACAAAAAATAGGTGTGGTTAAGGTATCCCTAGAGAGATGGCCATACGCTCATATAAATTTATGAAAATATGAGGGTAATTAGCACTTTCATTGTTTCAAAGCATCTTACACGCTCGTGGATGTTTTCCGGGACATTCATCTGGATGTAGGAAAGGAAAACATTATCACTTGCCGAGGTGGTTCAGCTATCTTAAACTAGAGTTTTCAACACCACTCGGCAATTTCAAAGAGCTGGGAGTGAAGAGCTTACAATTTTGTTGAGAAAGAGAAAGTTTTATTTCTTTGGGTTGTTTACTTTAAATTACTCGATGTTCATGACAGTTTTGACACACACACCAAGAGAGTAAGAGGGAGAGAGAGAGCTCTTGTCTTGTCAATTTTGACATTTTAAAAAAATGGAAAAAAATGAATAAAAAGTTAGGTCCTACCCTATTTTTTTGGGCCATGTTACCTTAACCACAACTTTTTTTCTTTTTTTTTTCCTTAGCTAAAAATGTTCATAAAATTAAAATACAGCTTTATGTTTGGTAAGAAAGGCAAAAACGTAAAATTGCAATTAACCAAGAAATGCAGGGGGGATGGCACATCTTTACCTTTACCAAACTTTTTTATATATAATATATACAAATTTGATACCTTTATTTATCAAAGTATACTATAGTTTAAAAAAACAGCATGAAGAGTCCATTTTTGCAGCTTCGTTTCATAGAGAACCTTCAGGTTCAGTGACGTTGCCCTCACCCCACCCCACCATGGGCGTTGCTCCTGGATCCTACCGGGGGCCGCTGAAGGCCCTCGAATCCCCTTACTTTTTGTCAGCAATTTAATTTCTCCAAGGTTGGCAGCTATGCGTTAACACTATTCACAAAATATTTCTATTTCCCCATGGCAACACAGTGATATTAAGAGTGGGCTATGAGTATCACTGTGTTGCCATGGGGAAATAGAAATATCTCGTGAATGTTAATGTGTACACAGACCTTAATGTAAATTGTAAGGCCTACTTCACACAGTAAAAAATAACAAACATGTTTTTTACATGAACAACATAATTTTATCATGAAGGTCTGCCATTCCTTGTTTTCTGCCTAACTCGTGTCATGATATTCCCTCTAAATTCTATCACAGTGGCTACGGGTACGGCGTTGCTGCAACACTCAGACCATGTTCAGGGATAGTAACTCTTCCCAGTCGAATGTTTCGTCAGCAAAATGCATTTTCTTATTTCGTATATTCAGCGATCTGCACATTGGGGGGTTTCACCCATGCTGTCACTTTTGTGTGTCAAAAAGAAAGCAGTCTGCTCAAACACAGTGACAGAACATAGTTTGCAATACAAATATTTTAAGACTAATATTTTTTATGTTTGTGTTTTCGCAGAAGATGGAACCTGGATCGTCCACGGAGGAGGACTCGTCCGATCATCAACCCAAGTCCGACAACGCTTCTGCATCTCTGCCGAACTTCGCCCCTCATGCCTGCTACCTTTGCACGGACGCTTTCGTCTTGATCAGCAGCTTGGAACTCCACCTGGCGACAGTTCATGGAGAGAAACTGCACATAGTACTTCCCGGATCCTGCACCCCCGTCAGAAGTTTAGCCCGCAACTTTAGCGTAGATAAGGAGGCGGAAAATTGCTACAGAAGAAAAACGAGGGAAAATAAAACGAATAGCGGTACTGGGGAGAAAGTTGATGATTCTGGTGAGAGGGTTTTCAAGGTTAAGAAAAGGCATCCGTGTCAGATTTGCGGTAAAATGTTCCCTACCCCAAGCACCCTAGAGCGGCACAAACTCTTGCACAGCGGTCTCAAACCGTACATGTGTGACGTGTGTTCGAAATGCTTCGCCGACCCCGGTCATCTGAAGATCCACAAGAGAACCCACACGGGGGAGAGACCGTACATGTGTTCCCATTGCGGCACCGGTTTCACTCAATCCTCCAGTTTGAAAGTGCACATACGGGCCGTCCACGAAAAAGCCAAACCCCACCTTTGCGATATCTGCGGGGCAGCATTCTCCCAGAGACCTCATCTGAAACGGCACAGGCGACTCCACACCGGGGATAAACCGTTCGTGTGCGCGGAATGCGGGAAAGGGTTTTCCGAATCCGCCAACCTCGCCCGACACGAGATGACGCATTCCGGGATTAAGCCGCACCCGTGTCCTGAATGTGGAAAAGGTTTCGCTCTACCGTGTCATCTGGAGAAGCATCTTTTGACGCATGCGGTGGTCAAACCGTTTGTGTGTTCGGATTGCGGTAAAGGCTTCACTCAGGCTGGCCACCTGCAGAGACACAGGCTGATGCACTCTCCCCCGACGCACCACTGTGACGTCTGTGGGAAAGGGTTTGTCACGGGGGATCGCCTGGAAAAACACAGCGTCATCCACATCACGGAGAGACCCTACGTTTGCACGGCCTGCGGGAAAAAGTTTCCCACCCCCAAAATTCTAGAAAAGCATCAGCTGAACCACAACCGTGACCACGCCAACGCGTACAAACGTTTCTGTTGTGACGTTTGTGGGAAAGCTTTCTCCCAGACGGGAAATCTAGCGCGACATCATCTGACCCACACCGGAGAAAAAAACCACCTGTGTCCCGAATGCGGGAAAGGTTTCGCCGACGCCGGTGGTTTACGGCAGCACCGTTTGACCCACACGGGAATCAAACCTCACGTTTGTTCGGACTGCAAAAAAGGATTCCTCACGGCGAAAGATCTCAGAAGGCATCAGGAACGTAGCGACGGGAAGACGCAGTTCGTCTGTAAGGACTGCGGGGAAATGTTCACCAAGTCTTGCCTTCACGAGCTTCATCGCCGGACCCACCCAAGAGCCACTTCCTGCGTGTGTTTGGATTGTGGGAAGGGGTTCTCGCACCCGAGCGGTTTGTCGAAGCATCGGGCGAAGCACACGGGGCAGAAATCCTATCCCTGTCCCCATTGCGATTCGGATTTCAGTCGGCCGGATAATTTAAAGCGGCATGTGCAAGTTAAGCATCAGGGGCAGTCTGGTCTGTTTTTTCAGCCACTTGTTTAGCTGCCCATTTTCCCCATCTATCTTTGCTCCCCCCCCCCCCACCTCCCCTCTTTCCCAATTAGTGGTGGATTGGGGGAGGGGGGCTACATAAACTCACAATGGCTATGAAATGAGTTCCACTGCTTAATATTTATACTTCACTATCGATGCTGTAAATTAATGATAGAAAAAGATTTCCTTGAATTGCTAGCGAGGGGATTTTTAGCTTTGCGTAAATGTATTTCAATGTTTGGAATGCCTGGCTTGGTTGTTGGTCATTGTGTTTCTTCTCTTGTAAATATTATTATGCACATGATGGATTTGAGAAAGACTATTATGATTTGTGGTTTGTCTATTTTGGGAGACACTGTACACTGCAAGATACACTGTTCATGTTCAGAGTTTGGGAGTGGCCACTGCATGCATAACTTTTGTATATATGTGTGTATGTATGTGTCTTGGCATGAACTGCAGCACAGAATCACTTCAAATGTTTGTGATTTAGATTTTATATGAATTCATCAAATTCATGTGTAACTTTATACTGAATATTCTTCTTCGTCGTCGTCGATCGCTGTTTCCTGTTATGTGAGTGCAGATGCATCAATTATGCGTCTAAGAAATAGTTAGGCCCTTCATGTCTGTCTTTGGCTTGAGAAAATCTGTGTTAAGCTGGCACCACACGGCGTGTAAAGTCGTATAGGGATGCGATGCGATTGTGTCTCGTGAGTCATGATTCATGTGAAATGCCGTCTAAATTAATTCTGCCGTTTTCGCTCACTACACTCAAGTAGATCCAATACACGAATTTCACGTGAATCATGACTCACATCGTCAAAATCATCATCGCATCGCATCGCATTCAGATGCGATTGTATGTCGTGTGGCTGGCCCTTCAGAGTTTCTAGAACAAAGGTAGGAGAATGTGCCAGTAAGGCAGAAAGATAGTACAGTAGATGACAGTACTTAACCCCTTCAGAGTTTCTAGAACAAAGGTAGGAGAATGTGCCAGTAAGGCAGAAAGATAGTACAGTAGATGACAGTACTTAACCCCTTCAGAGTTTCTAGAACAAAGGTAGGAGAATGTGCCAGTAAGACAGATAGATATCAGGTGACAGCACTCAACCCCTTCAGAGTTTCTAGAACAAAGGTAGGAGAATGTGTCAGTAAGGCAGAGATAGTACAGTAGATGACAGTACTTAACCCTTTCAATGTCAGCCATTTTTCAGCTAAAACTTTCTGGGCAGGGCAAATATTCTGTCTCCACTTCTGGAGATTCATCTGTGGCATGCATAAAATAGGGCCTGTTCTTACCTCCCCAAATTAAGGACACTGGATACCAGACCCAGACCTGTTTACCCTGAAATTAGGCTCTGTGTATTCAAAATCCTTCAGTGTATTTTTCACTAGGAGTACTCAAATAGAAAAGTCTAAAAAAAACCGGAGTGCAAACATGCATACGTTTTTATAACAACTTATAATAGAAATACTGTGTCAGTAGATCACAGTACTTAACAACCCACACACAGTTTCACAGACACAACAGGTAGGCACACCCATGAACCAGTAAGGCATCCAGGCAAGATACATAAATCATTTATTAAATGATAGATTTTTTTTCACCATTTCATATTTTTTCATGAACCATATTTTTGTCAAATATGTGTAAAACATATGGTAAAATCTTATGGGTAAACAGTTCTGCAGACCCTGATTTGATGCCTTTCTAGTGACATGGGTGTTAAATCATTGTGGTGCCAAGAGGCCACAGTGGCGATGAAAGGGTTAAGCAAAGAGAAAGGTCAGTCAAAGAGAGTGACAGATCAAAGGAAGTTACAAGCACAGAACTTTCATGGGAAAACTATTTGATGAGACACACACACACACTCACACACACACAGAGAAATACACACATATATATATATATATATATCCTCACAGAGGGATACTGGATTATATGCCGGTGAAATAGAGTCATAACGTTTATCAGAGGTTCGCATGATACAATTTGTGATGTCCATTTTTTGGTTGTGATTAGTCTGTGATGAGATAAATTAAAACTAAATTGCTTCTTCTGTGTGGTTTGTTTTACTTTAAGCAGCTGTTTTCTTGTTTGTCTGTGTCGATAAAGGCGCATTCGCCGAAATATCCAGTAGTTTTGTTTTGTGTCTTGTGAATAAAATAACGTCACTCTACACTTGTCGTGTAGCTGTTTGTTTGTTGTTGCTTTAACCCTTTCACTGCCAGCCATTTTTCAGCCAAAAAATATTAAACTTACCTGGGTAGAAAAAAAAAGATCTGCAATACATGTATTGTGAATTTCTGTGTGACATGCATAACATTAGGCCTATCCTTACCTCCCAAAATTACGAAAATAGGGTTTTCAGATAATGATTTGTGGCTTTTTAGAAACATGGGTGTTAAACCATTGTGGTGCAAAAATGCGACATTGGCGGTGAAAGGGTTAAACAAGTTTTTTTAATTTTCGGAAATCCTGTACTTTAGCCACCCGCTCATGTTCACGACTCTCAATCTCAAAGTCTGCCTTTTTCAGTTTTATGAAAAATAAGCCTAGGCTGATCTTAATCCTAACCCTTTGCCAAGAATAGCAGAATGTTGCCTTTCAGTGAAAATTTGAGGCAGGGCACATAAAGTGCAAGATAACGTTGATTCTCAGTGAACATTTGAGGCAGGGCACATAAAGTGCAAGATAACGTTGATTCTCAGTGAACATTTGAGGCAGGGTGCATAAAGTGCAAGATAACGTTGATTCTCAGTGAACATTTGAGGCAGGGTGGATAAAGTGCAAGATAACGTTGATTCTCAGTGAACATTTGAGGCAGGGTGCATAAAGTGCAAGATAACGTTGATTCTCAGTGAACATTTGAGGCAGGGTGGATAAAGTGCAAGATAACGTTGATTCTCAGTGAACATTTGAGGCAGGGTGCATAAAGTGCAAGATAACGTTGATTCTCAGTGAACATTTGAGGCAGGGTGCATAAAGTGCAAGATAACGTTGATTCTCAGTGAACATTTGAGGCAGGGTGCATAAAGTGCAAGATAACGTTGATTCTCAGTGAACATTTGAGGCAGGGTGCATAAAGTGCAAGATAACGTTGATTCTCAGTGAACATTTGAGGCAGGGTGCATAAAGTGCAAGATAACGTTGATTCTCAGTGAACATTTGAGGCAGGGTGCATAAAGTGCAAGATAACGTTGATTCTCAGTGAACATTTGAGGCAGGGTGCATAAAGTGCAAGATAACGTTGATTCTCAGTGAACATTTGAGGCAGGGTGCATAAAGTGCAAGATAACGTTGATTCTCAGTGAACATTTGAGGCAGGGTGCATAAAGTGCAAGATAACGTTGATTCTCAGTGAACATTTGAGGCAGGGTGCATAAAGTGCAAGATAACGTTGATTCTCAGTGAACATTTTGCTCAAGATAACGTTGATTCTCAGTGAACATTTGAGGCAGGGTGCATAAAGTGCAAGATAACGTTGATTCTCAGTGAACATTTGAGGCAGGGCACATAAAGTGCAAGATAACGTTGATTCTCAGTGAACATTTTCAATGCAAAATTTGAGGCAGGGTGGATAAACTACAAGATAACGTTGATTCTCAGTACAAAAAATTCAATGCAAAATTTGAGGCAGGGTGCATAAAGATAAAGTACAACATATTGCAGTTTTGGTCAAAGCTAAGATTGATTGCTGCTTCTTCAGTTTATTTTTAACTCTGTTGGTCTTATTTTTTTGCTGTTATTTGATTGGTTGGTTTCAGATTGTTTCATTTTAATGTTTTGACTTTTTTTTTAATCTTTTTTTCTTTTTTTTAAAATGTCAATGGTTGGACTGGGGAAATAAAAGATTCTTGAGATGTGGTTGATTGTTTTGAAATTCAAGTCGTTTCCTTTTAATATTTGGACTTTAAAAATAAAAAGGTAGACTAGACTCTTTGGATTACCAATGGAATGTGTATGTAACTTTATTTTCTCTAAGTTAATAAAGCGACAAACCTTTAATTTCCTTTGGTATATTTCATAGAGTGGACGCTTGCTTTCTTGTGTGCATGTCACTCTGTGTGTGTGTGTGACAGTGTGTGTGTGACAGTGTGTGTGTGTGTGACAGTGTGTGTGTGACAGTGTGTGTGTGTCTGTGTGACAGTGTGTGTGTGACAGTGTGTGTGTGACAGTGTGTGTGTGTCTCTGTGTGACAGTGTGTGTGTGTCACTCTGTGTGTGTGTGTGTCTGTGTGACAGTGTGTGTGTCTCTGTGTGACATTGTGTGTGTGTGCACGCGTGTGTGTGTGACAGTGTGTGTGTGTCTCTGTGTGACAGTGTGTGTGTGTGTGTGACAGTGTGTGCATGTCACTCTGTGTGTGACAGTGTGTGTGTGTCTGTGTGACAGTGTGTGTGTGTCTCTGTGTGACAATGTGTGACAGTGTGTGTGTGTCAGTGTGTGTGTCTCTGTGTGACAGTGTGTGTGTGTGTCTCTGTGTGACAGTGTGTGTGTGTCTGTGTGTGTGTGTCTCTGTGTGACAGTGTGTGTGTGTCTGTGTGACAGTGTGTGTGTGTCTCTGTATGACAGTGTGTGTGTGTGTGTGTCAGTGTGTGACAGTGTGTGTGTGTGTCTCTGTGTGACAGTGTGTGTGTGTCTCTGTGTGACAGTGTGTGTGTGTCTCTGTGTGACAGTGTGTGTGTGTGTGACAGTGTGTGTGTGTGACAGTGTGTGTGTGCATGTCACTGCATGTGTGTGTGTGTGTGTGTGCACGCGTGTGTGTGTGTGTGTGTGTGTGTCTCTGTGTGACAGTGTGTGTGTGTCTCTGTGATACAGTGTGTGTGTGTGTGTCAGTGTGTGTGTGACAGTGTGTGTGTGTCAGTGTGTGTGTGACAGTGTGTGTGTGTCTCTGTGTGACAGTGTGTGTGTTTGTGTGTGACATTGTGTGTGTGTGTGTGTGACAGTGTGTGTGTGTGTCTCTGTGTGACAGTGTGTGTGTGTCTCTGTGTGACAGTGTGTGTGTGTGTGTGCGCGCGTGTGTGTGACAGTGTGTGTGTGTCTCTGTGTGACAGTGTGTGTGACATGTGTGTGTGTGTGTGTGTGTGTGACAGCGTGTGTGTCTCTGTGTGACAGTGTGTGTGTGTGTGTGTGACATTGTGTGTGTGTGTGTGTGTGTGTCTATGTGTGACAGTGTGTGTGTGCATGTGACTCTGTGTGTGTGTGTGTGTGTGTGCGCGTGTGTGTGTGTGTGTGTGTGTGTGTCTCTGTGTGACAGTGTGTGTGTGTCTCTATGTGACAGTGTGTGTGTGACAGTGTGTGTGTGTCTATGTGTAACAGTGTGTGTGTGCATGTGACTCTCTGTGTGTGTGTGTGTGTGCGCGCGTGTGTGTGACAGTGTGTGTGTGTCTCTGTGTGACAGTGTGTGTGTGTGTGTGTATGACAGTGTGTGTGTCTATGTGTAACAGTGTGTGTGTCTATGTGTAACAGTGTGTGTGTGCATGTGACTCTGTGTGTGCGCGCATGTGTGTGACACTGACAGTGTGTGTGTGTCTCTGTGTGACAGTGTGTGTGTGTGTGTGTATGACATTGTGTGTGTGTGTGTGTGTGACAGTGTGTGTGTGTATGTGTAACAGTGTGTGTGCGTGCGTGTGTGTCTCTGTCAGTGTGTGTGCATATGCGTGCGCGCATGCTAGCCTGCCACATTACTTCCAGATAGCAGAGGAGGTGACCGTTATTCTGAAGACCAGGGCTGGAATTTGTTTAATATAGTGGAGAAGTCTTGCCAAGGGTACATCCCCACTCTCAGCCAAAAGGACTTCAGAGAACAGCTGGAACTTGGGAAGGTCCCCAAAGGCCAACCCAGCCCCTTAGCTGTAGTAGCACTAAAGGGCATGCTACACTACACACGATTCGCTATCGATGCAATGCGATTGTGACAATGCGAGTCATCATGATTCACGTAAAATTCATTGTATTGGGTCTATTTGAGTATATATACAGAGAGAGTGAAAGTAGTAGAATTATTTTTCAGACGGAGGAATTTCACGTGAATCATGACTCGCATCGTCACAATCGCATGGCACAGTGAAACAACGAATCGTACGTAGTGTAGCAAACCCTTTAGGTCCAGTGAAAATGCCTGCTACTCCTAGTTTGAAGTCATAGTCATTCGTTCTCAAAAGACTTTAAAGACCCACCAGGTCACGTGTTGTAGCAAACCCTTTAGGTCCAGTGAAAATGCCTGCTACTCCTAGTTTGAAGTCATAGTCATTCGTTCTCAAAAGACTTTAAAGACCCACCAGGTCACGTGTCAAAATCACGGGTTTCAGATGTTTTCCCTCTTATAGCTGGTAAGAAATTTTGTTTTCACCAGGTTTGACTATCATACAAATGTCCCAAAATTGAAAACGAAACATCATTTTAAAGAGCAGTCTCAATTAGAAGTTGGGGACATTTGTATGTGGGTCACAGCTACCCAGAAGAAAACAAGGGACTTACTCGTGGTGCGTCAGTGTGCCTTTAATTGTACCTCCATTCTTCCATTGCTGTAAAACATCATTCAGTGTACTCCCCGTGGGGATACCGGGGAAATCTTTCGTAAAAACAGTCCCCCCACCTTCTGAAAGTTCTGTGCTTGTATTTTTTTTAACTTCCTTTAATCTGTCACTGTCTTTGACTCTGCCTTTGCCTTTTCCCTTTGCTTTCTGTAATCTATCTTTCCGACTTATTGACCCATTCTGCCCTTTTAGGCTTTAAAAAAAAAAAAAAAATCCAAATAATGTTTCTTTTGAGCTCCTCCGAAATCGCAGCGGGGAGACCAGTGAAATCTGAAAAACGGACACATACGTACCTTATCCATTATGGCCATATGCCCTGGGAATGAAGAAGAAGAAGAATTCCTTGTACAGCTCTCACATTACCTTACCATTGGCCCCATAAATTGGCTAATGTCAGCCAATGATAGAAGCCATAAAGGGCAAACACACTTATCGACACACTGATGCACTCTCCCATCTCACACCATCCATCCCAAGTGATGAAGTTTTCCACACACTGATGTACTCTACCATCATCTCACACCATCCATCCATCCCAGGTGATGAAGTTTTTCACACACTGATGTACTCTCCCATCATCTCACACCATCCATCCCAAGTGATGAAGTTTTCCACACACTGATGCGCTCTCCCATCTCACACCATCCATCCATCCTAAGTGATGAAGTTTTTCACACACTGATGTACTCTCCCATCATCTACCATCATCAAGTGATGAAGTTTTTCACACCATCCATCCACCATCCATCCTAAGTGATGAAGTTTTTCACACACTGATGTACTCTCCCATCATCTCACACCATCCATCCCAAGTGATGAAGTTTTCCACACACTGATGTACTCTCCCATCATCTCACACCATCCATCCCATGCAAGTGATGAAGTTTTTCACACACTGATGCACTCTACCATCATCTCACACCATCCATCCATCCCAAGTGATGAAGTTTTTCACACACTGATGTACTCTCCCATCATCTCACACACATCCCCATCCATCCCAAGTGATGAAGTTTTTCACACACTGATGTACTCTCCCATCATCTCACACCATCCATCCCAAGTGATGAAGTTTTTCACACACTGATGTACTCTCCCATCATCTCACACCATCCATCCCAAGTGATGAAGTTTTTCACACACTGATGTACTCTCCCATCATCTCACACCATCCATCCCAAGTGATGAAGTTTTCCACACACTGATGTACTCTACCATCATATCACTCCATCCATCCCAAGTGATGAAGTTTTCCACACACTGATGTACTCTCCCATCATCTCACACCATCCATCCCAAGTGATGAAGTTTTTCACACACTGATGTACTCTACCATCATCTCACACCATCCATCCCAAGTGATGAAGTTTTTCACACACTGATGTACTCTCCCATCATCTCACACCATCCATCCCAAGTGATGAAGTTTTTCACACACTGATGCACTCTCCCATCATCTCACACCATCCATCCCAAGTGATGAAGTTTTTCACACACTGATGTACTCTCCCATCATCTCACACCATCCATCCCAAGTGATGAAGTTTGTCACACACTGATGTACTCTCCCATCATCTCACACCATCCATCCCAAGTGATGAAGTTTTTCACACACTGATGTACTCTCCCATCATCTCACACCATCCATCCCAAGTGATGAAGTTTTTCACACACTGATGTACTCTACCATCATCTCACACCATCCATCCCAAGTGATGAAGTTCCTTGTTTTAATGCTGACAAAATAAAATTTGAGTCCAAAAGGAGTTAGACCAACATGCAGCTTTTGTAATTCCTAACCCACCCCCACCCGCGCACCCCTCCCTCCCTCTCTCGCTCTATCCCTCTCTCTAATCTTCATATCATATACTGATATAGTAAAAAAGCCAACTGTCCATTGTGTGTGTGTGTGTGTGTTTTCATAGCCACACAAAAAGAAAACCAACCAGCAGTCATCAGTTATCACCTTTTTCTTGAGAAAAAAAATCATAAAAATGTTTTCCAAAATCTATGACATACATCTGTCAAAAACGTACCGTATTTTTCAGACTATAATGCGCACCTTTGTATAAGGCGCACCCCCCAAAATTTTACACAAAACTCAGATTATGTTATTACATTTTATTACTATATTAGTAGTCATATTATAAAGGCGCAGGGGTCTCAGTCTCAGAAAAAAAGTATCGCCTTATAGTCTGGAAAATATGGTATTGCTTTTAAATGCTTTTATCATACAGTAAAAGATTGACCAAACATATTAAACATGATGTGTCAACAAGCTTGCCCACAAAGCAAGTGATATCTTGCTAATTTTTCAACATTCTACGAATCTACAAACATCAGACTTTGAAAGCAAAAAACGAAACCACAGTCAAGGTCAAAGGTGAAGGTAAAAACTCAGCAAGATATGGGTCATGACAGCTATGGGTAATACAATTATCATCCTACACAATTTGAAGTGAGTGTATTTTAAGCAGTAGTTTGCAAGATAATGCAAAGAAAAAAGTTGTCATTTGGTCAAAATGTACCCACCCCCACCCTTTCCTTCCTTATCGGTCACACAAAAAAATCGCATGCAAACAACAAAAAACAATTTTAAAGATGGGTGGCGCGCCTCTTTGGCTAGCGACGACGCTTCTCCAGGTGGGAGCAACCCGAATTTCACAGAGACGCCTTTGTGACTATAAAGTAAACCTAATAACTAAGATTATTTTAAGCCCGCAGTTCATAAGATAATGCAACAAAGCAGGAAGGTCAAAGGTCAAGGTCATTTATATTTTGTATCTCCTAGCAGCAACACCTTGATTTTGTTTAGTTTTTACCCACTCATTTTCATCCGAGTCCTAAATTATTATTCTTCATCAATCACTCAGACAGCCTCCCGTCATATGAGTGCAGATGCATCATGCGAGCCGTTAATGCGCCTAAGTAAGAAATAATTAGGCCCCAGCATGTCTGACTTTGGCTGGAGGAAATGTTTTTTTAAAGTGTTTCCTGAAACAAAGGCAGGAGGATAATGGACCGGTAAGGCAGAAGAGATTCTTAGCGTATTTTACGGGCTATAAGGCGATACTTTTTTTTTCCTAGACTGAGACCCCCTGCGCCTTATAATGTGACTAATAATACAGTACAGACAAACCCCCTTGTGGGGATACCGGGGGCGTCTTTTTGTATAGATAGTTCCCCCACCTTCTCGGAAGTTCTGTGCTTGTAACTTCCTAAAATCTGCCACTCTATTTTACTCTGCCGTTTCCTTTTGCTTGCTGTCTTCTACTAATCTTTCTGCCTTTAACTGGGTCCATTCTCCTGCCTTTTTGCATGAAACTCTTTCAAAAACATTTCCTCCAGCCGAAGTTGGACTTTAAAAAAAAATTTTTTATTAATTATTTTTTTTAAAGCACAGTGGAATTATTACATTTAAGACATTCAATATCAGCACACAGAAATACATACATGTAAAAACACATGCGAAAAGCAATCATGATATATCAAAGATGTATGGGGAAAGTCAACATGAAAAATATATTAACTTTCAATTAAGTTTGTATACGGAAACCATTTCTTTGCAAAAAACAAAGTATCTCATGTCCATAGAGTAAACATATTTTTCAGTTTGATGCATCTATATTCCTCAGGATCTTAGTCTGACTTGCTGGGCCTAAATATTTCTTAGGTAGGCGCATAACGGCAGCAAGACGCATATGCGCTCATAATTTGACATTGACAGGAAACTGAGCGATCGAAGAAGAAGAAGAAGTAAGAAACTCACACTAACTAAATATGACATTGTGTGTAAAAGACAAATTGGGGTGCGCCGTGTAGTCAGTAAATAACAGTAGTATATGAGGTAGCAAAATGAAAAGTCAAGTCAAACTCAAAGAGAGTGACAGTAACTAGGGAAGCTACAGAGTCAAACTCAAAGAGAGTAACAGATAAGAGGAAGCTACAAGGTCAAAACTTCAAGAGAGGTGACAGTAACTAGGGAAGCTACATAGTCAAACTCAAAGAGAGTGACAGTAAACAAGGAAGCTACAAAGTCAAACTCAAAGAGAGTGACAGTAAACAAGGAAGCTACAGAGTCAAACTCAAAGAGAGTGACAGTAAACAAGGAAGCTACAGAGTCAAACTCAAAGAGAGTGACAGTAAACAGGGAAGCTACAAAGTCAAACTCAAAGAGAGTGACAGTAAACAAGGAAGCTACAAAGTCAAACTCAACAGTAGAGTGACATTAAGCAAAGGGAAAAGGCAAGAGTCAAACTCAAAGAGAGTGACAGTAAACAGGGAAGCTACAGAGTCAAACTCAAAGAGAGTGACAGTAAACAAGGAAGCTACAAAGTCAAACTCAAAGAGAGTGACAGTAAACAGGGAAGCTACAAGAGTCAAACTCAAAGAGAGTGACAGTAACTAGGGAAGCTACAAAGTCAAACTCAAAGAGAGTGACAGTAAACAAGGAAGCTACAAAGTCAAACTCAAAGAGAGTGACAGTAAACAGGGAAGCTACAAAGTCAAACTCAAAGAGAGTGACAGTAAACAGGGAAGCTACAAAGTCAAACTCAAAGAGAGTGACAGTAACTAGGGAAGCTACAAAGTCAAACTCAAAGAGAGTGACAGTAACTAGGGAAGCTACAAAGTCAAACTCAAAGAGAGTGACAGTAACTAGGGAAGCTACAAAGTCAAACTCAAAGAGAGTGACAGTAACTAGGGAAGCTACAAAGTCAAACTCAAAGAGAGTGACAGTAAACAGGGAAGCTACAAAGTCAAACTCAAAGAGAGTGACAGTAAACAGGGAAGCTACAGAGTCAAAATCAAAAAGAGAGTGACAGTAACTAGGGACGCTACAGAGTCAACTCAAAGAGAGTGACAGTAACATAGGAAGCTACAGAGTCAAAACTACAAGAGAGTGACAGTAACTAAGGAAGCTACAAAGTCAAAATCAAAGAGTAGTGACAGTAAACAGGGAAGCTACAAGTCAAACTCAAAGAGATGACAGTAACTAGGGAAAGCTAAGAAGATGACAGAAAACACAGGAAGCTAAAAGAGTCAAACTCAAAGAGAGTGACAGTAACTAGGGAAGCTACAGAGTCAAACTCAAAGAGAGTAACAGATAAAAAAAAAAAACAAGGGGAAGCTACAGAGTCAAACTCAAAGAGAGTGACAGTAACGGGACTACCAGTCCAAACTCAAAGTAGAAGACAGTAAACACAGGGAAAAGAGTCAAACTCAAAGAGAGTGACAGTAACTAGGGAAGCTACAAAGTCAAACTCAAAGAGAGTGACAGTAAACAGGGAAGCTACAAAGTCAAACTCAAAGAGAGTGACAGTAAACAAGGAAGCTACAAAGTCAAACTCAAAGAGAGTGACAGTAAACTAGGGAAGCTACAAAGTCAAACTCAAAGAGAGTGACAGTAACTAGGGAAGCTACAGAGTCAAACTCAAAGAGAGTGACAGTAACTAGGGAAGCTACAAAGTCAAACTCAAAGGGGGGGGGGGTGGGAGGAGTGACAGTAAACAGGGAAGCTACAGAGTCAAACTCAAAGAGAGTGACAGTAAACAGGGAAGCTACAAAGTCAAACTCAAAGAGAGTGACAGTAAACAAGGAAGCTACAAAGTCAAACTCAAAGAGAGTGACAGTAAACAAGGAAGCTACAAAGTCAAACTCAAAGAGAGTGACAGTAAACAGGGAAGCTACAGAGTCAAACTCAAAGAGAGTGACACTAAACAGGGAAAGCTACGAGTCAAACTCAAAGAGAGTGACAGTAAATAGGGAAGCTACAGAGTCAAACTCAAAGTAGTGACAGTAAACAGGGATGTACAAAGTCAAACTCAAAGAGAGTGACAGTAACTAGGGAAAGCTACAAAGTCAAAACTCAAAGAGGTGACAGTAACTAGGGAAAGCTACAGAGTCCCAAACTCAAAGAGTGACAGTAAACAGGGAAGCGACAGAGCAAAACTCAAAGCAGAGTGACAGTAACTAGGGAAGCTACAGAGTCAACTCAAGAGGGTGACAAGTAAACAGGAAGCTACAAAGTCAAACTCCAAATGAGAGTGACAGTAACTAGGGAAGCTAGTCAAACTCAAAGAGAGTGACAGTAAACAGGGAAGCTACAGTAAACTCCAAGAGAGTGACAAGTAAACAGGAAGCTACAGAGTCAACACTCGAAAAGAGAGTGACAGTAAACAAGGAAGCTACAAGTCAAAATAAAGAGAGTGACAGTAACTAGGAAGCTACAAAGTCAAACCAAGAGCGTGACAGTAACTAGGGAAGCTACAAAGTCAAACTCAAAGAGAGGACAGTAAACTAGGGAAGCTACAAAGGTCAAACTCAAAGAGATTGATAGTAAAACAGGGGAAGCTACAGAGTTCAAATCAAGAGAGGACGTAAACTAGGGAAGCTACAAAGTCAAACTCAAAGAGAGTGACAGTAACTTAGGGAAGCTACAGAGTCAAAACTAAAGCCAGTGACAGTAAACAGGGAAGCTACAGAGTCAAATCAAAGAGAGTGACAGCTTAAACAGGGAAGCTACAGAGTCCCCAACTCAAGAGCGTGACAGAAACAGGAAGCTACAGAGTCAAACTCAAAGAGAGTGGAGTAAACAGGAAGCTACAGAGTCAAACAGAACTTCATGAAGGTATGGTAAGGGTGTCTATGGGATTTGATACTTTAACCCTTTCACCGCCAATGTCGCATTTTTGCACCAAATGGTTAAACACCCATGTCACTAAAAGGCATCAAATCAGGGCCTGTTATCTGAAGACTATTTTATTAATTTGGGAGGTAAGGATAGCTAATGTAACATGTCACAGAAAAGTTTGCTATTTTGCAGATCTTTTTTTCTCGTGACTAGGTAGTTAAGATATTTTGTTACTGAAAAATCGGCTGGCGCGAAAGGTTAATGGGTGTCAACTCACGAAATGAAAAAAACCCTGGAAGGCGGGGTCCAGGGGTAATGTCCCTGCAGCTGAAGCAAAACATTGATATGAAGGTATTTAGTTTGCTTTTTCCAAATCGTTAATTTAGTGGTTTGAGAAACACAGTAAGCCACACAAAAGATCCGTTTGACAAATTAAAAAAAAAGGAACTCCTTTTCTGGAAAATTAAAAAACAGGGAAATCCCTTGATAGCAAGGAAAGTTGCACCATGTAGTTATAGCCACGAGGCATCTCGTGAAATTCGGTTGCTCCCACCTGGAGAGTGGTCGCAGCCAGAGGTGCTCCACCTAAAAACAATTTTTTTATTGGGGGAAGTATTTGCCACAAAGATCCCCGGTATCCCCACATTGGGGAGTCTCAACGACAGCCTCACCCTGTGTGGCAGTTGAGAACGAAACCAGACGTCAAGGAGCAGCCATTTTGAACTCATCTGCTTAACCGCCAAGCATTGTTGTACGTTCGCGGTTGTCCGTTGCATCTCAACGGACAAGAGGGAGTAACTATTTTGTCAAGTGTGCATGCCTTGCTTTAACCCTTTCACTGCCAATGTCACATTTTTGCACCACAAGATTTAACACCCATGTCATAAAAACTCTTGGAACTCAAGGGTCTATGATTCAATGATATTGCTGTTCCTAAAGTCGGGTAGTAAGGCTTGAGACTATTCTAAATGTGTCAGAGAAATCCCACAATATTGCAGATGAAATCTTTCTGCTTACCAAGTGGAATGTTTTGTTCAAAGATGGCTGGTGGTGAAGGGTTAATGGAAGAAACAGTCACATCAGCTGGATAGCAGGGTGCTTGCAGTGAATGTCTTTGCCTTTGGGGGAGTGCTAGAGATGTCTGGACCATTCGCCCATGGTGGCTAGAAGAACTAACCACATTTAGGGAACTCAACAAGATAACTGCAAAAATGTGAAAGCTATGTCTACTGGCAACCAATTGACAGGTCAAATTGACATTCACTAGAAAACTTCAAGGTTCAAAGTTGAACCATTTGAAATGGAAGTTATATATAAGAAAATGGGGTGAGTAACCCCCGATACAAAATCCGATACAAATCCTTGCAGCAGTTATTATTTTTGTCACACACAAAACCCACTAAAAACATATCCTCATCCACTGTTGAGGGACCAAGGACATGTAAGTTAGTTCTTGTACAATCACCATGTTGCACTACACAATTTCTACTACTAATAAATTAATGCTGGTCTCTTGGAACACAGTCAAACGTAATGACTAATGTTTGCTGTGCAAACATTCTATGACATGGAAAGCTAAACCCATGTTAC
>CM065709.1:37615705-37657513 GCA_017654935.2 Phymorhynchus buccinoides
CCGACACTGTTTTTTTGGTATACCGATGGTGCTGAAGGCAGACAAGATTAGAAAAAGACAAAGTTTGCTTGAGCTTCCCCTTGTGAAAAGATTGTACCAAGGATGGGATCGAGGCCCTATGGCTGGCTGCTGCCTGCGAAGAGAATTCCAAACGGAAGATGTTTTGGGGGGAAAAAGCTGTATTTGAAAAGTGTTTTGTTTTTTGGTTGTTTGGACTGTATTGGAATGGAGTGATTTTGACCTTAGTGAGGGGTGGTTGGACAGGGGAGGAGGAAAAAACTGTTCCGGGCTTGATGTCATGAGGTGGTGGACGGACCCTTTGTTAATCCTCATGGTGGGCTGATCTTTTTGAATCTTTCTGCCTCAATTTAGTTGACCCCATGGAAAGCTTGGAGGGGGGGACTGAGCCGATGGCTGTTTGGACGGCTATGGTGGTATCGTAGCAGTTGTTCACGTATCTGGCCGCTCTTCCTCTGAAAAACAGGCTTCGATCTTTCTTTGCTAGTTATGATGGTTATGGGATGGGGTTCCATAATAACTGCTTGAAAAACCCAGTATTCCAGATGGTGGCCGCAAACTAAGGGTTCGTATGCGTTTGTTTTGTTGTTCTATTGGACTGTTTTCAAAAATTTTCTTTGGTAGGAACTCTAACCAATTGCATACTGTTTGCTTTTTGGTGGAACCCTTGTTGGACATGGTTTTCCCAAAATTTCAGTTTGTTTACTATCAAATATCCACTCCTATAGGGTTATTTAAGCACTTGGACAATTTCTTCTTTAAGGCAGTGGTCCCTTCCAGGTGGTATTTTGTAGGCGATATAGGTTTGCGGGGACCCTGGAAGCATGTCAATTGCAATTGCGACATTTTGGAAAATTTCCATAGCCCCAAGGCGTTTTTCCCCACGGCGGCTTTAGGGTGTTGAGGGATTATTCTTTGCAGTATTCTCTTCTTCTTGCCCAATGATGGGTCCAACCTGGCCGTAAAAAAACCGGCAATAAAAAAAACCTGGCATGACATATATTGGGGTTCAATAAAAAAAAAAATCGCTGCCCGGCGGGGAAAAAAAAAAAAGCAAATCATCTGTGCCTCTAATCTGTCTGGTAGACAATTAACAGTCATCTGACAAAAATAGTCGTTGCTTGGAGAATTTGGAGACTGGGTCCGGGAGATCGTTGATAAAAAAAGAGGAATAGGGAAAGGTGGGGCCAAGGGACTGTGCCCTGGAGGACTCCCCGCTAAAAAACCACTTGCCGCTGTGTCTTAAATTTAGCCCCATCGACTAACGACATTAGTAAAGATATAAAAAGGGGTGGTGACAAAACAACAGAATCCTGAGCGGCAAAAAATTGCCCGGAAGCAGTGCAAACCACCAAGGAAAGTCCCGAATTTTTTTTTTAAACCCAATACAGAATGTTGTAATTGATATAAGTCAAAAGTACAGTACGCACACACCCCACCCACGGTCTTCGTCATTTTTTATTAAAAACTGTTAGTAGCATAAAAAAAAAACTAAAACAGGAAAAACTTGCTTCTTTTTTTAAATGAAAATAACTGCCTGTCCTAAAAAAGATGGGTTAATTTCGATGATTTTTTTATTTTATTTTTTTAAAACATGTATAAATAGGAGGACGTGTTAAATAGAAATAATATATCGAATTCTCCATTTATATCCAACCTTTTACCTTTTTTTCTTTTTATTTAGTCCTTGAAAAAAACAGCAGGGCGAAAAGGGGAAAAAAGAAAAAAAGCGTTTCGTAAAGAAAATTTCTTCAAAAAGTTTCTTGAGTTAGGGACCTTTAGGTGTGGTTAGCTTGGGAGTACAGGAAAACCTTGGAATTTTGCAGGTGTTTCACCACTTCTTATTTGGGCCGTAAGAATAAAAATTTTGTGGGACGGAAAAAAAAGGGGCCCATCGACGGTTTTTTTAAACTTTAAGATTCTTGAAGCTTTCAGTGATTGATTGTGTAAACCTCAAATGGGACAAATCTTTGGGACAGTAAAATTCGATCAGGGAATCCAAGGATCACGAAAAAACAAAAATAAATACGTCCGGCAGGTTGATAATACCGGAGAATAGTCCCCCGCGGGACGGAACAAAAACTAGGACGGCGCATTGGATTACCCTATAGGGGAAAAACATAGGAAAGAAATACCTAAAAAACTGGCTAAGCTTGGGGATTATTCAGTGAGTTATCTGCTGGAAAATCAGTGGGAATGGGCCATTATAATAAACATTGAAAACACATTTTAAACGTGGGTAGAAACCTTCTGGAAGGGAAGGATTCTCAAAGAGTGTGGGTTGGAAACAAAAAGCAGTCTTCTAGTTAACTTAAAATGGTTTTAAAGTGGTATTCCAGGGTCGGCTTCCTTGGGGCCCCAAACTTTTTACCAGGTTTTTATAAAATGATCTTCCCAGGAAAACATACAAAGTGCCTTTCTGGAAAGATATTGCAGATATTTACCTAAAGGTGTATTAATCGGTTCCAAAAATTCAGATGTTTACTGGCGCAAACGATATTAAAACAGGACTCATAAGGAATGGTCAGAGGGAAGGTGGGGAAAAAATCTATAATTTTAACGAGGGAAAAATTGCCAAGGTTATTTGCCACGCGGGTACAATAACCAAATAAAAGGGGATATTGAAAAAATTACTCACGGCTTCATCTAAGGCATGTTTTATATACTTTCCCTTGTTTTGGTACCGATAGAAATTTCTACTAATTAGGCAAAGGGATCCCACTCCCACTCCCACCCCCCATCACCATGAAAATTTTCCCCTTATTTCTAACAATTCCTATTTAGTATTTTAAACGTGGAGTATTTTAGTGTGAAAATGAGACAATGCTAGAAGTTTAGAATTGCATATCTCTCGCGTATTCTCTCTTCTCTTCTCTGGTCTCTCTTCATCTCTCTATCTCTCTCTTCTTCTCTCTCTTCTCCTTCTTCCTCCTCCTTCTCGCTCTCTCTCTCTCTCTCAAGGAATCAAAAGGATTTATTTAATTCCAAAGCACCAAATTGCATCGTAAATGACACAAAGGAAAAATCGTTTTTGTTTTTTTGCACAAAAAGGAACAAACAATCCAAAACAAAAACAACGAAAAGCATGCCACATGGATGGGCAAACCCAATATAAGGGAGAGAAAAAAAACACGAAAAAAAAAACCAGATTACATTATCGTGTATCCAGGTTCTCCTCTCTTCTCAGTTCTTTCTTTTCTCCAGGGACGCCCACCACCTACACATACACCAACACCACACAACATAATAATAATAATTTAAAATTTGTACATTTATATAAGCGCTTTGCCTCAGATGAGGACCAAAGCGCTTTACAAATCAAATTTTTCAATCAAAACAAAATTTAGGACAGCAAAAAAAAAACAAGGCATTCAAGAATGGGGGGGGGGGACACCAAACCAGGCCAAAACAAACGGGACAAATAAAAATTTACAAAAGCAAACTCTACTTCTTTCTACTCTCTCTCTCTCTCTCCTCTCTCTCTTCTAAAAACACACATACCCACACATATTTTTTAACAGCACCGACTCGTTAACCCCCCCATTCAGTAAAGCACACATTCAAAAAAAACTGAGCCACACATACAACAACACATACAGGAGGAAACACCCTTCAACACCACAACGTACGCACGCAGGCCAAACAAAAACGCACAGGGACAACCACCACCACACAACATGGTGCACAACCCACAACCCCACAGAAAACCAAAAACCAAACCAACAACCAAAGGCCCCACACATGTATGCACACATGCATGCTCAACACACAACAACACATACACACAACCAACACACACCCACAAAGGCCAACAGCAAACAAAAAAAACCTTCCTTATTCAAATCTTCCCTCACGTGCACACCAAGAATAGGACAAAACGGATTCAAAATTATTTAGGGTTGCAGAGGAAAAACCATGGTTTAAGAAGAGGTTTTTGACTGAGGAGGGGGACTGAGTTGGACGTGGTCGGAGAGGAAGCGGCAGAGAAATTCCACAACAGGAGATGGTGTTGACAAGGAAAAAAGGAAAACGTTGGCCAGCAGGATGAGGACGGATGGAGGGAGGGAGGGGAGGAGGGACGAGAAAATCAAGAAGAAGAACGTAGTTGGCGGGAGGGCTGGGGGACATTAGAGATGGAAGGAGAAATCAAGGAAAAGAGATATTAAGGAAGGCTTGAAATCATTCACGTGAATACACATTTTTTTGTATACCAAACAACCATGTCCCAACATCCTCACACACGCCAACTTCACACCACACTCACACCACAAAGGGGGGGACCGTGAGCATTTTGGCAGGGCCAACACCGAATAAACCACAAAGTCTAAGCCAAAATAGGAACCAAAAAAAAAAAAAATACCCCTAGAGGGGGGTGAGCCTACTGAGTATTGATGGGCTTTGGGACAGGCAAGAGTGTTCTTCAGGCGGTTTAGATTTGCCACTTAAAATAAGGGAGGCAGAACTTTTTCCCAAGAAGGGAGTGGATTGAAACAGGATGGTTGGGCCTGGTGGTTGGTGCAAAACAGATAATTGATGGATTTAGGCTTTGCGGTCTATGCGCACACTATACGTGTCTAGGGATGGGGCAAGTTTGTGGAACCCTATGATTTTTTGGAGGATGTTCTTGGGACGGACTGATGGGGAGGTTTCCTTTTCTCCTTGAAACTGAAAAGGGCTGAAATCCCATAAACCAGGGGGGGGACAGATATGAAAAAAAAAAAAATGGAGTTGCTTTCGATGGGGACAGAATCGATAGGAAAACCTGTGTTCAAGGAACTGCTGCTACTTAATCAAAAAATTTCTTGAGCTGTTCTTAGAAAAAATCTAGGGGTCCTCTGAGTGTGCCTTTTGCAGGATGATGTGATGGTTGGACTTCCAGTTAAACTTAATGTATTTGAAAAAATGTTTGCCCACACCTAGGAAAAATTTAAAATGTAATTCTAACTTGATCAAAACTACCTGGGACCTTTAAACAGATAAAAAAAAAACGGCTTCTCTCGGATTCTTTCTCTCTTCCACTTCTTTCTCTCTCTGTAGGCCATACCAAAAAAAAAAAAAACAACTGTGTGTGGGGGGTGTCACATGTGTGTGTTTGACGAGAGAGGGAGGGAGAGAAGGGGGAGAAAGGAGAGAGAGTTTGAGTTTACCACCATGGGAAAACAAAACAAATACCCCAAGTTGTTTCCTGTTTCTTATCTTGGCAGTTGCCTTGCTATCATGTGACCTTTTTAAACCCTTTTCACCGGCCCAATGTCGCATTTATGCCCAACCCAAATAGTTAAAACACCATGGGTCAACTAACAACGGTAAATCCAAAAATCAGGGGCCTGTCATCTGAAGGACCCTATTTTTTTCTTAAATTTTGGGGAGGGAAAGGGATAGGGCTAATGTTATGCATGTTCCACATTGAGGGAATTCTCAATATTGGGGTTAGTTTTTTTCTGTACCCCCAGTTAAAGTTCAAATTGGTATTTTTTGGCTGGAAATAATATGGCTGGCGGCGAAAAAAGGTTAATACTTTGAAAAAAAGGAAATGATTATCTTCAAGGAAGGCAGGGCCTGTTATTCCCACATTGAGATCGTAGGAGACTTATCATCATGATATCTTAGTAAAAAAAAGTCCTATTAAAAAAATTTCTACATACTTTTAGGAGGAACCTTTTAAGGGTACTGTATAATAAATTAAAACGAAGGGTCTCATACTATCTCAAATGTTCGGAAACACACTTTTATACAGGGCCCAGGTTTTGCACAGTGTCCATTTGTGTGTGGTGTGTGTGTGACGCCAGGGCATGCTGGACTAGTGGGGGGGGGGTGTGCTTCTGGGTTGCTGGCCGCCCACCCTCCTGGCCTGTCACGCTTTCTGTTCTGAGGGCTCACAGGGGAAAATGCCCAGGCCTTCGCCCCCCCTGACCCCCCACCAGGGGCTTTCGCCCCTGGACCCACCGGGGCCTAGGGCGGCCCCTGGAACCTGAGCCTAAAAAAAAAAACGTTTCAAGCAACCCCCCAAATTCAAAAGTTCTGTGAATCCAGTCCTGGTGTGTGTTTAATTTGGATGCATTGTTTTTGCAAAATTAATTGCCAATTTTTAAAACCAGGGGGGGAACATGCGGTCATCCATTTCAACTTACGGTCATTGTTAAGTTTAGTGCGTTGTTCTTCATTTTCCAACCTCGACAAAGTCGTTTTAAAAAGGGACGAAAAAATTTGGTTGTATTCGCCGTGGTTTATATTCATTTCACTTTCATGTGCCTTTGTGTGAGTGTAGTGTTTTTGATGCTTTTTTTAGGTTCTAATTGTAACAATTTGACCAGACAGTGAGGATGGTCCCTCACCACCATGGGGAAAAAAAAAAAAAACAGTCCCACAGAAAGCGGACGGGGGAACCATGGATGGGAAAGGGAGAAACGGGGGGGGGGACAAGATGGGGAAAGGAGGCGGACCATGATGGGAAAGAGACGGACCAGATGGGAAAGAGGCGGACTAATGTAGGAAAAGAAAAAAACGGATCATGGCAGGAAAAGGAAACGGGAACGGGGACCGTGGCTGGAAAAAAGAACTCTGAGGGCCTCAGTTGGATGGGGTTGTTGCTGGGTGAGAAAAAAAAAATTACCCAAATAATTTTTTCTGGATTTAAAAATAAGGCGGGGATTTTTCAGAAAAATTTGAAATAAAGTCTCTTTTATTACAAAAATAGGACGAGGGGAAGGAGGGAGGAGAGGAGAGGGGACAAGCAGTGTTCCATGGATTACGCAGATCGGTAACGTAAAATTACGTACAAAAAAGTTTTTAAGTTTTGACGTATAAAAATTTTTTTCAGTCAGTACGTCATGTGGGACGTACAGTTTTTCTCCTCAAACCACTTTTCAAAATGACCCCTTAAAATTTGGGGGGCACAAAGGGGGTCATTCGATGACCTTACACATTTGGGGAAGGCATGGGGAAACCAACTGGGACAGGGGACAAGGACTGAGGAGAAGGGGGGTGAAAAACATAGACAGGGACAGGGGATAAAAAACAGGAGGGGGACTGAAGAGAGAGTAGGAAGCATTAGATTATGTTTACAGGAGGGGGGAAAGTTGCTTGGTTTGGGAAAAGTGTTTCTGATAAAAAAGTTTTTATCTTCAGGAGTAACATTGAAAATGGAAGGAGGGGGGTGTTTTTGTTATGTGTCCATGTATTAGTTACTTTTAGGGGAGTACTTTATAAGTCACAGAGGGCGTCCTCTTATGAAATTCGGGGTTGTCTCCACCCTGGAGAGCGCAATTTGTTGTTTGGGGGACTGATGAGGAAGGGAAAAGGGGGTTGGGAAAATTTGGGGACCAAATGGACTTTTTTCGTTGCCCACCTGGGAATTAATGGTGCTATAATTGCTAAGTGCATCGGGGCACATGGGGACCTTCAGGGTTTAAGCGTCTCATACGATAGGACTTTCCACGTTACGGGGGGGGACCGTAAGGGGGCCTAGTGCAAAAAAAGTGAAGAGGGGAAAAAAAAAAATTCCCCTGTACCCAGGTTTCAAACCTCTAGGGTTTAATGGGACAACAAGGGGGAAAGCGTTACTCTGTGTGCACTCTACAACCCGTGTTGTGTTTTTGTGTGGTCTGTGTGTGTGTGGTGTGGTCAAGTCAAAAGGTCAAGAATACTTTAATATTCCACGTTAGGTGAAATTAGGTTAATGTGTGCGCCGCGGCAATGGCAGCGTGGAGCTATATTGGCATGCATATGTGTGGCACAACGGGTTGTGGGTGTTCTGTGTGGTGTGTGTGTGTGTGGTGTGTATGTGGTGTGTGGTGTGTGCTGTGTATGGTGTTTGTGTGTGTGGTATGTGTGTGTGTACTGTGTGTGTCTGTGTGTGTGCTACTGTGTTGTCTGTGTATGTCGTGTTGTGTGTGTGTGGTGTTTGTGTGTGTGTTTACTGTGTGGTGGATTGTTGTGTGTTGTACTGTGTATGTGTGGTGTGTTGTGTGTGTTCTGGTTTGCCACAGAAAAAAAGTTTGTGGGCCTCACTATATAATAAACCAAACTAAAAAATTCCTGAAATAAAAATTGTAATGAAAACTTGCAAGGAAATTCCAGGGCTCCAATCTTTCCGCAAATAACAAACGGGTCCCAGGGGGGACTCCTTTCACTTACAGGCATAGGAGGGGTTCCTTTAGAGGTGGGATAGAGGGTCCCAGTGTGTCATAGCAAAAAAAATGCTAAAAAAAGGAAATTTTTTAGTGCAATCCTGGGACCCCCTGCACATTTCTTTTTTAGAGGGGTCTTTAGAATATTAGTGCTTGCCTAGGACCCCAAAATGGGGGGTCCCTGGGAAGCCCTTGAGAAGCGTACTTCAAATTAAGGAAAAAAAAACCTCTTTTGCTTAGAAATTTACTGAAAAGACATCTTTTCATGATTGTTTTTTATTTTATTTTTTTATTTTTTTTGTTTTCTAAATAGAAAAAAATTGAAACCATGGGGTTTCCCATGGGCGAGGAAAGACTCACCCAGAATCAGCCCTTTTCAGCCTGTCTACAGCCACAGCAAAACAGCCCCATGGGGTTCTGACAAACACTTCACTGATGTCTCAAGGACTCAACGCACCCCTGCCTACCTTTGTCCCTGCTGCCTTGTGCTGGTCAAGCAGTTTGGATACTCCCACCTGGGGGGGTTCAAGTTCATGGAGAAGAAGCTGCCCCTCAGGGTGTTTACCTGGGTTTCTCCACACCGGGGACCAGAAGTTGGACGCTGCGCTAAATTTTGAGAAGGAAAGGGGGGGAACAGATCGGCGAAGGAAAAGAAAAAAAAAAAAACGACGGACACAAAAAAAAGTCAGTACTAACTAACCAAAAAGCAGCCCAAAAAAAAAAAAACAGGCATCGAACAAGAAAAAAGGCCAGTGATAAAAAGGTACAGGGTAAAGAAGGGAAGGAAAAAAAAGAGTCGCAAAAAAAGACGCATGTGTGTGACGTTTGCCACAAAAAAATAATCCGTAAAGGCGAGGTTCTAAACTGGATGGCCACACACGCGCGGGTTCACCACGGGTCGCTAGTTGACCTTTCATGTGTGATTGTTTGTTCCAAGAGTTTCAAAGGCGCGGGAGTTATTTAAAAAGGAGGGGGAGGGGGACCCACAAAGGAGGGGGAATCCAACAAACAGGAGAGGGGCCTTTACGTTTGCCCGCCACGTGGGCAGCAGTTTTCAGGCAGTCGGTCGACGTTAAAGAATCCACCTCAGCTCCGTTACCATTTAGAGGGCAACAAGCCCCATCCTTTGCCGTACACTCTGTGGGGCACTTTTCTCTCAAACGGGAGGGCAACTTAAACCGGGTTTTCATCGTAGAATCCAACAACGGGGAGGAAAACTTTCGTGTGCGCCGATTGCGGAAAAAAAGGGTTTCGCCGAATCCCAAGCCGAGTTAGGAGGGACATTGTCTTGACGCAACTACGGACAAAAAAAAAAAAAAAACCTCACGCTGTCCCGGGCAATTGCCCTGCCGTGTTCAGGATGTCGCCACCATTTTTTTCAAAAGGGGGGACCCACATTCCGAAAGGATTCCCCACACAGAAAAAAAAGGCAACCTGCCCCTTAAACTGAAAAAAAAAATAATTTTCAAAAAGGAGGAAGGGGAAAGCTGCTTTGAAAGGAAGGGAAGAAAAGCTAAGAAAGGGGAAGGGAGAAAAGGGGAAAGCAGCCGGCCACAATGCAATTTTCCAAAAACGAGGCAGGGGGATCTTCCAGTTACGGAAGGAAATAGTCTCTGCTACCCAGCGCATAGTAATTTGTTTTTCTCAAAGGGAGGAATTGTGCATGTTGGGTTACAAAAAAAAAAAAAACAAAGCCTGTAGCACAAAAAACAGTTTTTGCAGGTCAAAACGCATGATTGATGTAGGTTTTCCGAGGAAGCGGAGGAAAAGATGGCTGGTTTTTTAACGGGGCCCGTAAACCGAAGGCTTACCAGTTAACGGGCCATGGGGGGGGTCTACGCCCACGGGCAGTCACAGGGACAAAACCAAAGGGAAAAAAACAAACACCCCTCGCTATACAAGGACAACAAGATAAACGTGGTTTCTAAACCAAAAAGAAGAGCCTACAGTTACTTTTTTTGACAGTCGGTTTCCGCACATTTTTCTCAGGTTACAGTTATGCCATTCAGTTTCTCGTAAAAGGCAGGGAAAAAAACACTCTCCACACTTTTTAACCAGGTCAACAACAAATAAACGCGGTTTCCAAAACACAGGAAGAGGGTACGGGTGCGTGGTCGTCGTTCGCAATCCTCTCAGGCTTACGGTTAACGGCAGTTTCCCGTTCCACGGGGATGCAGGAGAGCACTCCAGACTCCAGCCAAAAACCACATCGTGGTTTCCAAAGGAACGGACAGCCTTCGGCTTAAAGTGGCCCCATTTATTCCCAACCCTTAGATTTACGGTTTTCGGCCACTCAAGTCAGGGGGGGACGCCAAAGGAAAAACACTCCTACCACTAACAGCCGACAAGTAAAATTGGTTTCCAAAGATAAAAACAAGGGAAGGATGAGTACAAGATAGGTCCGTTATTCGGGCAGCGGGGCCCAGGGCTACAGTTTACGGGCACTCAGGGTTTCGAGGGGACGTTCAGGAAAACATTATCGGCTGCAAATCGAGCATTAATGTGCGTTCTTTAAAAGCATGGAAGGGGAAAAACGGTTAACCACAGGGCCCGCACCGGCACCCCACCAAAAATTACGGTTACGGCACTGACGCAAAACGCATCATGTGGGTTCCCAAGGGGGGACGAGCCTGCGGTCAAAACAGGCCGTATTTTCCCAGCACCCGGGGTTACAAGTTACGGCCAACTAAAGGAGGTGGAAAAAAACGCATAACTGGGGCGCCTGGAAGAAAAAACCTGGTGGAACGGCCCAGTTTTTCGGGGCCTGTGATTGTAAGATGTCACCCTTCAGGGCTAACAGTTAACGCCAACACCAAAGACGTGGAACGAATAAACTGGGCGCTGAAGAAAAAAACACAAAAAACTGGGCGCAGTTACGGGGCCTGGATTGTAATGTTTCCACCCCCCCTTCAGGTTAACAGTTTTTACGGGCCAACCAAGGTCGGTGGGAACGGTCATAAAAAAACTGGGCGCGGAGAAACTGGGCCCGCAGTTACGTGGCCTGGGAATTGTTAATTGTCACCCTCAGGTTTACAGTTACGGCCACCCAAGACGTTGGAAAAACGCATAAAAAATGGCGGCTGAGAAAAACTGGGGGCAGTTTCGGGGGCCTGTGATTGTAATGGTTTCAACCCCTAAGGGTACAGTTTACGCCACCCAAGAAACGTGGAAAAACGCATTAACTGAGCGCTGAGGATAAAAAAAAGGGCGCAGGTTAAGGGCCTGTGGATTGTTAATGTTCACCCTCAGGCTACAGTTACACACTCAGATTTACGGGGGACATATTTAAAAAGTGATTCGCTGAGGACTTTCAGGCAAGCGGCTTGCAGTTACAGGAAGCGTTAAAAATGCCAGTGTAAGGTACGGCACCACTGGGCAACGAGGACACAGGAAAACAAAAAAAAAAAAAAAAAAAACAAAAACACACCACTCCTCACACAGGACGGGGACCAAATAAGTGGTTTTTCCAAAAGAAAAGTAAAGGAGGGTACAGTTTACGGGTCCGATCTTTCGCAAAGGCGCCCAGGCTTTACAAAGTTACGAACACTCAGGAGGGGACGCTCAGGAAAACATTTATAGGCTGCCATCAATGCATAAAATTATGGTCAATGGAGAAAGCAGGAAACAGATACAGGATGTGCCCGGGGAATTGTTACCTTGCAACGCCACCAAGTTGCGTGGGGTACGGCACTGGACTCAAAACGCATCATCGTGGTTCCCAAGAAGGGAAACAAGCTGTGGTTGTAGGTAGTATTCGTGTGTCGGCTTACGGGTTGAACGCTGCTCATTCAGGAACGGCATAAAAATATAGACGCTGAGGAGGAGGGCTTACAGTTTGAGAAACCATGATCGGCAGACACACACGTTTATGGGCTAACGCCATTGAAAAAATTAACAGTTACTTTCTTCTTTCTTCGTGTTCGAGTTCACCCACACCAGCTTTCCTGTCAATTATGAGGCGCAAACCATTTGCGTCATGCTAACATTATGCCCTAACTAAAGGAAATAGTTAGGCCAGTCAAGTCCGACTTCGGCTGGAGGAAAAAATCTTTTTGGGGGAAAAGTTTCTTTAAAAAAAAAGGGCAGGGGAGAATGGGGGACCAGGGTAAGGCAGAAAGGATAGTAGATGGGACAGTTATAGCAAAAAGGAAATAAAGGGCAGAGTCAAAAGAGAGTAAAAACAGATGAGAGGAAAGGTTACAAGCACAGAAAACTCCAGAAGGATGGGGGAAAAAAAACTATTTATGCAAAAAAAAACAAAAAAAGGCTCCCCCGGTAATTTTTCCCCACAGGGGGTGGGGGGGAAGATTGCGGTAACCACAATAGGTTGAGCGCTCAGAAAAACTGGCTTTGGTTACAGGGCCCGTACTCGCCAAACCCTTTCCCCCCAGGATACGAATGCACACTCGTCTTCAGGGGGACTGGAAAATCCTGAGCGCCTGGAGAAGGGAGGGTGTTGGCTTTTATGGGGCCCGTAAAAACCGCCAGGCGCCATTGGGCTATGGGTTACGCCAACTGGCTAAACAGGGAAGTAAAAAACTTGGAGATATCCCAAAACCCAATTTCTTTACTTAACTCCTAAGGGGGACTTAAAGAGGTTAGAATCTATACCGTATTTGTATGGGGACTATAGAGTGGCAATTTCATTTATGTAAAAAAAAACCAGAAAAACAAAAAAGCGCATTTCTTCCCAAATTTTAAACACAAAATTTCTGGGGGCCCGTTTCCAAGGGCTAACGTTACGTTTGCCGCCGCTTCAAATTCGGCAAACACGGTCTAGAACAACCAACCTCGGTTTTTGCGATTAAGTTCCAGGTGGGACATTTTGTTTCTTGCCCCAAAACCACCAAAGCAAGCAGGGAAAACTATCCGGAACTAGGGTAGGGGAGAATTACATTTATTAGTTGTGAAATGGTCCATTAACAAGGGTTTGTTTAAAATTAATAAACTTTTTTGGAGGAACGCAGACAAGAGGCTTGTGATTATTTCTTCCGAAACGTTTCTAAAAAAGTGTTTTCTTAGATCACTTTTGGCGTAACCAGTTTATGTGCGACGGGACATCGTCTAGAGAAACAAACTCGACCCTGGGTTTTTGTTAATACTGTAAATAGTTATTAATTACAGTGCGAAAAAAAAACTCTGGCAAGTTCAAAAAATAAAAAAGACTGAAATTTTATTTTGATTATTTCTACTTAAATTTCTAGATGGGCAGTAATATGAAGCTGGGGAAGGGAAAAAAACCAAAGTTTCAGTTATTAAATAAACAAAGATTAGAATGGGGGGGGGGACACAAAATACATTTTTTTGATATACTTGTGTTTTTTTATGGTACCTGTTGATGGGAGGTAATGCTTGGTTTCAAACATTTAAAACATATTATTATTTAGGTGGTCCATGTCACTCGGTCCTGGTCTTTCTTTGAAAAAACAAAATCAATAAATTCGCATTTATAGCCCATAAAAGTTAGGGAAATTATGAAGGAAATTGGAGTTTATGACAAAAAAAAAGAACAAAAAAAAAAAAAACCTGGGGGACATACGGGTTTTACCGTCAACAAACAAACAACCTGGGGGACTAATAAAGGGGAACTCACCTGTATATAAGCCGCACTCCCTTTAAATTGACAAAACATATTAGGTTATTTATTCACATAACAAGCTGCATAGAAAAAAACTAAAACATCAATGATTAAAAAAAAATATTTTTAGCGGTAACAATAGGCCGATGAGGTTAAACGAGGCGTGGTTAACGCGTAACCCACCTAATTTCCTATATTGTTAAAAAAAACATCGGGGGACTTTTACTGGTATTGCACTGCCTACGGGGCATTTGCCTCCAGTTAAATCGGTTCCCACCCCATATTTGTATTTACAAAAATGTCCCAGATTGTGTCTGTTTCCAGACCGAGAGGGGGGACCGTAAAGCAACAATTTTTCCATAGAAAAAACAATAAATGTTGCACAAAGCAACAAAATAATTAAAAAAATCCTTTCTATTTCAGAACATGGAGTGTGTAACAAAACTGTAAAATGCTCTGGGATGCTTAAACCATTGGGGACAATTTGAATCTATTGATGGACCAAAAAACCAGTTTTTGAAATCTCAAAGAAGACTCAAAATAGGCTGAAAGGGAATGTTGGCCAGAAAAAAAACCAGGTTTAAACCCTTTTCACCGCCCAAAAAGTAGCATCTTAGCAACCAACATTGATTAACCACCCTATGTCACTAAAGGACATTCAAATTGGGTGTCTATTATCCGAAAGACCCTATTTGTCTCAGTTTTGGGAAGTAAAAGGAATAGGATCCTTATTTTGTATTTATGGGCACATTAAGAATCCCCCAATACTTGCAGGACAGAATTTTGTTCCTCATCCAAGTAAAATTTATAAGTTGGGAATAAATGTTTGGCTGAAAAAAAACTCAATGGGCTGGCGGTTGGAAAGGGGGTTAACTTTTCATACTGATAAGGGGACAGAATGGAAAAAAAAAGAGTGCACAAGAATAAGCCGCATCAGTCTTTAGCCGGCAATGGGGCCAAAAAGTTGAGAGGAAAAAAAAGCTAAAAAAAACAGATTAATTCTTTACTATTACTTACCTTATGACTATTACTATTACTATTTTAATGATTTACTATACTATTTACAGTACTAATTTACTATACTAATTACTATTAACTATACTATACTTATTACTAGGTCCGCATTTTACGGTAACCATTGGTTTAGCTTTCCATGATCATAGAAATGTTGCAACAGCCCAAAACATTAAGTCATTACCGTTGAATCTGTGTTTCCAAAGAGGAAACCACATTAAATTTTTATTTAGATGAGTAGAAAACTTGTGTAGTGCAAAAAACATGGTGATTGTACAAAGAAAAACTAAATTAACATTGTCTTGAGTCCATCAAAAAACAGTGGAATTGGAGGGAGTATGTTTTTAGTTGGGGTTTTTTGTGTGTGACAAAAATAATAAAAACTGCTGCAAGGAATTTGTAAATCGTTATTTGTATTCGGGGGGTTGTTCACCACCATTTCTTTATATGAACCATTCATTTCAATGGTTCAAACCTTTGAAACCCTTGAAGTTTCTAGTGAATGTCCAATTTGACCTGTCAATTTGGTTGGCCTTAGCAATAGCTTTCACCATTTTTTGCCAGTTAATCTGTTGAGTTCCCAATGTGCGTTAGTTCTTTAGCAAACCATGGGCGAAAATTGCTGTCCAGACAATCTCTACCCCACTTCCCACCAAAGGCAAAAGACATTTTCACGCCAAAGCACCCTGCTTATACCAAGCTTATTGTGACTGTTGCTTTCCATTAAAAAACCCTTTCACCACCAGCCATCTTTGAACCAAAAAAACAATTCCAGTGGGTTACAGAAAAAAGAATTTCAATCGCAATATTTGTGGGGATTTCTTCTGGGGACACATTTTAGAATAGGGATTCAGGGCCTTACTACCCGAAAATTAGGAAACGCAATATCAATTGAATAATTAGGGGGGGGACCCTTGATTTTCAAGAGTTTAAAATGGGTACATGGGTGCTAAATCTTGTGGTGCAAAAAGGTGGACATTGGCCAAGTGAAAAGGGTTAAAAGGCAAGGGCATGCAAAACACTTGCGACAAAAAATAGTTAATCCCCTCTTGTCCGTAGATGCAAACGGGAAACAAAACGAGAAACGTACAAACACAATGCTTGGCGGGTTAGGCAGATGAGTTCAAAAATGGCTGCTCTTGGACGGGCTGGTTTTCGGGTGTTCTCCAAAAACCTCCCAAACCCAGGTGAGGGGCTGTTCAGTTGGGAACTTCCCCCCAAATGGTGGGGGGATACCGGGGGCATCTTTTGTGCAAAATTATTCCCCCCATAAAAAAAAAATTGTTTTTAGTGGGAGCCACCTCTGGCTGCGACGCGGCAACTCTCCGGTGGGGGAAGCAAAAAAACCCCGAATTTCACAAGAGATTGCCTTTCTGTGGGAGACTATAACTTACTGGGTGCCAACTTTTTTCCTTTGGCCTATACAAAGGGAATTCCTGTTTTGAATTTTTTTACCAGAAAAGGAAAAGTTCCTTTTTTTTTTAAAAATTTGTCAAAAACGAGATCTTGTGTTCTTACTGTGTTCTCAAACCACTAATCGGATTTGGAAAAAAAAGCAAAAACAAAATACCTCATATCAATGTTTGCTTTCAGCTTTGCAGGGGGGGGACATGTTTAACCCCTGGGACCCCGCCTTCAGGGGTTTTTCAATTTCGTGTAGTTGCACCACACACCTAACCTTTTCGCCGCCCAGACCCATTTTTTCAGAAACAAAAAAAATTATCATTTAAAACTTACCTGAGTCCAACAGAGAAAAAAAAAATTCTGCGCAAAATAGCCAAAAAACTTTCTGTGGGACATGTTATAACATAGGGCCTATCCTTACCTCCCAAAAATTATCCCCAAAAAAATAGGGTCTTCAGGATAAACAGGCCCTGATTTTTTTTTTTTTTTTTAAATGCATTTTAGTGACATGGGGTGTTTAAAAACCCATTGTGGTGCAAAAATTGCGGGGGGGGAACATTGGCGGTGGAAAGGGTTAAAGTTATCAAAATAACCAAATATACAACCCTTACCAATACATTCAGCAGTTCTGTTTTGGACTCTTAGCTTCCCTGTTTTACTTGGCCACTCTCTTTGGAGTTTGACTTGTAAAGCTTTCCCCTGTTTACTGGTCAACTCTCTTTGAGTTCGAACTCTGTAGCTTCCCTGTTTACTGTCACTCTCCTGTGTAGTTTGGACTTCTGTAGGGGGTGCTTCCCTTTTGTTCTGTTTACTGTCCACTTCTCTTTGAGGTTTGGGGGGGACTCTGTTAAGCTTCCCTAGTTACTGGTCACTCTCTTTGAGTTTGACCTTGTAGCTTTCCCTAGTTTTACTGTCACTCCTCTTTGAGTTTTGGACTTCTTGTAGCTTCCCTGTTACTGGTCAATCTCTTTGAAGTTTGATTTTGGTAGCCTCCCCTAGGTTTTACTGTCCACTCTCTTTTGGAGTTTGACTTTGTAGCTTCCCTAGTTACGTCACTCTCTTTGAGTTTGACTTTGTAGGCTCCCTAGTACGGTCCACTTCTCTTTGGAGGGTTTGGATTTGTTTAGGCTTCCTTGGGTTTACTGTTCACATCTCTTTGGAGTTTGGGACTCTGTAGCTTTCCATGTTTTTTACTGTCACTCCTCGTCTGAGCATATTTGACTGCTAGCTTCCTGTTTACTGTCACTCTCTTTTGAGTTTGACTAGCTTTCCCTAGTTACTGTTCCACTTTTCTCTTTGGGAGTTTGGACTTTGTTTTAGCTTTCCCTGTTTACTGTCACTCTCTTTGAGTTGACTCTGTAGCTTACCTAGTTACTGTCCACTCCTCTTTGGGAGGTTTGGACTCTGTAGGCCTCTCCCTGCTTTTACTGTCACTCTTTGGAGTTTGACTCTGGTAAGGGGCTTCCCTAGTTTACTTGTTCCACTCTTCTTTGAGTTTGACTTTGTAGCTTTCCTAGTTTACTGTCACTTCTTTGAGGTTGACTTGTAGCCATTTCCCGTTTACTGTCCCCACTCTTTGAGGGTTTGACTCTGCTTAGCTTACCCTATTTTACTTGTCACTCTCTTTTGAGTTTTTGTGTTTAACTCTGTAAGCTTCCCTGTTTAGTTGGTCACTCTCTTTGAGTTTGGGACTCTGTAGCTTTCCCTGTTTACTTGTCGCTCTTTTGGAGTTTGACTTTGTAGGCTCCCCTGGTTACTTGTCATCTCTTTTTGAGTTTGGGACTTGTGGCTTTTCCCTGTTACTGTCACTCTCTTTTGGGGAGTTTGACTGTTAGCTTTCCCTGTTTTCTGGCACCTTCTTTTTGAGTTTGACTCTGTAAGCTTTTCCCTGTTTACTGGTCACTCTCTTTGAAGTTTTGACTTTGTTAGGCTTCCCTAGTAATGGTCAACCTTTCTTCTTTGGAGTTTTGGGACTTTGTAGCCTTCCCCTAGTACTGTCACTCTCTTTGAGTTTTGACTTTGTAGGATTTCCCCTAGTATAATTACTGTCACTCTCTTTTGGAAGTTTTACTTTGGTAGCTTCCTTTTGGTTTTACTGTCACTTCTCTTTGAGGTGTGGAAATCTGTAGCTTCCCTGTTTTTTTTTTTTTTTACTGTTCACTCTCTTTGAGTTTGACTGTAGGCGTTCCCTAGTTACTTGTACTTCTCTTTGAGTTTGACTTTGTAGCTTCCCTGTTTTTTACTGGTCACCTCTCTTTGGAGTTTTTGACTTGTAGGGCTTACCTGTTTAAAGCTGTCAACTCTTCCTTAGATGAGGTTTGACTCTGTAGCTCCTCTGTTTTACTGTCACTCTCTTTGGAGTTCTGGACTTCTGTAGCCTTCCCTAGTACGTTTACTTCTCTTGAGGTTGACTCTGTAGGCTTCCCTGTTTTTACTGTCACTTCTTTGGAGTTTGACTCTGTTAGCTTCCCTAGTTACTGTCCACTCTCTTGGGAGGTGTCTCTTTGAGTTTGACTCTGTAGCTTCCCTGTTTACTGCCACTCTCTTTGAGTTTGACTTTGTAGCTTCCCTAGTTACTGTCACTCTCTTTGAGTTTGACTTTGTAGCTTCCCTGTTTACTGTCACTCTCTTTGAGTTTGACTTTGTAGCTTCCTTGTTTACTGTCACTCTCTTTGAGTTTGACTCTGTAGCTTCCCTAGTTTGACTGTCACTCTCTCTTTGAGTTTGACTCTGTAGCTTCCCTGTTTTACTGTCTGTCACTCTCTTTGAGTTTGACTCTGTAGCTTCCTTGTTTACTGTCACTCTCTTTGAGTTTGACTTTGTAGCTTCCCTGTTTACTGTCACTCTCTTTGAGTTTGACTCTTAGTTCCCCTGTTTAGTCACTCTCTTTGAGTTTGACTCTGTAGCTTCCCTACTGTCACTCTCTTTGAGTTTGACTTTGTAGCTTCCCTAGTTACTGTCACTCTCTTTGAGTTTGACTTGACCTGTTTTGTAGCTTCCTTTGTTTACTGTCACTCTCTTTGAGTTTGACTCTGTAGCTTCCCTGTTTACTGTCACTCTCTTTGAGTTTGACTCTGTAGCTTCCCTAGTTACTGTCACTCTCTTTGAGTTTGACTTTGTAGCTTCCCTGTTTACTGTCACTCTCTTTGAGTTTGACTTTGTAGCTTCCCTGTTTACTGTCACTCTCTTTGAGTTTGACTCTGTAGCTTCCCTAGTTACTGTCACTCTCTTTGAGTTTGACTCTGACTTTTCCTTTTGCTTCCTCATTTACTACTGTAATTTACGGACTACACGGCGCACCCCAATTTGTCTTTTACACACAATTCATATTTAGTTATGATAGTTTCTTACTTCTTCTTCTTCTTCGATCGCTCAGACAGTTTCCTGTCAGTTATGAGCGCAGATGCGTCATGCTGCCGTTATGCGCCTAACTAAGAAATAGTTAGGCCCAGAAAGTCCGACTAAGATCTGAGGAATATATATGCATCAAACTGAAAAATATGTTTACTCTATGGACATGAGATACTTTGTTTTTTGCAAAGAAATGGTTTCCGTATAGAAACTTAATTGAAAGTTAATATACTTGTCATGTTGACTTCCCCATACATCTTTGATATATCATGATTGCTTTTCGCATGTGTTTTTACATGTATGTCTTGTGTGCTGATATTGAATGTCTCAAATGTAATAATTCCACTGTGCTTTAAAAAAAATAATTAATAAAAAATTTTTTTTTTAAGTCCAACTTCGGCTGGAGGAAATGTTTTTGAAAGAGTTTCATGAAAAAAGGCAGGAGAATGGACCCAGTTAGGCAGAAAGATAGTAGATGACAGTAAGCAAAGGGAAAAGGCAGTCAAAGAGAGTGACAGATTAAAGGAAGTTGGAAGCACAGAACTTCCAGAAGGTGGGGGAACTATGTATACAAAAGACCCCCCGGTATCCCCACAGGGGGGTTTCTTACTGTATTATCAGTCACATTATAAGGCGCAGGGGTCTCAGTCTAGGAAAAGAGTATCGCCTTATAGTCCGTACAATACGCTAACTTTCTGCCTTACCGGTCCATTCTCCAACCTTTTTTCCAGAGACTCTTACAAAGATTTCCTCCAGCCAAAGTCAGACATGCTGGGCCTAACTATTTCTTAGTTATGTGCATAACGGCAGCATGATGCATCTGCACTCATATGACGGGAGGCTGTCTGAGTGATTGATGAAGAATAATAATTTAGGACTCGGATGAAAATGAGTGGGTAAAAACTAAACAAAATCAAGGTGTTGCTGCTAGGAGATACAAAATATAAATGACCTTGACCTTTGACCTTCCTGCTTTGTTGCATTATCTTATGAACTGCTGCTTAAAATATCTTAGGTATTAGGTACTTTATAGTCACAGAGGCGTCTGAAATTCGGTTGCTCCTACCTGGAGAGCGCGTCGCAGCCAGAGGCGCGCCACCCATTTTTAAAATTGTTGTTGTTGTTGCATGCGATTTTTGTGTGACTGATGAGGAAGGAAAGGGGTGGGTAAATTTTGACCAAATGACAACTTTTTCTTTGCATTATCTTGCAAACTACTGCTTAAAATACACTCACTTCAAATTGTGTAGGATGATAATTGTATTACCCATAGCTGTCATGACCCATATCTTGCTGAGTTTTACCTTCACCTTTGACCTTGACTGTGGTTTCGTTTTTTGCTTTCAAAGTCTGATGTTTGTAGATTCGTAGAATGTTGAAAAATTAGCAAGATATCACTTGCTTTGTGGGCAAGCTTGTTGACACATCATGTTTAATATGTTTGGTCAATCTTTTACTGTATGATAAAAGCATTTAAAAGCAATACCATATTTTCCAGACTATAAGGCGATACTTTTTTCTGAGACTGAGACCCCTGCGCCTTATAATATGACGAAAAAAATAGTAAGAAAATATGATAACAAAATCTGAAATTTGTGTACAATTTGGGGGTGCGCCTTATAATAAGGTGCGCATTATAGTCTGAAAAATACGGTACGTTTTTGACAGATGTATGTCATAGATTTTGGAAAACATTTTTATGATTTTTTTTCTCAAGAAAAAGGTGATAACTGATGACTGCTGGTTGGTTTTCTTTTTGTGTGGCTATGAAAACACACACACACACACACATGGACAGTTGGCTTTTTACTATATCAGTATATGATGAGGAGAGATAGAGAGAGGGAGAGAGAGAGAGAGAGGAGGGGTGCGGGTGGGGGGTGGGTTAGGAATTACAAAAGCTGCATGTTGGTCTAACTCCTTTTGGACTCAAATTTTATTTTGTCAGCATTAAAACAAGGATCATTTTCTTGCGGACACGTCAAATATACACACAAGAAACCAAACAATTTATAAAAGAACAAAATAAATTGTAATTCCATGCTTTAAAAGTATTCTTTCATACTTCACACGCCCCGCTCACTTTAACAACTGCACGCCCGCTTGCACGCTCACTTTCATACCACCCTCCACCCTTCCACCAACATCCCACCTCATCACAGCACTTTGGCAATAAAACATAGACCCTATTTGAACAATGAATTAACCCCAAACAATAAACAATACACATTTTTAAAAGTTAAAAGTTGGTTAGATTACAACCATTGAACCACAAAGTCTCTTTTCTGTTTGTCTATCTGTCATTTTTGTTCTTGATTGTTGCCATGGGTGGTGCTGCCCTTGTGGTGACGCGCTCTCCACATGAGAGCAGCACAAATCTGTGACTAGAATATATCCAAATACCAAAATGGTAGGGGTTGGTTGTTTTTTTCATTTTAAAATTTTAGCATTACATGTATAAATCTGAATGATTGAATGATACACTCTTTTTAATTCATTTTATATTTTTATTTGGTTGGTGCTTTTTAAAGAATGAACGAACACATATTTTGTTGTTCAAATTGTTATGACCAGTTACTCCTACGGTTTACGCTAATTATGAGAATTGAAATCAAATATACCTCAGTAAACATCAAACTATAACCAACTGGCCTGCAGTGTGAGTCGCAATTTGAGTTTGTCATTTGATGTTCACCTTTGACCTCTGCTCTGTGTGACAAGGGATCATGGGAGATGATGGTAGAGTACATCAGTGTGTGAAACACTTCATCACTTGGGATGGATGGTGTGAGATGATGGGAGAGTACATGAGTGTGTGGAAAACTTCATCACTTGGGATGGATGGATGGTGTGAGATGATGGTAGAGTACATCAGTGTGTGAAAAACTTCATCACTTGGGATGGATGGTGTGAGATGATGGTAGAGTACATCAGTGTGTGAAAAACTTCATCACTTGGGATGGATGGTGTGAGATGATGGGAGAGTGCATCAGTGTGTGAAAAACTTCATCACTTGGGATGGATGGTGTGAGATGATGGGAGAGTACATCAGTGTGTGAAAAACTTCATCACTTGGGATGGATGGTGTGAGATGATGGTAGAGTACATCAGTGTGTGAAACACTTCATCACTTGGGATGGATGGTGTGAGATGATGGGAGTGTACATCAGTGTGTGAAACACTTCATCACTTGGGATGGATGGTGTGAGATGATGGGAGTGTACATCAGTGTGTGAAACACTTCATCACTTGGGATGGATGGTGTGAGATGATGGTAGAGTACATCAGTGTGTGAAAAACTTCATCACTTGGGATGGATGGTGTGAGATGATGGGAGAGTACATCAGTGTGTGAAAAACTTCATCACTTGGGATGGATGGTGTGAGATGATGGGAGAGTACATCAGTGTGTGAAAAACTTCATCACTTGGGATGGATGGTGTGGGATGATGGGAGAGTACATCAGTGTGTGAAAAACTTCATCACTTGGGATGGATGGTGTGAGATGATGGGAGAGTACATCAGTGTGTGAAAAACTTCATCACTTGGGATGGATGGTGTGAGATGATGGGAGAGTACATCAGTGTGTGGAAAACTTCATCACTTGGGATGGATGGATGTGAGATGATGGGAGAATACATCAGTGTGTGAAAAACTTCATCACTTTGGGATGGATGGTGTGAGATGATGGTAGAGTACATCAGTGTGTGAAAAACTTCATCACTTGGGATGGATGGTGTGAGAGGATGGTAGAGTACATCAGTGTGTGAAAAACTTCATCACTTGGGATGGATGGTGTGAGATGGGAGAGTGCATCAGTGTGTCGATAAGTGTGTTTGTCCTTTATGGCTTCTATCATTGGCTGACATTAGCCAATTTATGGGGCCAATAGTAAAGTAATGTGAGAGCTGTACAAGGAATTCTTCTGCGTTCCCAGGCCATATGGCAGTAATTGGTACAGCATGTATGTGTCCGGTTTTCAGATTTCACTGGTCTCCCCGCTGCGTACAGCCGACACATTCCAATTTCGGAGGAGCTCAAAAGAGAACAAAATATTTGGAAAATTTAAAAAAAAAAAAAAAAGGCAGAATGGGCCAATAAGTCGGAAAGATAGTAGATGACAGAAAGCAAAGGGAAAAGGCAGTCAAAGAGAGTGACAGATTAAATGAAGTAAAAAAAATATACAAGCACAGAACTTTCAGAAGGTGGGGGAACTGTTTTTACGAAAGATCCCCCGGTATCCCCACACTGGCTGATTTTCTACAGTATTGGAAAAATTAAGGTGAAGTTAAAGACACACTGACGCACCACAATTAAGTCCCTTGGGTTTTTTCTGGGTAGCTGTGACCCACATGCAAATGTCCCCAACTTCAAATTGAGGCTGCTCTTTAAAATGATTGTTTTCAATTTGGGGACATTTATATGGGAGTCAAACCTGGTGAAAACAACATTTCTTACCAGTTATAAGAGGGAAAACAGAAACCCGTGATTTTGACACGTGACCTGGTGGGTCTCAAGTCTTTTGAGAACGAATGACTATGACTTCAAACTAGGAGTAGGAGGCATTTTCACTGGACCTAAAGGGTTTGCTACACTACATACGATTCATTGTCAATGCGATGCGATTGTGACGATGCGAGTCATGACTCACGTGAAATTCCTCTGTCTAAAAAATAATTCTACTACTTTCGCTCTCTCTCTCTCTCTCTCTCTCTCTCTATTTTTGTTTAGCTTTGTGACAGACACACACACAGACACACAAACCGATCGCAATACCTCGGCCTCTGGCCGGGTAACTACTTGAATTTCAAAGCAACCAACCACATCTCAAGAATCTCAAGAATCTCCCCCCCCCCCCCCCCCCCAATCCAACCATTGAAATTTAAAATTAAAAAAAGATTTTTTTGGAAAAGTCAAAACATTAAAATGAAACAATCTGAAACCAACCAATCAAATAACAACAGCAAAATAAGACCAACAGAGTTAAAAATAAACTGAAGAAGCAGCAATCAATCTTAGCTTTGACCAAAACTGCAGTATGTTGTACTTTATCTTTATGCACCCTCCCTCAAATTTTGCATTGAAAATTTTCACTGAGAATCAACGTTATCTTGCACTTTATGCACCCTGCCTCAAATTTTGCATTGAAAATGTTCACTGAGAATCAACGTTATCTTGCACTTTATGCACCTTCCCTCAAATTTTCCTGAAAAATTTCACAGATTCAACGTTATCTTGCACTTTATGCACCCTGCCTCAAATTTTGCATTGAAAATGTTCACTGAGAATCAACGTTATCTTGCACTTTAAGCACCCTCCCTCAACATTTTGCATTGAAAATGTTCACTGAGAATCAACGTTATCTTGCACTTTATGCACCCTGCCTCAAATTTTGCATTGAAAATTTTCACTGAAAAGCAACATTCTGCCATTCTCGGGAAAGGGTTAGGATTAGGATCAGCCTAGGTTTATTTTTCATAAAACTGAAAAAGGCAGACTTTGAGATTGAGAGTCATGAACATGAGCGGGTGGCTAAAGTACAAGATTTCCAACAACAACAAAAACATGTTTAAAGTAACAACAACAAACAACTACACGACAAGTGTAGAGCGACGCTATTTTATTCACAAGACACAAAACAAAACAATTGGATATTTCGGCGAATGCGCCTTTATCAACATAGACAAAGAAGAAAACAGCAAACAGCTGTTGAACCCTTTCACCGCCAATTTCGCATTTTAGCACCACAATGGTTTAACACCCATGTTACTAAAAGGCATCAAATCAGGGCCTGTTATCCAAAGACCCTGTTTTCTTGACTTTGGGAGGTAAGGATAGGCCTAATGTTATGTCACAGAGGAATTAGCAATATTGCAGATTGGTGTTTTTTCTGTACCCAGTTAAGTTTAATGGTATTGTTGGGCTGAAAAATGGCTGGCGGCGAAAGGGTTAAAGTAAAACAAACCACACAGAAGAAGCAGTTTAGTTTTAATTCATCTCATCACAGACTAACCACACACACAAAATGGACATCACAAATTGTATCATACGAACCTTTGATAAAAGTTATGACTCCATTTCACCGGCATATAATCCAGTATCCCTCTGTGAGGATATATATGTGTGTGTGTGTGTATCTCTGTGTGTGTGTGTGTGTGTGTCTCATCAAATAGTTTTCCCATAAATGTTCTGTGCTTGTAACTTCCTTTGATCTGTCACTCTCTTTGACTGACCTTTCTCTTTGCTTAACCCTTTCATCGCCACTGTGGCCTCTTGGCACCACAATGATTTAACACCCATGTCACTGAAAGGCATCAAATGAAGGTCTGCAGATCTGTTTACCCATAAGATTTTGCCATATGTGAATATTGTGACACATATTTGACAAAAATATGGTACATGAAAAAATATGATGAAATGGTGAAAAAAATCTATCATTTCTGTATATTGCCTGATTCGGTTCATGGGTGTGTGTGTGTGTGTGTGTGTGTGTGTGTGTGTGTGTGTGTGTGTGTGTGTGTGTGTGTGTGTGTGTGTGTGTGTGTTGTTGTAAATATAAATGGAGGATACTTTTGACACAGTATTTCTATTATAAGTTGTTATAAAAACGTATGCATGTTTGCACTCCGGTTTTTAGACATTCCTGCCCAGAAAGTTTTAGCTAAAAAATGGCTGACATTGTAAGTACTGTCATCTACTGTACTATCTATCTGCCTTACTGGCACTCCTTTGTTCTAGAAACTCTGAAGGGGTTGAGTGCTCATCTGCTATCTATCTGCCTTACTGGCAGTTCTAGAAACTCTGAAGGGGTTGAGTACTGTCATCTACTATCTATCTGCCTTACTGGCACATTCTCCTACCTTTCTTTGTTCTAGAAACTCTGAAGGGGTTGAGTGCTGTCATCTGCTATCTATCTGCCTTACTGGCACATTCTCCTACCTTTGTTCTAGAAACTCTGAAGGGGTTAAGTACTGTCATCTACTGTACTATCTGCCTTACTGACACATTCTCCTACCTTTGTTCTAGAAACTCTGAAGGGGTTAAGTACTGTCATCTACTGTACTATCTGCCTTACTGACACATTCTCCTACCTTTGTTCTAGAAACTCTGAAGGGGTTAAGTACTGTCAAGGGAAGGGGTTGAGTACTGTCATCTACTGTACTATCTTTCTGCCTTACTGACACATTCTCCTACCTTTGTTCTAGAAACTCTGAAGGGGTTGAGTACTGTCACCTACTGTACTATCTTTCTGCCTTACTGGCACATTCTCCTACCTTTGTTCTAGAAACTCTGAAGGGGTTAAGTACTGTCATCTACTGTACTATCTTTCTGCCTTACTGACACATTCTCCTACCTTTGTTCTAGAAACTCTGAAGGGGTTGAGTGCTACTGTCATCTTTCTGCCTACTATCTTCTCTGCCTTACTGGCACATTCTCCTACCTTTGTTCTAGAAACTCTGAAGGGAGTTGTCACCTACTGTCATCTTTCTGCCTACTACTCTTCTCCTACCTTTGTTCTGAAACATTCTCCTACCTTTACTATCTCCTTAGAAACATTCTCCTACCTTTGTTCTAGAAACTCTGAAGGGGTTGAGTACTGTCATCTACTGTACTATCTTTCTGCCTTACTGGCACATTCTCCTACCTTTGTTCTAGAAACTCTGAAGGGGTTGAGTACTGTCATCTACTGTACTATCTTTCTGCCTTACTGTCACACATTCTCCTACCTTTGTTCTAGAAACTCTGAAGGGGTTGAGTACTGTCATCTACTGTACTATCTTTCTGCCTTACTGACACATTCTCCTACCTTTGTTCTAGAAACTCTGAAGGGGTTGAGTACTGTCACCTACTGTACTATCTTTCTGCCTTACTGACACATTCTCCTACCTTTGTTCTAGAAACTCTGAAGGGGTTGAGTACTGTCACCTACTGTACTATCTTTCTGCCTTACTGACACATTCTCCTACCTTTGTTCTAGAAACTCTGAAGGGGTTGAGTACTGTCACCTACTGTACTATCTTTCTGCCTTACTGACACATTCTCCTACTTTGTTCTAGAAACTCTGAAGGGGTTGTCACCTACTGTACTATCTTTCTGCCTTACTGACACATTCTCCTACCTTTGTTCTAGAAACTCTGAAGGGGTTGAGTACTGTCACCTACTGTACTATCTTTCTGCCTTACTGACACATTCTCCTACCTTTGTTCTAGAAACTCTGAAGGGGTTGAGTACTGTCACCTACTGTACTATCTTTCTGCCTTACTGACACATTCTCCTACCTTTGTTCTAGAAACTCTGAAGGGGTTGAGTACTGTCACCTACTGTACTGGCACATCTTTCTGCCTTACTGGCACATTCTCCTACCTTTCCTACCTTGTTCTAGAAACTCTGAAGGGGTTGAGTACTGTCACTACTGTACTATCTTTCTGCCTTACTGGCACATTCTCCTACCTTTGTTCTAGAAACTCTGAAGGGGTTGAGTACTGTCACCTACTGTACTATCTTTCTGCCTTACTGGCACATTCTCCTACCTTTGTTCTAGAAACTCTGAAGGGGTTGAGTACTGTCACCTGCTGTACTATCTTTCTGCCTTACTGGCAACATTCTCCTACCTTTGTATCTAGAAACTCTGAAGGGGTTAAGTACTGTCATCTACTGTACTATCTTTCTGCCTTACTGACACATTCTCCTACCTTTGTTCTAGAAACTCTGAAGGGGTTGAGTACTGTCATCTACTGTACTATCTTTCTGCCTTACTGACACATTCTCCTAGTTCTGTTCTAGAAACTCTGAAGGGGTTGAGTACTGTCACCTACTGTACTATCTATCTGCCTTACTGGCACATTCTCCTACTATCTTTCTGCCTTTGTTCTAGAAACTCTGAAGGGGTTGAGTACTGTCATCTACTGTACTATCTTTCTGCCTTACTGGCACATTCTCCTACCTTTGTTCTAGAAACTCTGAAGGGGTTGAGTACTGTCACCTACTGTACTATCTTTCTGCCTTACTGACACATTCTCCTACCTTTGTTCTAGAAACTCTGAAGGGGTTGAGTACTGTCATCTACTGTACTATCTTTCTGCCTTACTGACACATTCTCCTACCTTTGTTCTAGAAACTCTGAAGGGGTTGAGTACTGTCATCTACTGTACTATCTTTCTGCCTTACTGACACATTCTCCTACCTTTGTTCTAGAAACTCTGAAGGGGTTGAGTACTGTCACCTACTGTACTATCTTTCTGCCTTACTGGCACATTCTCCTACCTTTGTTCTAGAAACTCTGAAGGGGTTGAGTACTGTCACCTACTGTACTATCTTTCTGCCTTACTGACACACTCTCTCCTACTTTGTTCTGGAAACTCTGAGAAACTCTGAAGGTTGAGTACTGTCACCTACTGTACTCTACTGACACATTCTCCTACCTTTGAAAACTCTGAAGGGGTTGAGTACTGTCATCTTTCTGCTTACTGGCACTACCTTTGTCTAGAAACTCTGAAGGGGTTGAGTGCCTTATCTGCCTTACACATTCTCCTACCTTTGTTCTAGAAACTCTGAAGGGGTTGAGTACTGTCACCTACTGTACTATCTTTCTGCCTTACTGGCACATTCTCCTACCTTTGTTCTAGAAACTCTGAAGGGGTTGAGTACTGTCATCTTACTGTACTATCTTTCTGCCTTACTGGCACATTCTCCTTACCTTTGTTCTAGAAACTCTGAAGGGGTTGAGTACTGTCATCTACTGTACTATCTTTCTGCCTTACTGACACATTCTCCTACCTTTGTTCTAGAAACTCTGAAGGGCCAGCCACACGACATACGAATCGCATCTGAATGCGATGCGATTTTGACGATGTGAGTCATGATTCACGTGAAATTCATGTATTGGATCTACTTGAGTGTAGTGAGCGAAAACGGCAGAATTAATTTAGACAGTATTTCACACGAATCATGACTCACGAGACACAATCGCATCGCATCCCCATACGATTTTACATGCCATGTGGTGCCTGCTTAACAAAGATTTTTCTCCAGGCAAAAGAGTTAAAGGTGGACCCTGACAGATGAGTTTTTGCAAGAAACACGTCCAGATCACCAGTAAGACAGCGTGTTCAAGGATCAGAACACTCACTTTGCTATGTTTTTTTATAAATTAAACCGTCAAAACAGCGACTTTTCCTTGGCGGAGATGCCGGAGAGAGTAGACATTATGTATGGGGTGGGTGGAGGTCACTCATTGTGGTTGAAGCGTTTTCTTTTTTTTGTAGTGCAGTAAATTTTTTTAAAAAAGGCGCTATTTCCTTTGTTGTGAGCAAAACTCTTTAAGATAAACTAGTGTATAAAATTAAAAATAATAAAATAAAAAGGCTTGTATTGCGAAAAGTTCGTGCAAACGATCTGGTCTAAACGCAGGCGGCCATTAGAAAGAATTTGACTTCCAGCACCTCCGCCAAGGAAGAATCGACTTTTTGACGGCTTGATTTCTGGGAAACCAGAGCAAAGTGAGTGTTGCGATCTCTGTAAAGGGTGTTTTCCTGCTGATCTGGATGTGTTTCTTGCAAAACCTCATCCGTCAGGGTGCCCCTTTAAAGACAGACATGAAGGGCCTAACTATTTCTTAGACGCATAACGGCAGCATGATGCATCTGCACTCACATGACAGGAAACTGAGCGATCGATGACTGTGTAATTCACAAAAATTTGAAGTGATTTTGTGCTGCAGTTCATGCCAAGACACATGCACACACACATATATATACAAAGCAAAGTTATGCCTCAATCAATCAATCAATCAATCAACATGCATGCAGTGGCCACTCCCAAACTCTGAACATGATGAACAGCAGGGCTCCCAATCGTCCTGCAAAACAAGGGGTCCCAGGGACTCCTTCACTTACATTATAGAGGGTCCTAGAGGCGGGATAGAGGGTCCCAGTGGCATAGCGAATGCTAACAAGAATTTTTTTAGTGCATCCCTGGGACCCTCTGCACATTCTTTTAGAGGGTCCTGTAGGTTTTTAATGCTTCATAGACCCCCATTTGGGGGTCCCTGGGAGCCCTGAACAGTGTATCTTGCAATGTACAGTGACAAACTACAAATCATAATAGTCTTTATCAAATCCATCATGTGCATAATATTTACTTCTCTAAAAATAGACAAAGCACAAATCATAACAGTCTTTTTCAAATCCATCATGTGCATAATAATATTTACTGCTCTAAAAATAGACAAACCACAAATCATAATAGTCTTTCTCAAATCCATCATGTGCATAATAATATTTACAAGTGAAGAAACACAATGATCAACAACCACGCAAGGAATTCCAATCATTGAAATACAATTACGCAAAGCTAAAAATCCCCTCGCTAGCAATTCAAGGAAATCCTTTTCTACTGTTAATTGACAGCATCGATAGTGAAGTACATAATTAAGCAGTGGAACTCATTTCATAGCCATTGTCGGTTTATGTAGCCCAATCAGGGGTGGATTGGAGGGGGGGGAGGGGGCAAAGATAGATGGGGAAAATGGACACCTAAACAAGTGGCTGAAAAAACAGATCAGACTGCCCCTGATGCTTAACTTGCACATGCCGCTTCAAAATATCCGATCGACTGAAATCCGAATTGCAATGGGGACAGGGATAGGATTTCTGCCCCGTGTGCTTCGCCCGATGCTTCGACAAACCGCTCGGGTGCGAGAACCCCTTCCCACAATCCAAACACACGCAGGAAGTGGCTCTCGGGTGGGTCCGGCGATGAAGCTCGTGAAGGCAAGACTTGGTGAACATTTCCCCGCAGTCTTTACAGACGAACTGCGTCTTCCCGTCGCTGCGTTCCTGATGCCTTCGGAGATCTCTCGCCGCGAGGAATCCTTTCTTGCAGTCAGAACAAACGTGAGGTTTGATTCCCATGTGGGTCAAACGGTGCTGCCGTAAACCACCGGCGTCGGCGAAACCTTTCCCGCAGACGTCGCAGTGGTGCGTCGGGGGAGAGTGCATCAGCATGTGTCTCTGCAGGGGGCCAGCCTGAGTGAAGCCTTTACCGCAATCCGAACACACAAACGGTTTGACCACAGCATGCGTCAAAAGATGCTTCTGCAGATGACATGGTAGAGTGAAACCTTTTCCACATTCAGGACACGGGTGTGGTTTAATCCCGGAATGCGTCATCTCGTGTCGGGCGCAGCCGGCGGAATCGGAAAACCTTTTCCCGCATTCTGCGCACACGAACGGTTTATCCCCGGTGTGGAGTCGCCTGTGCCGTTTCAGATGAGGTCTCTGGGAGAACGCTGCCCCGCAGATATCGCAAAGGTGGGGTTTGGCTTTTTCGTGGATGGTCCGTATGTGCACTTTCAAGGTGGAGGATTGAGTGAAACCGGTGCCGCAATGGGAACACATGTACGGTCTCTCCCCCGTGTGGGTTCTTTTGTGGGTCTTCAGATAACCGGGGTCGGCGAAGCATTTTGAACACACATCACACATGTACGGCTTGAGACCGCTGTGCAAGAGTTTGTGCCGCTCTAGGGTGCTTGGGGTAGGGAACATTTTACCGCAAATCTGACACGGATGCTTTTTCTTAACCTTGAAAACCCTCTCACCAGAATCGTCAACTTTCTCCCCAGTACCGCTATTCGTTTTATTTTCCCTCGTTTTTCTTCTGCAGCCATTTTCCACCTCCTTATCCACGCTAAAGTTGCCGGCTAAACTTCTGACGGGGGTGCAGGATCCGGGAAGTACTATGTGCAGTTTCTCTCCATGAACTGTCGCCAGGTGGAGTTCCAAGCTGCTGATCAAGACGAAAGCGTCCGTGCAAAGGTAGCAGGCATGAGGGGCGAAGTTCGGCAGAGATGCGGAAGCGTTGTCGGACTTGGGTTGATGATTGAACGAGTCCTCCTCCGTGGACCATCCAGGTTCCATCTTCTGCGAAAACACAAACATAAAAAAAATAGTCTTATAGGGGCACCCTTGATGGATGAGTTTTTGCAAGAAACACATCGAGATCACCATGAAAACACCATTTACAGAGATCGCAACACTCACTTTGCTCTGGTTTCCTAGAAATCAAACCGTCAAATCGGCGATTTATCCTTGGCGGAGGTGCTGGAAGTCAAATTCTTTCAGGCGTGTGCTGTCTCTTTTGTAATGGCGACCAAATTGTTTCGCAATACAAGCCTTTTTATCTATATTTTTAAAAAAATGTATGCAGTTTATCTAAAAGAGTTTCCCTCACAACAAAGGAAATAGCTCCAATTTCTTTTTACTGCACTACAAAAAAAGAAAAAGCTTCAACCACAATGAGTGGCCCCCACCCACCCCATCCAAAAATGGCTTCTCTCTCCGGCACCTCCGCCAAGGAGGAATCGCTGTTTTGACGGTTTGATTTCTAGGACTGTTCCGATCTTTGAAATAATGAAAAGGCTGTCTTTCTGGTGACCTCAACGTGTTTCCTTGCAAAAACTCATCCGTCAGGGTCCACCTTTGAACCCTTTGCCGCCAGCCATTTTTCAGCAACAAATGTCCATTAAACTTACCTGGGTAGAGAACAAAAATTGTCTGCAATAGTGGGGATTCTTCTATGACATGTATAAAGTAAGGCCTATCATTACCTCCAAAAATTAAGAAAATAGGCTCTTTGGATAACAGACCCTGGTTTGAGGCCTTTTAGTGACATGGGGTGTTAAATCATTCTGGTGCTAAAATGTGACATTGGCGGCGAAAGGGTTAAAATATTTGGTAAAGGTAAAGATGTGCCACCCCCCATGCATTTCTCGGTGAATTGTATTTTTCCGTTTTTGCCTTTCTTACCATACATAAAGCTGTATTTTAGGAAATTTTTTAGCTAATTACCTTTTTGGAATACTAACCCTAACCCTAACCCTAACCCTAAACCTAACCCTACCCCCCACTATGTACTGCAGTACACCGCGATTTGTCACAGTTGTGGTTCATTGCGTTTTTCCGTCTTATACGGTGGGGGGTAGGGTTAGGGTTAGGGCTAGGGTTAGGGTTAGGGTTAGTATTCCAAAAAGGTTATTAGCTAAAAAATGTTCCTAAAATACAGCTTTATGTATGGTAAGAAAGCAATAACGGAAAAATACAATTAACCGAGATAGGTAGGGGGGGTGGCACATCTTGACCTTTACCAAATATTTTTTATTGCAAAGTATGTTCTGTCACTGTGTTTGAACTTTGAGCAGATTGCTTTCTTTTTGACACACAAAAATGACAGCATCGGTGCAACTCCCCAAACGTGCAGATGCGTTGAATATATATACGAAATAAGAAAATGCATTTTGGTGACTAAACATTCGACTGGGAAGAGTTACTATCCCTGAACATGGTCTGAGTGTTGCAGCAACGCCGTACCCGTAGCCACTGTGATAGAATTTAGAGGGAATATCATGACACGAGTTAGGCAGAAAACAAGGAATGGCAGACCTTCATGATAAAATTATGTTGTTCATGCATGCAAAAACGTGTTTGTTACTGTGTGAAGTAGCCTTACATTAAGGTCTGTGTTAGCGTGTACACACGTTTCTAGGAAATGAAGCTTCTCTTGCTTTTTTAAAAACTACACTTTGATAAATAAAGGTATCAAATTTGTATATAAATTTTTTTATAAAGAGAGTTCTGAAAAATCCTACTTTTAAAGCTCAACTGGCTGCATGTTATATTGTTCAACTAAATAAAAACTAAGAACTAGAATATCAATCATGACTTAACACCAAAACAGCGTGAAAAGAACAAAGCTCTTAGAGTGGAGAAACAAACATGAACACAAGAGGGAGAACTGAACTTGGCCATACGAAACGGGAAAATTGTCACTCTGAATCACGGGGCTAGTGGAAATCAGGAGCATCCTAGAGGAGGCGCTTCCGCCACCCCTGGATCAGACTCCACCCGTCACTGACTTCATGACAGGAAACATGTAAATAGTGTAAATAGAAATGTAAAAAAAAAAAAAGTTTATAATTTTCATTCTGGTCGTATTGAGGGTTGTATTGTTTTGTATTCCAATGTTGATGGAAGGTTTTTTTGTTTGTTTTTTTGCTGTCCCATCTTCTGGGCCGTACAGTGGCGTTACTCCCACGCCGCTCGTTCCGAATCCCAATTCGCAGCCACACCCGGGTTTGTTCAAGTCGCAGAAACCGAGACCAGCAGTCCAAGGGGAGCGAATCTATGTTAGGCTGTCAGGAGGCAACCAACCGAGGAGACACTGCACTTCTGCTGAGTCACTTCGGTGGAGTTCAGTGGAGCCTGTTCAGGACACCACCTACTAAGCCCCCTACTGACGACACTATTCTCTTAGTCGCGGAGCCAGCGTGAGTGAGGTCCTCCTCCGAGGGCGCCACCACGACCGTCCACCGACAGCTCCCCAGAACACACTGATCCCCATGACTTTGACCCGAACGCACCAAGGCACAGACTGGATTGGAAACCGAAACTGAGGTCACCATGAGAGCAGGGCATGCAAAGCCACAGAATTTGAGACATTTTTTTAATTTTATGATGATTGATGGAAAATGAGGCCGATGATAATGATGATGATGATGCTATGGAGTTCCGTATCGGTCTGAGACTGCATGGCAGGGCTGTATTCTACGCTTCCTTTCATAATGATATCCCGCGGCGTTAACCAGGCCCGAGAACTACAGACACCTGCAGTGTTGGTCTTGCAATTAGAGCAACACTCTCAGAATCGCATCCGTTAAGCGGATGAAACTCGACTGTGTGGTTTCAGTCTTTCCCATTGAGCCCATAGCCACTCACTCTGGGTAGGAGTCGGTCCAGGACCGAAAAAAACCCTCGCCTCTGATGGGATTCGAACCCAAGACCTCCCAGCCAGTAGTCCGCGACGCTAACCACTACACCACGGCGGCTGGTAAATGGTGATGGGTTTTTTAATAAAAGAGGTGAATTTTTCTCAAGAGTAGATGATATAAAACCTTCTATCATAGCCTTACCTGAAATAAAACCTAAAAATGTACAAACATTTAATAGGTCGGAATTCAGTATCCCTAACTTTGATATGTTCCTCAATAAGAATCCCTGCAGAGGTGTTGCATTATAAGTTAATAAGGGTTTGAATGCATGTGAGTGTGAAGAGTTCAATGATTATAATTTAGAGGAATGCGTTTTTTGTACGTTTGAGAATGAAAGTGATGGTAAAGTTTTACTTGGATGCATGTACAGGAGTCCAAACACAAGTTCAGCAGAACACAATGAAAAATTATTTCAGATGCTTAAATCAGAGAAAATGTCTAATTAATAACAAAGTATGCATTGTTGGGGACGTTAATTATCCAAATGTGTGTTGGGAGGGGAAATGGACGGGACAAACAAATAATGACATCCTACAGTTCATACAAGATGCATTCTTATTTCAAAAGGTTTCTAAACCAACTAGGAGACCAAACCAGAACCCCACCCTAGACGATTGGGTCTTGGTCAGTGAGGACAGTCTTATTTCTGACATAGTCCACCTTGATCCACTGGGGAAAAGTGACCATGATGTTTTGATTTTTCAATTATATATTTTGACAAATAATAATGAGAATCAAACAAGATATGATATTAATTTAAATAAAGGGAACTATTTCCAAAATGAGAGAAATTATTAAAGATCATGACTGGCGGACAATGTCAGAGATGGATGTGGAGGAATCATGGACACATATGAAAGATGTTTTACATAAAGCAATGGAGGAAAGTATACCAAAAGTTTAAAAAAGGCGATAAGATGAAATATGGACCTATCTGGATGAACAAAAATGCATGGAGATTAGTTAAAAAGAAATATAGTTTACATGAGATACTTATCAACCAAATCTGGAAACGTTTATATGAAATATATACAAAAGAGAAATAAGAGCAATAAAGTTCTCAGAAAACCCCCAAAAGACTATGACAAAAATATTGCTAAAGAAGCAAAGAAAAACCCTAAAACCTTCTGGAAATATGTACAGGACATAATGAACTTTAAAACGGGTATAAGTGCTTTAAAAAGACCAGATGACTCAATGGCCGTAAATGATTTAGATAAAGCTGAGACTTTGAATTATTTTTTTCCCAATGTTTTTACCAGAGAAGATTTAACCAATGTACCAGATTTGCCCCATTGTTCATACTGTAATGGTATATCTATATCTGATGTTAGAGTTACTCCTCAGGCAGTAAGAAATAAATTATATAATCTTCACCCAAATAAATCTCAAGGTCCGGACGGTATCCCACCAAAAGTACTAAAAGAATTATGTAATGAAATACAACCCCCTTGTGCTTTTTATTTAATGGATCACTTGAAACAGGAAACTTACCAAGTGACTGGAAGACTGCGGAGGTAGTAGCTTAATTCAAGAAGGGGAATAAGTCAGACCCAAGTAATTATCTACCTGTGAGTCTTACATGTGTTATCTGTAGAGTCCTGGAAAGTTTGATAAAGGGATGCCATTGTATCATATTTTACAGAAAACAATTTATTTGTACATTGTCAGCATGGCTTTCGTAAGCATAGGTCTTGTGTTACTCAATTATTAGAAGTGATGGAGGACCTAACGACATTACTGGATCAAGGACATAATGTTGATTTTATATACTTAGATTTTAAAAAGGCATTTGATATGGTTCCTCATGAAAGACTTCTTGCTAAACTATCTCAGTATCTGCTTATGGCATTTCCAATGGTCTACTTAAATGGATAAGACATTTTTTAACGGATAGACATCAGCATGTTAGAGTAGGTGTAGAAAAATCAGACAAAGTTAGTGTTTTAAGTGGAATTCCCCAGGGCAGCATACTTGGGCCTATACTTTTTACAATTTTCATAAATGACTTGCCAGAATCTTTACAAAGCACTTGTAAAATCTTTGCTGATGACACTAAACTATATGATACGACATCCAACTGTTCTGTACTTCAAAATGATATTTATAAACTGCAGGAGGGGTCCAATACATGGAATTTATATTTCAATGTAACAAAATGTGGTGTTTTATATTTTGGCAGTTCTAATCAAGAGGAATCTTATTACATGAAACAGAATGAAGAAAATTATCAGATAAATTATTTAACAGAAGAGAAAGATCTGGGTGTCACCTTCGATAGTAAGTTTATTTTGACCCTCACATTCAGAGAGTAATTTTTTTTTATTAACAAGGCTAACCAGACGTTAGGTATGATTAAAAGAAGTTTTGTGTATTTGAATAAAGACACATTTCTGAAGCTGTATAAGTCTTTCGTTAGGCCTCATTTAGAATATGCTAACATAATATGGTATCCATATCTAAAGCGGCAGTCAGTGAAAGTAGAAAGAGTACAGAGACGAGCTACCAAATTACTTAAAGAATGTAGAAACATGTCTTATTTGGAAAGATTAAAATATCTGGAACTGCATTCACTTAAGTTAAAGGTAGGTGTTTAAGAGGGGATCTCATTCAGGCGTATACAATGTTCAGTGGCCTAGTTGACACTCCAGTGGAATCACTTTTTTCTGTTTCTAATTGCACTAACACAAGAAATTCAGAAGGTAAAATTTATATTCAATACAGCAGGACGAATAGAAGGAAGTTTTCATTTTCGCACCGAGTCACTAATCACTGGAATAACCTACCTACTAACATTAAATTTACATATAATAGTAAAAATTTCAAGAACCTTTTGGATGAAATTCCAAAATATAGAGATCTTTTTTATGACTTTGATTGATGCTATGAAATTGCTTATAAATTACATTTAGTGATGTATGCAAATCAGACACCATACATAAAGAGTGTACCAATGACGGGGCGATTTATAGGCCGCGAGGCCTAGGCCATGATGCCTGTCCCTATCACTACTACTACTATGTACTACTACTACTACTACTACTAGTACTAGGCCTAGAACATGTATGCATCATTGCATGCATAAAATTAACAAATCCTTCAGTACCCCTATCCTTCCTTTGAAATGTTAAATTCAGGAAAATCAGATAGTTTTCTGGATTTTCCTGACAGACTTTAGAAATCTGGACATTCCTGAAAGATTGCTGACAGTTTTTGCAGTGTTAGGTTTTTTTACTGTTACTGTGGAGTTTATTGTCCTCCGCCATGATGGATTTTTGTGGTTTGCGATCATTTTTTTCCAGGTAAGTAGCTTCTTTTCGGCAAAACAAACTCTTTATTTTTTAAAGTAAGTAAATTAAATATGGTCGATTTATCATTCCTTAAACGCCCAACCTTAGAGTTAAGAAGCTTTTTTCGGCGTTTTCTCTGATCTTTGTTGATTTCGTTCAATGTTGTTCTGTTCAAAGGGAGGTGACCAAATTGTTAATTAGGCCTAGTTAACTCCCTTTACAGAAAGTACAAGGACACCGTTGCAGACGAGACCAAAACATCTAAGCTTTCTGACCAAGCTGTCTGGGTTAGGCCTACAAAGAAACAAGAAAAAAACACAAAAATCAGCAAATATTGATTCAGTGATAGATACAGTAGCGAAGTGGCGTGAATCTATTACATAAACGTCTGATTTAATTATTGAGGTATACATTCTGAATCTGGTTCAACTTTTTGGATTTGACTGCTTTGCAAGCCAAGTTCAAGTTGAAGTTGACATTAGTTGATTAAAAAAAAAAAAAAAAATGCTGAAGAGAAGAAAGCAGAAAAGTTAATTTGTGTCATTGAAAATGTAGGTAAAGGTAAAGATGTGCCACCCCCCCCTGCATTTCTCGGTTAATTCTATTTTTTCCGTTTTTGCTTTTTTTTTACCATACATAAAGCTGTATTTTAGGAACATTTAGCTAATAGCCTTTTGGGAATACTAACCCTAGCCCTAAACCTACCCTACCCACTATGTACTGCAGTACACCGAGATTTGTCACAGTTGTGGTTCGTTGCGTTTTCCCGTTTTTTGTTGTTGTTTGCATGCGAGTTTTGTGACTGATGAGGAAGGAAAGGGGGGTGGGTAAATGTTGACCAAATGACAACTTTGTCTTTGCATTATCTTACAAACTGCTGCTTAAAATACTCACTTCAAATTGTGTAGGATGATAATTATATTACCCATAGCTGTCATGACCCATATCTTGCTGAGTTTTACCTTCACCTTTGACCTTGACTGTGTTTTCGTTTTTTGCTTTCAAAGTCTGATGTGGATGGTGTGAGATGATGGTAGAGTACATCAGTGTGTGAAAAACTTCATCACTTGGGATGGATGGTGTGAGATGATGGGAGAGTACATCAGTGTGTGACAAACTTCATCACTTGGGATGGATGGTGTGAGATGATGGGAGAGTACATCAGTGTGTGAAAAACTTCATCACTTGGGATGGATGGTGTGAGATGATGGGAGAGTACATCAGTGTGTGAAAAACTTCATCATGTGGGATGGGTGGTGTGAGATGATGGGAGAGTACATGAGTGTGTGGAAAACTTCATCACTTGGGATGGATGGAGTGATATGATGGGAGTGTGCATCAGTGTGTGGAAAACTTCATCACTTGGGATGGATGGTGTGAGATGATGGTAGAGTACATCAGTGTGTGGAAAACTTCATCACTTGGGATGGATGGTGTGAGATGATGGGAGAGTACATCAGTGTGTGAAAAACTTCATCACTTGGGATGGATGGAGTGATATGATGGGAGTGTGCATCAGTGTGTGGAAAACTTCATCACTTGGGATGGATGGTGTGAGATGATGGTAGAGTACATCAGTGTGTGAAAAACGTCATCACTTGGGATGGATGGTGTGAGATGATGGGAGAGTACATCAGTGTGTGAAAAACTTCATCATTGGGATGGGTGGTGTGGGATGATGGGAGAGTACATCAGTGTGTGAAAAACTTCATCACTTGGGATGGATGGAGTGATATGATGGGAGAGTACATCAGTGTGTGAAAAACTTCATCACTTGCATGGATGGATGGTGTGAGATGATGGTAGAGTGCAATCAGTGTGTGGGTGGAAAACTTCATCACTTGGGATGGATGGAGTGATATGATGGGAGAGTACATCAGTGTGTGAAAAACTTCATCACTTGCATGGGATGGATGGTGTGAGATGATGGTAGAGTGCATCAGTGTGTGAAAAACTTCATCACTTGGGATGGATGGTGTGAGATGATGGGAGAGTACATCAGTGTGTGAAAAACTTCATCACCTGGGATGGATGGATGGTGTGAGATGATGGGAGAGTACATCAGTGTGTGGAAAACTTCATCACTTAGGATGGATGGTGTGAGATGATGGGAGAGTACATCAGTGTGTGGAAAACTTCATCACTTGGGATGGATGGTGTGAGATGATGGGAGAGTACATCAGTGTGTGAAAAACTTCATCACTTGGGATGGATGGATGGTGTGAGATGATGGTAGAGTACATCAGTGTGTGGAAAACTTCATCACTTGGGATGGATGGTGTGAGATGGGAGAGTGCATCAGTGTGTCGATAAGTGTGTTTGCCCTTTATGGCTTCTATCATTGGCTGACATTAGCCAATTTATGGGGCCAATGGTAAGGTAATGTGAGAGCTGTACAAGGAATTCTTCTTCTTCTTCATTCCCAGGCCATATGGCCATAATGGATAAGGTACGTATGTGTCCGGTTTTCAGATTTCACTGGTCTCCCCGCTGCGATTTCGGAGGAGCTCAAAAGAACATTATTTGGATTTTTTTTTTTTTTTTTAAGCCTAAAAGGGCAGAATGGGTCAATAAGTCGGAAAGATAGATTACAGAAAGCAAAGGGAAAAGACAAAGTCAAAGTCAAAGACAGTGACAGATTAAAGGAAGTTATTAAAAAAACAAAAAGCACATAACTTCCAGAAGGTGGGGGGGGGACTGTTTTTTTTACGAAAGATTCCCCGGTATCCCCACGGGGAGTACACTGAATGATGTTTTACAGCAATGGAAGAATGGAGGTATCAATTAAAGGCACACTGACGCACCACGAGTAAGTCCCTTGGTTTTTTTCTGGGTAGCTGTGACCCACATACAAATGTCCCCAACTTCTAATTGAGGCTGCTCTTTAAAATGATGCTTCGTTTTCAATTTTGGGACATTTGTATGATAGTCAAACCTGGTCAAAACAAAATTTCTTACCAGCTATAAGAGGGAAAACATCTGAAACCCGTGATTTTGACACGTGACCTGGTGGGTCTTTAAAGTCTTTTTGAGAAACGAATGACTATGACTTCAAACTAGGAGTAGCAGGCATTTTCACTGGACCTAAAGGGTTTGCTCCACAACACGTGACCTGGTGGGTCTTTAAAGTCTTTTGAGAACGAATGACTATGACTTCAAACTAGGAGTAGCAGGCATTTTCACTGGACCTAAAGGGTTTGCT
>CM065709.1:37658013-37675513 GCA_017654935.2 Phymorhynchus buccinoides
CACCACATAACAGGAAAACAGCATCGACGACGACGAAAGACGAATTATTCAGTATAAAAGTTACCACATGATTTGATGAAATTCATATCAAAAATCCTAAATCACAAACATTTGAAGTAATTCTGTGCTGCAGTTCATTGCCAAGGACACATAACATACACACATATATATAACAAAAGTTATGCATGCAGTGGCCACTCCCAACTCTGAACTGAACAGGTATCTTGCAGTGTACAGTGTTCCCAAAATAGACAAACCAAAATCATAATAGTCTTTCTCAAATCACATCAGGCTCATAATACTATTTAAAAGAGAAGAAAACCACAATGACCAACAACCAAGCCAGGGATTTCCAAACATTGAAATACATTTACGCAAAGCTAAAATCCCCTCGCTAGCAATTCAAGGAAATCTTTTTCATCATTAATTTACAGCATCGATAGTGAAGTATACATATTAAGCAGTGGAATCATTTCATAGCCATTTGTGAGTTTGATGTAGCCCCCCTCCCCAATCCACCACTAATTGGGAAAGAGGGGAGGTGGGGGGGGGGGGAGCAAAGATCGATGGGGAAAAATGGGCAGCTAAACAAGTGGCTCCAAAACAGACAGACTGACCCTGATGCTTAACTTGCACAGCAGCTTTAAAATATCCGGCCGACGAAATCGAATCGCAATGGGACAGGGATAGGATTTCTGCCCCCGGTTTCTGGGGTGCTTCGCCGAGCTTCGACAAACGCTCGGGTTCGAGAACCCCTCCCACCCCAATCCAAACACACGGGCAGGAAGAAGTGGATCTTGGTGGGTCCGGCGTGAAGTCGTGAAGGCAAGACTTGGTGAACATTTCCCGCAGTCCTTAACAGACGAACTGCGCTTGCCGTCGCTACGTTCCTGATGCCTTCTGAGATCTTTCGCCGTGAGGAATCCTTTTTTGCAGTCCGAACAAACGTGAGGTTTGATTCCCGTGTGGGTCAAACGGTGCTGCCGTAAACCACCGGCGTCGGCGAAACCTTTCCCGCATTCGGGACACAGGTGGTTTTTTTCTCCGGTGTGGGTCAGATGATGTCGCGCTAGATTTCCCGTCTGGGAGAAAGCTTTCCCACAAACGTCACAACAGAAACGTTTGTACGCGTTGGCGTGGTCACGGTTGTGGTTCAGCTGATGCTTTTCTAGAATTTTGGGGGTGGGAAACTTTTTCCCGCAGGCCGTGCAAACGTAGGGTCTCTCCGTGATGTGGATGACGCTGTGTTTTTCCAGGCGATCCCCCGTGACAAACCCTTTCCCGCAGACGTCACAGTGGTGCGTCGGGGGAGAGTGCATCAGCATGTGTCTCTGCAGGTGGCCAGCCTGAGTGAAGCCTTTACCGCAATCCGAACACACAAACGGTTTGACCACTGCATGCGTCAAAAGATGTTCTCCAGGTATGACACCGGTAGAGCGAAACCTTTTCCACATTCAGTGACACGGGGTGCGGCTTTAATCCCGCGAATGCGTCAATCTCGTGTCGGGCGAGGTTGAGGATTCGAAAACCCTTTCACGCATTCCGCGCACCCGAACAGTTTATCCCCGTGTGAGTCGCCTTGCCGTTTCAGATGAGGTTCTGGGAGAATGCTGCCCGAGAGATATCCGCAAAGGTGGGTTTGGCTTTTTCGTGGACGGCCCGATGGCACTTTCAAACTGGAGGATTTGTGTGTGAGTGTAAACGTGCCGCAAATGGGAACACATGTACGTCTCTCCCCCGTGTGGGTTCTTGTGGATCTTCAGATGACCGGGGTCGGGAAGCTTCGAACACACGTCAACAGGTCGGTTTGGAGACGCTGTGCAAGAGTTTGTGACCGCTCTAGGGTGCTTGGGTAGGGAACATTTTACGCAAATCTGACAGGATGCCTTTTCTTAACCTTGAAAACCCTCTCACCAGAATCATCAACTTTCTCCCAGAGTACCGGCTATATCATTTTATTTTCCAACTCGTTTCGATTTCTTCTGTAGCAATTTTTCCGCACTACCTTATCTACGCTTAACAGTGCGGGACGGGCTAAACTTCTGACGGTAGGGGTCTTGCAGGAATGTTGCAGGCTCCGGGAAGGGCAGTACTATGTGCAGTTTCTCCGCAAATGAACTGTCGCCAGGTGGAGTTCCAAGCTGCTGATCAAGACGAAAGCGTCCGTGCAAAGGTAGCAGGCATGAGGGGCGAAGTTCGGCAGAGATGCAGAAGCGTTGTCGGACTTGGGTTGATGATCGGACGAGTCCTCCTCCGTGGACGATCCAGGTTCCATCTTCTGCGAAAACACAAACATAAAAAATATTAGTCTTAAAATATTTGTATTGCAAACTATGTTCTGTCACTGTGTTTGAGCAGACTGCTTTCTTTTTGACACACAAAAGTGACAGCATGGGTGAAACCCCCCAATGTGCAGATCGCTGAATATACGAAATAAGAAAATGCATTTGTTGACTAAACATTCGACTGGGAAGAGTTACGATCCCTGAACAATTGGTCTGAGTGTTGCAGCAACGGCGTACCCGTAGCCACTGTGATAGAATTTAGAGGGAATATCATGACACGAGTTAGGCAGAAAAACAAGGAATGGCAGACCTTCATGATAAAATTATGTTGTTCATGTAAAAAACATGTTTGTTATTTTTTACTGTGTGAAGTAGGCCTTACAATTTAAATTAAGGTCTGTGTACACATTAACACCATTCACAAGATAATTCCATTCCCCCATGGGCCAAACCACATTGATACCTCATACCCCACTCTTTAATATCACGGTGGTTGCCATGGGGAAATAGAAATATCTCGTGAATAATGTTACCGCATAGCTGCCAACCTTGGAGAAATTAAATTCCTGACAAAAAGTACGGGGATCCGGTGGCCTTCAGCGGCCCTCGTTAGGATCCAGGAGCAACGCCCATGGTGGTTGGGGGTGGGGGTGGGGGGTGAGGGCAAAGTCCCTGAAGCTGAAGGTCCTCTATGAACCGAAGCTGCAAAAATGGACTCTTATGCTGTTTTTTTAAAACTATAGTATACTTTGATAAATAAAGTATCAAATTTGTATATATATATATAAAAAAGTTTGAGTAAATGTAAAGATGTGACATCCCACCTGCATTTCGTGTTACTTGCAAGTTTACGTTTGGCCTTTCTTACCAAACATAAAGCGTATTTTTAATTTATGAACTTTAGCTAAGGAAAAAAAACAAGAAAAAAGTTGTGGTTAGGTAACATGGCCCAACAAAAATAGGGTAGACCTAAATTTTATTCCATTTTTTTTCATTTTTTAAATGTCAAAATTGACCAAGACAAGGAGCTCTCTCTCTCCCTCTTACTCTCTTGGTGTGTGTGTCAAACTGCTCATGAACATCGTAGTAAGTAAAGTAAACAACCCAAAAGAAATAAACTTTCTCTTTCTCAACAAAAATTGTAAGCTCTTCACTACCAGCTCTTGAACTTGCCGAGTGGTGTTGAAACTCTAGTTTAAGATAGCTGAAAACCACCTCGGCATAGTAATAATGTTTTCCTTCCTTACATCCAGATGAATGTCCGGGAAAACAACCACGGAGCGTGTAGATGCTTTGAAACATGAAAGTGCTAATTACCCTCATATTTTCATAAATTTTATATGAGCGTATGGCATCTCTCTAGGGATAACCTTAACCACACTATTTTTTGTGTGCGGCATAAATAGTAATACCTTTTTGGAATACTAACCTATCCCAAACCTTGCCCTACCCCCCCCCCCCCCCTCATATAAGATGGGAAAACGCAATGAACCACGACTGTGACAAATGGCAGCCGTGTACTGCAATACATTAGGGGGGGTGGGGGTGGGGGGGGCACTTTACTAGTATTAGATAATGGCATAGGGTTGAGGGATAGGGTTAGTATTCAAAAAGGTTATTAGCTATTAAGTTGGTAAGAAAGGCAAAAACGGGAAAATGGAATTAACCGAGAAATGCATGAGGTGGAATCTTGACCTTTACAAAAGTTTATAAAGAGAGTTCTAAAAATCCTACTTTTACAAGTTGAACTGGCTGTGTGTTCTATTGTTCAAACTAAGAACTAGAAGTTCTGAGAAACAGCACATCAGTACACCTATCCTTCCTTGCGAAATTTCAAATTCAGGAAAATCAGATAGTTTTTCTGGATTTTCTGACAGACATTAGAAATCTGAAAATTCTGACAGTTGGCAGCTATGTATTGTTATGTCACTGTCGAGTTTACATTGTCCGCCGCCATGATGATTTTTGTAGTTTGCGATAATTTTTTTCAGGTAAGCGAGGTTCTTTTTAGCATAAGAAACTCTTTATTTTATCAAGTAAAGTAAATTAAATATGGTGGATTATCATTCTTTAAACGACCCAGCATCTGTGACCATATACCTTAGAGTTTAGAAGGTTTTTCGGCGTTTCTTGATTTTTGTTGATTTTGTTCCAATGTCGTTATGCTCAAAGGGAGGTAACCAAAATTGTTAATTAGGCCTAGTTAACTCCCTTTACATGAAGTACAAGGACACCGTTGCAGGAGAGACCAGAAAATCTAAGCTTTCGGACCAAGCTGTCTGGGTGGCTAAAGAAAACAGAAGACGACAAAAATTTCAGCAAATATTAATTCAGTGATAGATACAGAAGCGAAGTGGCGGAATCTACCTAACATTAAAACAAATAATCTTTACTTAAAAAAATTTTTAAAATAAAAATATACAATAAACGTCTGATTTAATTATTGAGGGTATTACATTATGAATAGGTTTGCTTTTGGATTGACTCTATCTGTTTGAAAGTTTGATTAAAAAAAAAAGTTGATGTTGAGGTAGGTAGGTAGGAGAGATGAAGCAGAAAAGTTAATTGTGTCATTAAAAATGGGGCCAGCTCTGAAATGAAAATGAAAATGAAAACATGCACGCTCCATGTGTTGTGGTGTATACATGCATAACTATAAGGAGCCAGAATGGTCAGCTCATTGACCGTGGGCACTCAGAGAAAAAGAAGAAGATATATGCGTGCCAACATTGAAAACAGGTGCAAACAGTAAATGCTGTGAAGTTGTGTGAAGGAATGCTGTGAAACTGATCGTCAAATTCAATGGGTGTGTGTGGCATGCATAATTTGAGTTGAGTTTCGAACAGAGGCCATTTGCCCAGGTCAGCGAACACGAATAGAATCAGGGATAGGCTTGTAGAATTGATTCGGCCAGAAAACAGGGATAGGGTTAGAAGGGAGCAAGGCACGGGTTAGGATTCGACTGTGAAAAACAACCAAAACAAATGAAGGAAAACTGCATGTGAGAACAAAAGCAAAAGTTCACCCTTGTTTATAAATCCGCCTTCGCTTGTCTTATGAGCTTGCGGTCAGGATAGGGCTAGGGCCAGTGAATGGGTTAGGATTAGGCCTATAATCTCATAAACAAGAGCAAACGAAACGATTGTGCTTGAAATATTAAGATTCGACCTTCGTCAGGCTGAGTTATTTATAATTAAAAGGCCAGGTATGGCATCTGGGGTCTATTTGATCTAGGTGAACGTGAACAGCCTCTGTAGACACACAAGGGCATAATTTGTGTGGAGTGAGGTGCACTGCACATGTGCATGTAGTGGTGCGTGGTGTATTGGAATGCATTTGTGGGGGTGTCACTGTGTGCGTGTGTGCATGCGCAGCTGCCGTGGTTCACCTGTTATACTTGAATTTATGTTAGCAGTCTTTGTGGTTTATTTTTCTGCAAGAAAATGAAGAACAAATTGAAAAGAAGAAGACTGAAATAGTGAAAACATTTTGATTTAATTTTACACAATTAATATTCATTGTTCATTGCATTTTGGATTTTACACAATAACTATCTATTCTTTAATCTTAGTATATATCATTCCATTTTAATCAACAATAAATTCAAGTATAACAGGTGAACACACACAGCATGCGCATGCACACACGCACACAGTGACACCCCCACAAATGCATTCAAATACACACGCACACACTACATGCACATGTGCAGTGCACCCACCCACACAAATTATGCCTTGTGTGTCTAAACAGAGGCTGTTCACGTTCACCAGTGATCAAATAGACCCACAGATGCCATACCTGGGCCTTTTAATTTATAAATAACTCAGCCTGACGAAGGTCTAATCTTTAATATTTCAAGCACAATCGTTTCGTTTTGCTCTTGTTTATGAGATATATTCCTAATCCTAACCCATTCACTGGCCCTAGCCCTATCCTGACCGCAAGCTCCATAAGCACAACGAAGTCGGATTTATAAACAATGAACTTTTGCTTTTGTTCTCACATGCAGTTTTCCTTCATTTGTTTTGGTTGTTTTCAGTTCTAATCCTAACCCGGTGCCTTGCTCCATTCTAACCCTATCCCTTTTCTGGCCGATCAATTCTAAGCCTATCCCTGATTCTATTCCGTGTTCGCTGACCTGGCAAATGGCCTCTGTTCAGACTCAACTCAAATTATGCATGCACACACACACACATTTGATTTGACTATCAGTTTCACAGTCATTCCTTCACACAACTTCACAAGCATTTACTGTTTTGCACCTGTTTCAGTGTTGGCACGCATATATCTTCTTCTTTTTCTCTTGAGGGCCCACCACTGTCAATGAGCTGACCATTCTGGCTCCTTATAGTTATGCATGTATACACACACACACACATTGAGCGTGCATGTTTTCATTTTCATTTTCATTTTGCAGGAGCTGGCCCACATTTTTAATGACACAAATTAACTTTTCTGCTTTCATCTCTTCCTACCTACCTACCTCAACATCAACTTTTTTTTTTTAATCAACTTTCAAAGCAGATAAGAGTCAAATCCAAAAGCAGAACCAGATTCATAATGTATACCTCAATAATTAAATCAGACGTTTATGTAGTAGATTCACGCCACTTCGCTTCTGTATCTATCACTGAATCAATATTTGCTGAAATTTTTGTCGTCTTCTGTTTCTTTGTAGGCCTAGCCCAGACAGCTTGGTCAGAAAGCTTAGATTTCTTGGTCTCGTCTGCAACGGTGTCCTTGTACTTCCTGTAAAGGGAGTTAACTAGGCCTAATTAACAATTTGGTTACCTCCCTTTGAGCAGAACGACATTGAACAAAATCAACAAAAATCAAAGAAAACGCCGAAAAAAACTTCTAAACTCTAAGGTAGTATGGTCACAGATGCTGGGCGTTTAAAGAATGATAAATCCACCATATTTAATTTACTTACTTGATAAAATAAAGAGTTTCTTATGCTAAAAAGAACCTAGGCTTACCTGAAAAAAATTATCGCAAACTACAAAAATCCATCATGGCGGAGGACAATGTAAACTCGACAGTGACAGTAACAATACATAGCTGCCAACTGTCAGGAATTTTCAGATTTCTAATGTCTGTCAGGAAAATCCAGAAAACTATCTGATTTTCCTGAATTTGAAATTTCCAAGGAAGGATAGGTGTACTGAAGGATGCATGTTCTCAGAACTTCTAGTTCTTAGTTTGAACAATAGAACACACAGCCAGTTCAACTTTAAAAGTAGGATTTTTAGAACTCTCTTTATAAACTTTTGGTAAAGGTCAAGATGTGCCAAAACCCCTGCATTTCTCGGTTAATTCCATTTTCCCGTTTTTGCCTTTCTTACCAAACTTAATAGCTAATAACCTTTTTTGAATACTAACCCTATCCCTAACCCTAGGCCATTATCTAATACTAGTAATAGGACCCCCCCCACCCCCACCCCCCTATGTATTGCAGTACACGGCGCCATTTGTCACAGTCGTGGTTCATTGCGTTTTTCCCATCTTATAGGGGGAGGGGGGGGGGGGGGGTGTAGGGCAGGGTTAGGGATAGGGTTAGTATTCCAAAAAGGTTATTACTATTAGGCCACACACAAAAAATAGGTGTGGTTAAGGTATCCCTAGAGAGATGGCCATACGCTCATATAAATTTATGAAAATATGAGGGTAATTAGCACTTTCATTGTTTCAAAGCATCTTACACGCTCGTGGATGTTTTCCCGGACATTCATCTGGATGTAGGAAAGGAAAACATTATTACTTGCCGAGGTGGTTCAGCTATCTTAAACTAGAGTTTTCAACACCACTCGGCAATTTCAAAGAGCTGGGAGTGAAGAGCTTACAATTTTGTTGAGAAAGAGAAAGTTTTATTTCTTTGGGTTGTTTACTTTAAATTACTCGATGTTCATGACAGTTTTGACACACACACCAAGAGAGTAAGAGGGAGAGAGAGAGCTCTTGTCTTGTCAATTTTGACATTTTAAAAAAATGGAAAAAAATGAATAAAAAGTTAGGTCCTACCCTATTTTTTTTGGGCCATGTTACCTTAACCACAACTTTTTTTCTTTTTTTTTTCCTTAGCTAAAAATGTTCATAAAATTAAAATACAGCTTTATGTTTGGTAAGAAAGGCAAAAACGTAAAATTGCAATTAACCAAGAAATGCAGGGGGGATGGCACATCTTTACCTTTACCAAACTTTTTTATATATAATATATACAAATTTGATACCTTTATTTATCAAAGTATACTATAGTTTAAAAAAACAGCATGAAGAGTCCATTTTTGCAGCTTCGTTTCATAGAGAACCTTCAGGTTCAGTGACGTTGCCCTCACCCCACCCCACCATGGGCGTTGCTCCTGGATCCTACCGGGGGCCGCTGAAGGCCCTCGAATCCCCTTACTTTTTGTCAGCAATTTAATTTCTCCAAGGTTGGCAGCTATGCGTTAACACTATTCACAAAATATTTCTATTTCCCCATGGCAACACAGTGATATTAAGAGTGGGCTATGAGTATCACTGTGTTGCCATGGGGAAATAGAAATATCTCGTGAATATGTTTAATGTGTACACAGACCTTAATGTAAATTGTAAGGCCTACTTCACACAGTAAAAAATAACAAACATGTTTTTTACATGAACAACATAATTTTATCATGAAGGTCTGCCATTCCTTGTTTTCTGCCTAACTCGTGTCATGATATTCCCTCTAAATTCTATCACAGTGGCTACGGGTACGGCGTTGCTGCAACACTCAGACCATGTTCAGGGATAGTAACTCTTCCCAGTCGAATGTTTCGTCAGCAAAATGCATTTTCTTATTTCGTATATTCAGCGATCTGCACATTGGGGGGTTTCACCCATGCTGTCACTTTTGTGTGTCAAAAAGAAAGCAGTCTGCTCAAACACAGTGACAGAACATAGTTTGCAATACAAATATTTTAAGACTAATATTTTTTATGTTTGTGTTTTCGCAGAAGATGGAACCTGGATCGTCCACGGAGGAGGACTCGTCCGATCATCAACCCAAGTCCGACAACGCTTCTGCATCTCTGCCGAACTTCGCCCCTCATGCCTGCTACCTTTGCACGGACGCTTTCGTCTTGATCAGCAGCTTGGAACTCCACCTGGCGACAGTTCATGGAGAGAAACTGCACATAGTACTTCCCGGATCCTGCACCCCCGTCAGAAGTTTAGCCCGCAACTTTAGCGTAGATAAGGAGGCGGAAAATTGCTACAGAAGAAAAACGAGGGAAAATAAAATGAATAGCGGTACTGGGGAGAAAGTTGATGATTCTGGTGAGAGGGTTTTCAAGGTTAAGAAAAGGCATCCGTGTCAGATTTGCGGTAAAATGTTCCCTACCCCAAGCACCCTAGAGCGGCACAAACTCTTGCACAGCGGTCTCAAACCGTACATGTGTGACGTGTGTTCGAAATGCTTCGCCGACCCCGGTCATCTGAAGATCCACAAGAGAACCCACACGGGGGAGAGACCGTACATGTGTTCCCATTGCGGCACCGGTTTCACTCAATCCTCCAGTTTGAAAGTGCACATACGGGCCGTCCACGAAAAAGCCAAACCCCACCTTTGCGATATCTGCGGGGCAGCATTCTCCCAGAGACCTCATCTGAAACGGCACAGGCGACTCCACACCGGGGATAAACCGTTCGTGTGCGCGGAATGCGGGAAAGGGTTTTCCGAATCCGCCAACCTCGCCCGACACGAGATGACGCATTCCGGGATTAAGCCGCACCCGTGTCCTGAATGTGGAAAAGGTTTCGCTCTACCGTGTCATCTGGAGAAGCATCTTTTGACGCATGCAGTGGTCAAACCGTTTGTGTGTTCGGATTGCGGTAAAGGCTTCACTCAGGCTGGCCACCTGCAGAGACACAGGCTGATGCACTCTCCCCCGACGCACCACTGTGACGTCTGCGGGAAAGGGTTTGTCACGGGGGATCGCCTGGAAAAACACAGCGTCATCCACATCACGGAGAGACCCTACGTTTGCACGGCCTGCGGGAAAAAGTTTCCCACCCCCAAAATTCTAGAAAAGCATCAGCTGAACCACAACCGTGACCACGCCAACGCGTACAAACGTTTCTGTTGTGACGTTTGTGGGAAAGCTTTCTCCCAGACGGGAAATCTAGCGCGACATCATCTGACCCACACCGGAGAAAAAAACCACCTGTGTCCCGAATGCGGGAAAGGTTTCGCCGACGCCGGTGGTTTACGGCAGCACCGTTTGACCCACACGGGAATCAAACCTCACGTTTGTTCGGACTGCAAAAAAGGATTCCTCACGGCGAAAGATCTCAGAAGGCATCAGGAACGTAGCGACGGGAAGACGCAGTTCGTCTGTAAGGACTGCGGGGAAATGTTCACCAAGTCTTGCCTTCACGAGCTTCATCGCCGGACCCACCCAAGAGCCACTTCCTGCGTGTGTTTGGATTGTGGGAAGGGGTTCTCGCACCCGAGCGGTTTGTCGAAGCATCGGGCGAAGCACACGGGGCAGAAATCCTATCCCTGTCCCCATTGCGATTCGGATTTCAGTCGGCCGGATAATTTAAAGCGGCATGTGCAAGTTAAGCATCAGGGGCAGTCTGGTCTGTTTTTTCAGCCACTTGTTTAGCTGCCCATTTTCCCCATCTATCTTTGCTCCCCCCCCCCCCACCTCCCCTCTTTCCCAATTAGTGGTGGATTGGGGGAGGGGGGCTACATAAACTCACAATGGCTATGAAATGAGTTCCACTGCTTAATATTTATACTTCACTATCGATGCTGTAAATTAATGATAGAAAAAGATTTCCTTGAATTGCTAGCGAGGGGATTTTTAGCTTTGCGTAAATGTATTTCAATGTTTGGAATCCCTGGCTTGGTTGTTGGTCATTGTGTTTCTTCTCTTGTAAATATTATTATGCACATGATGGATTTGAGAAAGACTATTATGATTTGTGGTTTGTCTATTTTGGGAGACACTGTACACTGCAAGATACACTGTTCATGTTCAGAGTTTGGGAGTGGCCACTGCATGCATAACTTTTGTATATATATGTGTGTATGTATGTGTCTTGGCATGAACTGCAGCACAGAATCACTTCAAATGTTTGTGATTTAGATTTTATATGAATTCATCAAATTCATGTGTAACTTTATACTGAATATTCTTCTTCGTCGTCGTCGATCGCTGTTTCCTGTTATGTGAGTGCAGATGCATCATGCTGCCATTATGCGTCTAAGAAATAGTTAGGCCCTTCATGTCTGTCTTTGGCTTGAGAAAATCTGTGTTAAGCTGGCACCACACGGCGTGTAAAGTCGTATAGGGATGCGATGCGATTGTGTCTCGTGAGTCATGATTCATGTGAAATGCCGTCTAAATTAATTCTGCCGTTTTCGCTCACTACACTCAAGTAGATCCAATACACGAATTTCACGTGAATCATGACTCACATCGTCAAAATCGCATCGCATTCAGATGCGATCTGTATGTCGTGTGGCTGGCCCTTCAGAGTTTCTAGAACAAAGGTAGGAGAATGTGCCAGTCAGGCAGAAAGATAGTACAGTAGATGACAGTACTTAACCCCTTCAGAGTTTCTAGAACAAAGGTAGGAGAATGTGCCAGTAAGGCAGAAAGATAGTACAGTAGATGACAGTACTTAACCCCTTCAGAGTTTCTAGAACAAAGGTAGGAGAATGTGCCAGTAAGACAGATAGATATCAGGTGACAGCACTCAACCCCTTCAGAGTTTCTAGAACAAAGGTAGGAGAATGTGCCAGTAAGGCAGATAGTACAGTAGATGACAGTACTTAACCCTTTCAATGTCAGCCATTTTTCAGCTAAAACTTTCTGGGCAGGGCAAATATTCTGTCTCCACTTCTGGAGATTCATCTGTGGCATGCATAAAATAGGGCCTGTTCTTACCTCCCCAAATTAAGGACACTGGATACCAGACCCAGACCTGTTTACCCTGAAATTAGGCTCTGTGTATTCAAAATCCAAATTCAGTGTATTTTTCACAAAGTAGGACTAGGAGTACTCAAATAGAAAAGTCTAAAAAAAAACGGAGTGCAAACATGCATACGTTTTTATAACAACTTATAATAGAAATACTGTGTCAAAAGTATCATCCATTTATATTTACAACAACACACACACACATACACACACACACACACACCGTGCACACCCATGAACCGAATCAGGCAATATACATAAATGATAGATTTTTTTTCACCATTTCATATTTTTTCATGAACCATATTTTTGTCAAATATGTGTAAAACATATGGTAAAATCTTATGGGTAAACAGTTCTGCAGACCCTGATTTGATGCCTTTCAGTGACATGGGTGTTAAATCATTGTGGTGCCAAGAGGCCACAGTGGCGATGAAAGGGTTAAGCAAAGAGAAAGGTCAGTCAAAGAGAGTGACAGATCAAAGGAAGTTACAAGCACAGAACTTTCATGGGAAAACTATTTGATGAGACACACACACACACTCACACACACAGAGAAATACACACATATATATATATATATATATCCTCACAGAGGGATACTGGATTATATGCCGGTGAAATAGAGTCATAACGTTTATCAGAGGTTCGCATGATACAATTTGTGATGTCCATTTTTTGGTTGTGATTAGTCTGTGATGAGATAAATTAAAACTAAATTGCTTCTTCTGTGTGGTTTGTTTTACTTTAAGCAGCTGTTTTCTTGTTTGTCTGTGTCGATAAAGGCGCATTCGCCGAAATATCCAGTAGTTTTGTTTTGTGTCTTGTGAATAAAATAACGTCACTCTACACTTGTCGTGTAGCTGTTTGTTTGTTGTTGCTTTAACCCTTTCACTGCCAGCCATTTTTCAGCCAAAAAATATTAAACTTACCTGGGTAGAAAAAAAAAGATCTGCAATACATGTATTGTGAATTTCTGTGTGACATGCATAACATTAGGCCTATCCTTACCTCCCAAAATTACGAAAATAGGGTTTTCAGATAATGATTTGTGGCTTTTTAGTAACATGGGTGTTAAACCATTGTGGTGCAAAAATGCGACATTGGCGGTGAAAGGGTTAAACAAGTTTTTTTAATTTTCGGAAATCCTGTACTTTAGCCACCCGCTCATGTTCACGACTCTCAATCTCAAAGTCTGCCTTTTTCAGTTTTATGAAAAATAACCCTAGGCTGATCCTAATCCTAACCCTTTGCCAAGAATAGCAGAATGTTGCCTTTCAGTGAAAATTTGAGGCAGGGCACATAAAGTGCAAGATAACGTTGATTCTCAGTGAACATTTGAGGCAGGGTGCATAAAGTGCAAGATAACGTTGATTCTCAGTGAACATTTGAGGCAGGGTGCATAAAGTGCAAGATAACGTTGATTCTCAGTGAACATTTGAGGCAGGGTGCATAAAGTGCAAGATAACGTTGATTCTCAGTGAACATTTGAGGCAGGGTGCATAAAGTGCAAGATAACGTTGATTCTCAGTGAACATTTGAGGCAGGGCGCATAAAGTGCAAGATAACGTTGATTCTCAGTGAACATTTGAGGCAGTGTGCATAAAGTGCAAGATAACGTTGATTCTCAGTGAACATTTGAGGCAGGGTGCATAAAGTGCAAGATAACGTTGATTCTCAGTGAACATTTGAGGCAGGGTGCATAAAGTGCAAGATAACGTTGATTCTCAGTGAACATTTGAGGCAGGGTGCATAAAGTGCAAGATAACGTTGATTCTCAGTGAACATTTGAGGCAGGGCGCATAAAGTGCAAGATAACGTTGATTCTCAGTGAACATTTTCAATGCAAAATTTGAGGCAGGGTGGATAAACTACAAGATAATGTTGATTCTCAGTACAAAAAATTCAATGCAAAATTTGAGGGAGGGTGCATAAAGATAAAGTACAACATACTGCAGTTTTGGTCAAAGCTAAGATTGATTGCTGCTTATTCAGTTTATTTTTAACTCTGTTGGTCTTATTTTTTTGCTGTTATTTGATTGGTTGGTTTCAGATTGTTTCATTTTAATGTTTTGACTTTTTTTTTAATCTTTTTTTCTTTTTTTTTAAATGTCAATGGTTGGACTGGGGAAATAAAAGATTCTTGAGATGTGGTTGATTGTTTTGAAATTCAAGTCGTTTCCTTTTAATATTTGGACTTTAAAAATAAAAAGGTAGACTAGACTCTTTGGATTACCAATGGAATGTGTATGTAACTTTTTTTCTCTAAGTTAATAAAGCGACAAACCTTTAATTTCCTTTGGTATATTTCATAGAGTGGACGCTTGCTTTCTTGTGTGCATGTCACTCTGTGTGTGTGTGTGACAGTGTGTGTGTGACAGTGTATGTGTGACAGTGTGTGTGTGACAGTGTGTGTGTGTGTGTGACAGTGTGTGTGTGTGACAGTGTGTGTGTGTGTCTGTGTGACAGTGTGTGTGTGACAGTGTGTGTGTGACAGTGTGTGTGTGTCTCTGTGTGACAGTGTGTGTGTGTCACTCTGTGTGTGACAGTGTGTGTGTGTCTGTGTGACAGTGTGTGTGTCTCTGTGTGACATTGTGTGTGTGTGCACGCGTGTGTGTGACAGTGTGTGTGTGTCTCTGTGTGACAGTGTGTGTGTGTGTGTGACAGTGTGTGCATGTCACTCTGTGTGTGACAGTGTGTGTGTGTCTGTGTGACAGTGTGTGTGTGTCTCTGTGTGACAATGTGTGACAGTGTGTGTGTGTCAGTGTGTGTGTCTCTGTGTGACAGTGTGTGTGTGTCTCTGTGTGACAGTGTGTGTGTGTCTGTGTGTGTGTGTCTCTGTGTGACAGTGTGTGTGTGTCTGTGTGACAGTGTGTGTGTGTCTCTGTGTGACAGTGTGTGTGTCAGTGTGTGACAGTGTGTGTGTGTCTCTGTGTGACAGTGTGTGTGTGTCTCTGTGTGACAGTGTGTGTGTGTCTCTGTGTGACAGTGTGTGTGTGTGACAGTGTGTGTGCGACAGTGTGTGTGTGCATGTCACTCTGTGTGTGTGTGTGTGTGCACGCGTGTGTGTGACTGTGTGTGTGTGTGTCTCTGTGTGACAGTGTGTGTGTGTCTCTGTGTGACAGTGTGTGTGTGTGTCAGTGTGTGTGTGACAGTGTGTGTGTGTCAGTGTGTGTGTGACAGTGTGTGTGTGTGTGTGTGTGTGACAGTGTGTGTGTGTGTGTGTGACATTGTGTGTGTGTGTGTGTGTGACAGTGTGTGTGTGTGTGTGTGTGACAGTGTGTGTGTGTGTGTCTGTGTGACAGTGTGTGTGTGTGTGCGCGCGTGTGTGTGACAGTGTGTGTGTGTCTCTGTGTGACAGTGTGTGTGACATTGTGTGTGTGTGTGTGTGTGTGACAGCGTGTGTGTGTGTCTCTGTGTGACAGTGTGTGTGTGTGTGTGTGTGACATTGTGTGTGTGTGTGTGTGTGTGTCTATGTGTGACAGTGTGTGTGTGCATGTGACTCTGTGTGTGTGTGTGTGTGTGTGCGCGCGTGTGTGTGACAGTGTGTGTGTGTCTCTGTGTGACAGTGTGTGTGTGTCTCTATGTGACAGTGTGTGTGTGTGTGTGTGACAGTGTGTGTGTGTCTATGTGTAACAGTGTGTGTGTGTGCATGTGACTCTGTGTGTGTGTGTGTGCGCGCGTGTGTGTGTGACAGTGTGTGTGTGTCTCTGTGTGACAGTGTGTGTGTGTGTGTATGACATTGTGTGTGTGTGTGTGTGACAGTGTGTGTGTCTATGTGTAACAGTGTGTGTGTGCATGTGACTCTGTGTGTGCGCGCGTGTGTGTGACACTGACAGTGTGTGTGTGTCTCTGTGTGACAGTGTGTGTGTGTGTGTATGACATTGTGTGTGTGTGTGTGTGACAGTGTGTGTGTGTCTATGTGTAACAGTGTGTGTGTGTGCGTGTGTGTCTCTGTCAGTGTGTGTGCATATGCGTGCGCGCATGCTAGCCTGCCACATTACTTCCAGATAGCAGAGGAGGTGACCGTTATTCTGAAGACCAGGGCTGGAATTTGTTTAATATAGTGGAGAAGTCTTGCCAAGGGTACATCCCCACTCTCAGCCAAAAGGACTTCAGAGAACAGCTGGAACTTGGGAAGGTCCCCAAAGGCCAACCCAGCCCCTTAGCTGTAGTAGCACTAAAGGGCATGCTACACTACACACGATTCGCTATCGATGCAATGCGATTGTGACAATGCGAGTCATCATGATTCACGTAAAATTCATTGTATTGGGTCTATTTGAGTATATATACAGAGAGAGTGAAAGTAGTAGAATTATTTTTCAGACGGAGGAATTTCACGTGAATCATGACTCGCATCGTCACAGTCGCATGGCATTGACAACGAATCGTACGTAGTGTAGCAAACCCTTTAGGTCCAGTGAAAATGCCTGCTACTCCTAGTTTGAAGAGTCAGTCATTCGTTCTCAAAAGACTTTAAAGACCCACCAGGTTGCGTGTTGTAGCAAACCCTTTAGGTCCAGTGAAAATGCCTGCTACTCCTAGTTTGAAGAGTCAGTCATTCGTTCTCAAAAGACTTTAAAGACCCACCAGGTCACGTGTTGTAGCAAACCCTTTAGGTCCAGTGAAAATGCCTGCTACTCCTAGTTTGAAGTCATAGTCATTCGTTCTCAAAAGACTTTAAAGACCCACCAGGTCACGTGTCAAAATCACGGGTTTCAGATGTTTTCCCTCTCTAATCTTTCATTCCTTTCTAAGCTTACGGAAAAGGTGGTTCTTAAACAGCTGTCTGACCATCTTCAGGTAAATGATCTCTACTATCCAAACCAGTCTGCTTATCGAGCAGGTCACAGTACTGAGACAGCCCTCTTAAAGATAACGAACGACTTGCTCACTGCCTTGGATGAAAACAAGGTTTCTCTTCTCTCTCTCCTTGATCTTTCTGCAGCGTTTGACACTATCGACCACTCCATCCTCATTTCTAGACTTCACACCTCCTTTGGTCTATCTGGGGCTGTTCTTTCCTGGTTTTCTTCCTACCTCTCTGATCGCACACAGAAAGTTGTTGTCAATGGTTCTCCATCTCTTCCAAAAGGTCTTCAGTTCGGTGTGCCCCAAGGTTCAGTCTTAGGCCCTATCCTTTTTGTTCTTTATACCCAACCTCTCTCCGCCATCATCAACCAGCATTCTATTCTACATCATAGCTTTTCTGATGACAATCAACTGTACATTTCTGCCCACCTGAGTCAATTAGAT
>CM065709.1:37688013-37750513 GCA_017654935.2 Phymorhynchus buccinoides
GCCTAGGCCTCGCGGCCTATAAATCGCCCCGTCATTGGTACACTCTTTATGTATGGTGTCTGATTTGCATACGTCACTAATCATCTAATTTATAAGCAACTTGTTCATAGCATCAATCAAAGTCATAAAAAAGATCTCTATATTTTGGAATTTCATCCAAAAGGTTCTTGAAATTGTTACTATTATATGTAAATTTAATGTTAGTAGGTAGGTTATTCCAGTGATTAGTGACTCGGTGCGAAAATGAAAACTTCCTTCTATTCGTCCTGCTGTATTGAATATAAATTTTACCTTCTGAATTTCTTGTGTTAGTGCAATTAGAAACAGAAAAAAGTGATTCCACTGGAGTGTCAACTAGGCCATTGAACATTGTATACGCCTGAATGAGATCCCCTCTTAAACGCCTACCTTTAACTTAAGTGAATGCAGTTCCACTTCCAGATAATTTAATCTTTCCAAATAAGACATGTTTCTACATTCTTTAAGTAATTTGGTAGCTCGTCTCTGTACTCTTTCTACTTTCACTGACTGCCGCTTTAGATATGGATACCATATTATGTTAGCATATTCTAAATGAGGCCTAACGAAAGACTTGTACAGCTTCAGAAATGTGTCTTTATTCAAATACACAAAACTTCTTTTAATCATACCTAACGTCTGGTTAGCCTTGTTAATAAAAAAAAATTACTCTCTGAATGTGAGGGTCAAATGATAACTTACTGTCGAAGGTGACACCCAGATCTTTCTCTTCTGTTAAATAATTTATCTGATAATTTTCTTCATTCTGTTTCATGTAATAAGATTCCTCTTGATTAGAACTGCCAAAATATAAAACACCACATTTTGTTACATTGAAATATAAATTCCATGTATTGGACCCCTCCTGCAGTTTATAAATATCATTTTGAAGTACAGAACAGTTGGATGTCGTATCATATAGTTTAGTGTCATCAGCAAAGATTTTACAAGTGCTTTGTAAAGATTCTGGCAAGTCATTTATGAAATTGTAAAAAGTATAGGCCCAAGTATGCTGCCCTGGGGAATTCCACTTAAAACACTAACTTTGTCTGATTTTTCTACACCTACTCTAACATGCTGATGTCTATCCGTTAAAAAATGTCTTATCCATTTAAGTAGACCATTGGAAATGCCATAAGCAGATACTGAGATAGTTTAGCAAGAAGTCTTTCATGAGGAACCATATCAAATGCCTTTTTAAAATCTAAGTATATAAAATCAACATTATGTCCTTGATCCAGTAATGTCGTTAGGTCCTCCATCACTTCTAATAATTGAGTAACACAAGACCTATGCTTACGAAAGCCATGCTGACAATGTACAAATAAATTGTTTTCTGTAAAATATGATACAATGGCATCCCTTTATCAAACTTTCCAGGACTCTACAGATAACACATGTAAGACTCACAGGTAGATGATTACTTGGGTCTGACTTATTCCCCTTCTTGAATTAAGCTACTACCTCCGCAGTCTTCCAGTCACTTGGTAAGTTTCCTGTTTCAAGTGATCCATTAAATAAAAAGCACAAGGGGGTTGTATTTCATTACATAATTCTTTTAGTACTTTTGGTGGGATACCGTCCGGACCTTGAGATTTATTTGGGTGAAGATTATATAATTTATTTCTTACTGCCTGAGGAGTAACTCTAACATCAGATATAGATATACCATTACAGTATGAACAATGGGGCAAATCTGGTGCATTGGTTAAATCTTCTCTGGTAAAAACATTGGGAAAAAAATCATTCAAAGTCTCAGCTTTATCTAAATCATTTACGGCCATTGAGTCATCTGGTCTTTTTAAAGCACTTATACCCGTTTTAAAGTTCATTATGTCCTGTACATATTTCCAGAAGGTTTTAGGGTTTTTCTTTGCTTCTTTAGCAATATTTTTGTCATAGTCTTTTGGGGGTTTTCTGAGAACTTTATTGCTCTTATTTCTCTTTTGTATATATTTCATATAAACGTTTCCAGATTTGGTTGATAAGTATCTCATGTAAACTATATTTCTTTTTAACTAATCTCCATGCATTTTTGTTCATCCAGATAGGTCCATATTTCATCTTATCGCCTTTTTTAAACTTTTGGTATACTTTCCTCCATTGCTTTATGTAAAACATCTTTCATATGTGTCCATGATTCCTCCACATCCATCTCTAACATTGTCCGCCAGTCATGATCTTTAATAATTTCTCTCATTTTGGAATATAGTTCCCTTTCTTTAAATTAATATCATATCTTGTTTGATTCTCATTATTATTTGTCAAAATATATAATTGAAAAATCAAAACATCATGGTCACTTTTCCCCAGTGGATCAAGGTGGACTATGTCAGAAATAAGACTGTCCTCGCTGACCAGACCCAATCGTCTAGGGTGGGGTTCTGGTTTGGTCTCCTAGTTGGTTTAGAAACCTTTTGAAATAAGAATGCATCTTGTATGAACTGTAGGATGTCATTATTTGTTTGTCCCGTCCATTTCCCCTCCCAACACACATTTGGATAATTAACGTCCCCAACAATGCATACTTTGTTATTAATTAGACATTTTCTCTGATTTAAGCATCTGAAATAATTTTTCATTGTGTTCTGCTGAACTTGTGTTTGGACTCCTGTACATGCATCCAAGTAAAACTTTACCATCACTTTCATTCTCAAACGTACAATAAACGCATTCCTCTAAATTATAATCATTGAACTCTTCACACTCACATGCATTCAAACCCTTATTAACTTATAATGCAACACCTCTGCAGGGATTCTTATTGAGGAACATATCAAAGTTAGGGATACTGAATTCCGACTCATTAAATGTTTGTACATTTTTAGGTTTTATTTCAGGTAAGGCTATGATAGAAGGTTTTATATCATCTACTCTTGAGAAAAATTCACCTCTTTTATTAAAAAACCCATCACCATTTACCAGCCGCCGTGGTGTAGTGGTTAGCGTCGCGGACTACTGGCTGGGAGGTCTTGGGTTCGAATCCCATCAGAGGCGAGGGGGTTTTCGGTCCTGGACCGACTCCTACCCAGAGTGAGTGGCTATGGGCTCAATGGGAAAGACTGAAACCACACAGTCGAGTTTCATCCGCTTAACGGATGCGATTCTGAGAGTGTTGCTCTAATTGCAAGACCAACACTGCAGGTGTCTGTAGTTCTCGGGCCTGGTTAACGCCGCGGGATATCATTATGAAAGGAAGCGTAGAATACAGCCCTGCCATGCAGTCTCAGACCGATACGGAACTCCATAGCATCATCATCATCGTTATCATCGGCCTCATTTTCCATCAATCATAAAATTAAAAAAATGTCTCAAATTCTGTGGCTTCGCATGCCCTGCTCTCATGGTGACCTCAGTTTCGGTTTCCAATCCAGTCTGTGCCTTGGTGCGTTCGGGTCAAAGTCATGGGGATCAGTGTGTTCTGGGGAGCTGTCGGTGGACGGTCGTGGTGGCGCCCTCGGAGGAGGACCTCACTCACGCTGGCTCCGCGACTAAGAGAATAGTGTCGTCAGTAGGGGGCTTAGTAGGTGGTGTCCTGAACAGGCTCCACTGAACTCCACCGAAGTGACTCAGCAGAAGTGCAGTGTCTCCTCGGTTGGTTGCCTCCTGACGGCCTAACATAGATTCGCTCCCCTTGGACTGCTGGTCTCGGTTTCTGCGACTTGAACAAACCCGGGTGTGGCTGCGAATTGGGATTCGGAACGAGCGGCGTGGGAGTAACGCCACTGTACAGCCCAGAAGATGGGACAGCAAAAACACAAACAAAAAAACCTTCCATCAACATTGGAATACAAAACAATACAACCCTCAATACGACCAGAATGAAAATTATAAACTTTTTTTTTTTTTTACATTTCTATTTACACTATTTACATGTTTCCTGTCATGAAGTCAGTGACGGGTGGAGTCTGATCCAGGGGTGGCGGAAGCGCCTCCTCTAGGATGCTCCTGATTTCCACTAGCCCCGTGATTCAGAGTGACAATTTTCCCGTTTCGTATGGCCAAGTTCAGTTCTCCCTCTTGTGTTCATGTTTGTTTCTCCACTCTAAGAGCTTTGTTCTTTTCACGCTGTTTTGGTGTTAAGTCATGATTGATATTCTAGTTCTTAGTTTTTATTTAGTTGAACAATATAACATGCAGCCAGTTGAGCTTTAAAAGTAGGATTTTTCAGAACTCTCTTTATAAAAAAATTTATATACAAATTTGATACCTTTATTTATCAAAGTGTAGTTTTTAAAAAAGCAAGAGAAGCTTCATTTCCTAGAAACGTGTGTACACGCTAACACAGACCTTAATGTAAGGCTACTTCACACAGTAACAAACACGTTTTTGCATGCATGAACAACATAATTTTATCATGAAGGTCTGCCATTCCTTGTTTTTCTGCCTAACTCGTGTCATGATATTCCCTCTAAATTCTATCACAGTGGCTACGGGTACGGCGTTGCTGCAACACTCAGACCATGTTCAGGGATAGTAACTCTTCCCAGTCGAATGTTTAGTCACCAAAATGCATTTTCTTATTTCGTATATATATATATTCAACGCATCTGCACGTTTGGGGAGTTGCACCGATGCTGTCATCTTTGTGTGTCAAAAAGAAAGCAATCTGCTGACAGTTCAAACACAGTGACAGAGCATACTTTGCAATAAAAATATTTTAACCCTTTCCACAACTGCCGCCTGCAGTACATAGTGGGGGGTAGGGTTAGGTTTAGTCACTAAAAATGTTTTAAAATACAGCTTTATGTATGTAAGAAAGGCAAAAACGGAAAAATACAATTAACCGAGAAATGCATGGGGGGTGGCACATCTTTACCTTTACCAAATATTTTAACCCTTTCGCCGCCAATGTCACATTTTAGCACCAGAATGATTTAACACCCATATCACGAAAAGGCCTCAAACCAGGGTCTGTTATCCAAAGAGCCTATTTTCATAATTTTGGAGGTAATGATAGGCCTTACTTTATACATGTCATAGAAGAATTCCCACTATTGCAGACAATTTTTGTTCTCTACCCAGGTAAGTTTAATGGACATTTGTTGCTGAAAAATGGCTGGCGGCAAAGGGTCAAAGGTGGACCCTGACGGATGAGTTTTTGCAAGGAACACGTTGAGGTCACCAGAAAGACAGCCTTTTCATTATTTCAAAGATCGGAACAGTCCTAGAAATCAAACCGTCAAAACAGCGATTCCTCCTCGGCGGAGGTGCCGGAGAGAGAAGCCATTTTGGATGGGGTGGGTGGGGGCCACTCATTGTGGTTTACGCTTTTTCTTTTTTGTAGTGCAGTAAAAAGAAATTGAAGCTATTTCCTTTGTTGTGAGGGAAACTCTTTTAGATAAACTGCATACATTTTTTTAAAAATATAGATAAAAAGGCTTGTATTGCGAAACAATTTGGTCGCCATTACAAAAGAGACAGCACACGCCTGAAAGAATTTGACTTCCAGCACCTCCGCCAAGGATAAATCGCCGATTTGACGGTTTGATTTCTAGGAAACCAGAGCAAAGTGAGTGTTGCGATCTCTGTAAATGGTGTTTTCATGGTGATCGCGATGTGTTTCTTGCAAAAACTCATCCATCAAGGGTGCCCCTATAAGACTATTTTTTTTATGTTTGTGTTTTCGCAGAAGATGGAACCTGGATGGTCCACGGAGGAGGACTCGTTCAATCATCAACCCAAGTCCGACAACGCTTCCGCATCTCTGCCGAACTTCGCCCCTCATGCCTGCTACCTTTGCACGGACGCTTTCGTCTTGATCAGCAGCTTGGAACTCCACCTGGCGACAGTTCATGGAGAGAAACTGCACATAGTACTTCCCGGATCCTGCACCCCCGTCAGAAGTTTAGCCGGCAACTTTAGCGTGGATAAGGAGGTGGAAAATGGCTGCAGAAGAAAAACGAGGGAAAATAAAACGAATAGCGGTACTGGGGAGAAAGTTGACGATTCTGGTGAGAGGGTTTTCAAGGTTAAGAAAAAGCATCCGTGTCAGATTTGCGGTAAAATGTTCCCTACCCCAAGCACCCTAGAGCGGCACAAACTCTTGCACAGCGGTCTCAAGCCGTACATGTGTGATGTGTGTTCAAAATGCTTCGCCGACCCCGGTTATCTGAAGACCCACAAAAGAACCCACACGGGGGAGAGACCGTACATGTGTTCCCATTGCGGCACCGGTTTCACTCAATCCTCCACCTTGAAAGTGCACATACGGACCATCCACGAAAAAGCCAAACCCCACCTTTGCGATATCTGCGGGGCAGCGTTCTCCCAGAGACCTCATCTGAAACGGCACAGGCGACTCCACACCGGGGATAAACCGTTCGTGTGCGCAGAATGCGGGAAAAGGTTTTCCGATTCCGCCGGCTGCGCCCGACACGAGATGACGCATTCCGGGATTAAACCACACCCGTGTCCTGAATGTGGAAAAGGTTTCACTCTACCATGTCATCTGCAGAAGCATCTTTTGACGCATGCTGTGGTCAAACCGTTTGTGTGTTCGGATTGCGGTAAAGGCTTCACTCAGGCTGGCCACCTGCAGAGACACATGCTGATGCACTCTCCCCCGACGCACCACTGCGACGTCTGCGGGAAAGGTTTCGCCGACGCCGGTGGTTTACGGCAGCACCGTTTGACCCACATGGGAATCAAACCTCACGTTTGTTCTGACTGCAAGAAAGGATTCCTCGCGGCGAGAGATCTCCGAAGGCATCAGGAACGCAGCGACGGGAAGACGCAGTTCGTCTGTAAAGACTGCGGGGAAATGTTCACCAAGTCTTGCCTTCACGAGCTTCATCGCCGGACCCACCCGAGAGCCACTTCCTGCGTGTGTTTGGATTGTGGGAAGGGGTTCTCGCACCCGAGCGGTTTGTCGAAGCATCGGGCGAAGCACACGGGGCAGAAATCCTATCCCTGTCCCCATTGCAATTCGGATTTCAGTCGATCGGATATTTTGAAGCGGCATGTGCAAGTTAAGCATCAGGGGCAGTCTGATCTGTTTTTTCAGCCACTTGTTTAGGTGTCCATTTTCCCCATCTATCTTTGCCCCCTCCCCCCCCTCCAATCCACCCCTGATTGGGCTACATAAACCGACAATGGCTATGAAATGAGTTCCACTGCTTAATTATGTACTTCACTATCGATGCTGTCAATTAACAGTAGAAAAGGATTTCCTTGAATTGCTAGCGAGGGGATTTTTAGCTTTGCGTAAATGTATTTCAATGATTGGAATTCCTGGCTTGGTTGTTGATCATTGTGTTTCTTCACTTGTAAATATTATTATGCACATGATGGATTTGAGAAAGACTATTATGATTTGTGGTTTGTCTATTTTTAGAGCAGTAAATATTATTATGCACATGATGGATTTGAAAAAGACTGTTATGATTTGTGCTTTGTCTATATTTAGAGAAGTAAATATTATGCACATGATGGATTTGATAAAGACTATTATGATTTGTAGTTTGTCACTGTACATTGCAAGATACACTGTTCAGGGCTCCCAGGGACCCCCAAATGGGGGTCTATGAAGCACTAAAATTCTACAGGACCCTCTAAAAGAATGTGCAGAGGGTCCCAGGGATGCACTAAAAAAATTCTTGTTAGCATTCGCTATGCCACTGGGACCCTCTATCCTGCCTCTAGGACCCTCTATAATGTAAGTGAAGGAGTCCCTGGCACCCCTTGTTTTGCAGGACGATTGGGAGCCCTGCTGTTCATCATGTTCAGAGTTTGGGAGTGGCCACTGCATGCATGTTGATTGATTGATTGATTGATTGAGGCATAACTTTGCTTTGTATATATATGTGTGTGTGCATGTGTCTTGGCATGAACTGCAGCACAGAATCACTTCAAATTTTTGTGAATTACACAGTCATCGATCGCTCAGTTTCCTGTCATGTGAGTGCAGATGCATCATGCTGCCGTTATGCGTCTAAGAAATAGTTAGGCCCTTCATGTCTGTCTTTAAAGGGGCACCCTGACGGATGAGGTTTTTGCAAGAAACACATCGAGATCAGCAGGAAAACACCCTTTACAGAGATCGCAACACTCACTTTGCTCTGGTTTCCCAGAAATCAAGCCGTCAAAAAGTCGATTCTTCCTTGGCGGAGGTGCTGGAAGTCAAATTCTTTCACCCAAAGAGAAGGTGTGCCGTCTCTTTTCTAATGGCCGCCTGCGTTTAGACCAAATCGTTTGCACGAACTTTTCGCAATACAAGCCTTTTTATTTTATTATTTTTAATTTTATACACTAGTTTATCTTAAAGAGTTTTGCTCACAACAAAGGAAATAGCGCCTTTTTTTTTTTTTTTACTGCACTACAAAAAAAAGAAAACGCTTCAACCACAATGAGTGACCTCCAACCACCCCATCCAAAATGTCTACTCTCTCCGGCATCTCCGCCAAGGAAAAGTCGCTGTTTTGACGGTTTAATTTATAAAAAAACCATAGCAAAGTGAGTGTTCTGATCCTTGAACACGCTGTCTTACTGGTGATCTCGACGTGTTTCTTGCAAAAACTCATCTGTCAGGGTCCACCTTTAACTCTTTTGCCTGGAGAAAAATCTTTGTTAAGCAGGCACCACATGGCATGTAAAATCGTATGGGGATGCGATGCGATTGTGTCTCGTGAGTCATGATTCGTGTGAAATACTGTCTAAATTAATTCTGCCGTTTTCGCTCACTACACTCAAGTAGATCCAATACATGAATTTCACGTGAATCATGACTCACATCGTCAAAATCGCATCGCATTCAGATGCGATACGTATGTCGTGTGGCTGGCCCCTTCAGAGTTTCGTATGTCGTGTGGCTGGCCCTTCAGAGTTTCTAGAACAAAGGTAGGAGAATGTGCCAGTAAGGCAGAAAGATAGTACAGTAGATGACAGTACTCAACCCCTTCAGAGTTTCTAGAACAAAGGTAGGAGAATGTGCCAGTAAGGCAGAAAGATAGTACAGTAGATGACAGTACTCAACCCCTTCAGAGTTTCTAGAACAAAGGTAGGAGAATGTGTCAGTAAGGCAGAAAGATAGTACAGTAGGTGACAGTACTCAACCCCTTCAGAGTTTCTAGAACAAAGGAGAATGTGCCAGTAAGGCAGAAAGATAGTACAGTAGGTGACAGTACTCAACCCCTTCAGAGTTTCTAGAGTAGGAGAATGTGCCACAGTAGTACAGTGACAGTACTCAACCCCTTCAGAGTTTCTAGAACAAAGGTAGGAGAATGTGTCAGTAAGGCAGAAAGATAGTACAGTAGGTGACAGTACTCAACCCCTTCAGAGTTTCTAGAACAAAGGTAGGAGAATGTGCCAGTAAGGCAGAAAGATAGTACAGTAGGTGACAGTACTCAACCCCTTCAGAGTTTCTAGAACAAAGATAGGAGAATGTGTCAGTAAGGCAGAAAGATAGTACAGTAGGTGACAGTACTCAACCCCTTCAGAGTTTCTAGAACAAAGATAGGAGAATGTGTCAGTAAGGCAGAAAGATAGTACAGTAGATGACAGTACTCAACCCCTTCAGAGTTTCTAGAACAAAGGTAGGAGAATGTGTCAGTAAGGCAGAAAGATAGTACAGTAGATGACAGTACTCAACCCCTTCAGAGTTTCTAGAACAAAGGTAGGAGAATGTGTCAGTAAGGCAGAAAGATAGTACAGTAGGTGACAGTACTTAACCCCTTCAGAGTTTCTAGAACAAAGGTAGGAGAATGTGCCAGTAAGGCAGATAGATATCAGGTGACAGCACTCAACCCCTTCAGAGTTTCTAGAACAAAGGGTAGGAGAATGTGCCAGTAAGGCAGAAAGATAGTACAGTAGATGACAGTACTCAACCCCTTCAGAGTTTCTAGAACAAAGGTAGGAGAATGTGCCAGTAAGGCAGATAAGATAGTACAGGGTGACAGTACTCAACCCCTTCAGAGTTTCTAGAACAAAGGTAGGAGAATGTGCCAGTAAGGCAGAAAGATAGTACAGTAGATGACAGTACTTAACCCCTTCAGAGTTTCTAGAACAAAGGTAGGAGAATGTGCCAGTAAGGCAGATAGATATCAGGTGACAGCACTCAACCCCTTCAGAGTTTCTAGAACAAAGGTAGGAGAATGTGTCAGTAAGGCAGAAAGATAGTACAGTAGGTGACAGTACTCAACCCCTTCAGAGTTTCTAGAACAAAGGTAGGAGAATGGTAGGAGAATGTGTCAGTAAGGCAGAAAGATAGTACAGTAGATGACAGTACTCAACCCCTTCAGAGTTTCTAGAACAAAGGTAGGAGAATGTGTCAGTAAGGCAGAAAGATAGTACAGTAGGTGACAGTACTCAACCCCTTCAGAGTTTCTAGAACAAAGATAGGAGAATGTGTCAGTAAGGCAGAAAGATAGTACAGTAGATGACAGTACTCAACCCCTTCAGAGTTTCTAGAACAAAGGTAGGAGAATGTGCCAGTAAGGCAGAAAGATAGTACAGTAGATGACAGTACTCAACCCCTTCAGAGTTTCTAGAACAAAGGTAGGAGAATGTGTCAGTAAGGCAGAAAGATAGTACAGTAGATGACAGTACTCAACCCCTTCAGAGTTTCTAGAACAAAGGTAGGAGAATGTGTCAGTAAGGCAGAAAGATAGTACAGTAGATGACAGTACTTAACCCCTTCAGAGTTTCTAGAACAAAGGTAGGAGAATGTGCCAGTAAGGCAGATAGATATCAGGTGACAGCACTCAACCCCTTCAGAGTTTCTAGAACAAAGGTAGGAGAATGTGCCAGTAAGGCAGAAAGATAGTACAGTAGATGACAGTACTTAACCCCTTCAGAGTTTCTTCAGAGTTTCTAGAACAAAGGTAGGAGAATGTGCCAGTAAGGCAGATAGATATCAGGTGACAGCACTCAACCCCTTCAGAGTTTCTAGAACAAAGGTAGGAGAATGTGTCAGTAAGGCAGAAAGATAGTACAGTAGGTGACAGTACTCAACCCCTTCAGAGTTTCTAGAACAAAGGTAGGAGAATGTGTCAGTAAGGCAGAAAGATAGTACAGTAGGTGACAGTACTCAACCCCTTCAGAGTTTCTAGAACAAAGGTAGGAGAATGTGTCAGTAAGGCAGAAAGATAGTACAGTAGGTGACAGTACTCAACCCCTTCAGAGTTTCTAGAACAAAGGTAGGAGAATGTGTCAGTAAGGCAGATAGTACAGTAGATGACAGTACTTAACCCCTTCAGAGTTTCTAGAACAAAGGTAGGAGAATGTGTCAGTAAGGCAGATAGTACTGTAGATGACAGTACTTAACCCCTTCAGAGTTTCTAGAACAAAGGTAGGAGAATGTGCCAGTAAGGCAGATAGATAGCAGATGACAGCACTCAACCCCTTCAGAGTTTCTAGAACAAAGGTAGGAGAATGTGCCAGTAAGGCAGATAGATAGTACAGTAGATGACAGTACTCAACCCCTTCAGAGTTTCTAGAACAAAGGTAGGAGACTGTGCCAGTAAGGCAGATAGATAGTACAGTAGATGACAGTAGTTACAATGTCAGCCATTTTTCAGCTAAAACTTTCTGGGCAGGAATGTCTAAAAACCTGAGTGCAAACATGCATACGTTTGTATAACAACTTATAGAAATACTGTGTCAAAAGTATCATCCATTTACATTTACAACAACACACACACACACACACACACACACACACACACACAACACACACACACACACACACACACACACACACACACTCACAAGCGCGGACACCCATGAACCGAATCAGGCAATATACATAAATGATAGATTTTTTTCACCATTTCATATTTTTTCATGTACCATATTTATCATTATTGTTGTCAAATATGTGTAAAACATGGCAAAATCTTATGGGTAAACAACCTGCAGACCCTGATTTGATGCCTTTCAGTGACATGGGTGTTAAATCATTGTGGTGCCAAGAGGCCACAGTGGCGATGAAAGGGTTAAGCAAAGAGAAAGGTCAGTCAAAGAGAGTGACAGATCAAAGGAAGTTACAAGCACAGAACATTCATGGGAAAACTATTTGATGAGACACACACACACACTCACACACAAAGATACACACACACACACATTGATGTCCATTTTTTGGTTGTGATTAGTCTGTGATGAGATGAATTAAAACTAAATTGCTTATTCTGTGTGGTTTGCTTTACTTTAACCCTTTCGCCGCCAGCCATTTTCAGCCCAAAAATACCATTAAACTTAACTGGGTACAGAAAAAACCCAATCTGCAATATTGCCAATTCCTCTGTGACATGTATAACATTAGGCATATCCTTATCTCCCAAACTTAAGAAAACAGGGTCTTTGGATAACAGGCCCTGATTTGATGCCTTTTAGTAACATGGGTGTTAAACCATTGTGGTGCTAAAATGCGACATTGGCGGTTTGCTGTTTTCTTGTTTGTCTGTGTTGATAAAGGCGCATTCGCCGAAATATCCAGTAGTTTTGTTTTTTGTCTTGTGAATAAAATAGCGTCACTCTACACTTGTCGTGTAGTTGTTTGTTTGTTGTTACTTTAAACATCACATGGTTGTAGGGTTTTTGGAAATCCTGTACTTTAGCCACCCGCTCATGTTCACGACTCTCAATCTCAAAGTCTGCCTTTTTCAGTTTTATGAAAAATAAACCTAGGCTGATCTTAATCCTAACCCTTTCCCAAGAATAGCAGAATGTTGCCTTTCAGTGAACATTTTCGATGCGAAAATTTGAGGGAAGGTGCATAAAGTGCAAGATAACGTTGATTCTCAGTGAACATTTTCAATGCGAAATTTGAGGCAGAGTGCATAAAGTGCAAGATAACGTTGATTCTCAGTGAACATTTGAGGCAGGGTGCATAAAGTGCAAGATAACGTTGATTCTCAGTGAACATTTGAGGCAGAGTGCATAAAGTGCAAGATAACGTTGATTCTCAGTGAAACTTTTCAATGCAAAATTTGAGGCAGGGTGCATAAAGATAAAGTACAACATATTGCAGTTTTGGTCAAAGCTAAGATTGATTGCTGCTTATTTAGTTTATTTTTAACTCTGTTGGTCTTATTTTGCTGTTGTTATTTGGTTGGTTGGTTTCAGATTGTTTCATTTTAATGTTTTGAGTTTTCAAAAAAAATCTTTTTTTTTTTTTTTTAAATTTCAATGGTTGGATTGGGGGGGGGGGGGGGGGGGGGGGGATTCTTGAGATGTGGTTGGTTGCTTTGAAATTCAAGTAGTTACCCGGCCAGAGGCCAAGGTATTGCGATTGGTTTGTGTGTCTGTGTGTGTGTCTGTCACAAAGCTAAAAATATATATAGAGAGAGAGAGTGAAAGTAGTACATGTAGAATTATTTTTTAGACGGAGGAATTTCACGTCAATCATGACTCGCATCGTCACAGTCGCATCGCATTGACAACGAATCGTATGTAGTGTAGCAAACCCTTTAGGTCCAGTGAAAATGCCTCCTACTCCTAGTTTGAAGTCATAGTCATTCGTTCTCAAAAGACTTTAAAGACCCACCAGGTCACGTGTTGTAGCAAACCCTTTAGGTCCAGTGAAAATGCCTCCTACTCCTAGTTTGAAGAGTCATAGTCATTCGTTCTCAAAAGACTTTAAAGACCCACCAGGTCACGCAGGTTACGTGTCAAAATCACGGGTTTCAGATGTTTTCCCTCTTATAGCTGGTAAGAAATGTTGTTTTCACCAGGTTTGACTCTCATACAAATGTCCCCAAATTGAAAAGTCATTTTAAAGAGCAGCCTCAATTTGAAATTGGGGACATTTGCATGTGGGTCACAGCTACCCAGAAAAAAACCCAAGGGACTTAATCGTGGTGCGTCAGTGTTCCACACACTGATGCAATCTCCCATCATCTCACATCATCCATCCATCCCAGGTGATGAAGTTTTTCACACACTGATGTACTCTCCCATCATCTCACACCATCCATCCCAAGTGATGAAGTGTTTCACACACTGATGTACTCTCCCATCATCTCACACCATCCATCCCAAGTGATGAAGTTTTTCACACACTGATGTACTCTCCCATCATCTCACACCATCCATCCCAAGTGATGAAGTTTTTCACACACTGATGTACTCTCCCATCATCTCACACCATCCATCCCAAGTGATGAAGTTTTTCACACACTGATGTACTCTCCCATCATCTCACACCATCCATCCCAAGTGATGAAGTGTTTCACACACTGATGTACTCTCCCATCATCTCACACCATCCATCCCAAGTGATGAAGTGTTTCACACACTGATGATGAAGTTTTTCACACACTGATGCACTCTCCCATCATCTCACACCATCCATCCCAAGTGATGAAGTTTTTCACACACTGACTCTACCATCATCTCACACCATCCATCCCAAGTGATGAAGTTTTTCACACACTGATGTACTCTCCCATCATCTCACACCATCCATCCCAAGTGATGAAGTTTTTCACACACTGATGTACTCTCCCATCATCTCACACCATCCATCCCAAGTGATGAAGTGTTTCACACACTGATGTACTCTCCCATCATCTCCCATGATCCCTTGTCACACAGAGCAGAGGTCAAAGGTGAACATCAAATGACAAACTCAAATTGCGACTCACACTGCAGGCCAGTTGGTTATAGTTTGATGTTTACTGAGGTATATTTGATTTCAATTCTCATAATTAGCGTAAACCGTAGGACTAACTGGTCATAACAATTTGAACAACAAAATATGTGTGTTCGTTCATTCTTTAAAAAGCACCAACCAAATAAAAATATAAAATGAATTAAAAAGAGTGTATCATTCAATCATTCAGATTTATACATGTAATGCTAAAATTTTAAAATGAAAAAAACAACCAACCCCTACCATTTTGGTATTTGGATATATTCTAGTCACAGATTTGTGCTGCTCTCATGTGGAGAGCACGTCACCACAAGGGCAGCGCCACCCATGGCAACAATCAAGAACAAAAATGACAGATAGACAAACAGAAAAGAGACTGTGGTTCAATGGTTGTAATCTAACCAACTTTTAACTTTTAAAAATGTGTATTGTTTATTGTTTGGGGTTATAAATTCATTGTTCAAATAGGGTCTATGTTTTATTGCCAAAGTGCTGTGATGAGGTGGGATGTTGGTGGGAAGGGTGGAGGGTGGTATGAAAGTGAGCGTGCAAGCGGGCGTGCAGTTGTTAAAGTGAGCGGGGCGTGTGAAGTATGAAAGAATACTTTTAAAGCATGGAATTACAATTTATTTTGTTCTTTTATAAATTGTTTGGTTTCTTGTGTGTATATTTGACATGACCGCAAGAAAATGATCCTTGTTTTAATGCTGACAAAATAAAATTTGAGTCGAAAAGGAGTTAGACCAACATGCAGCTTTTGTAATTCCTAACCCACCCCCCACCCGCACCCCTCCTCTCTCTCTCTCTCTCCCTCTCCTCATCATATACTGATATAGTAAAAAGCCAACTGTCCGTGTGTGTGTGTGTGTGTTTTCATAGCCACACAAAAAGAAAACCAACCAGCAGTCATCAGTTATCACCTTTTTCTTGAGAAAAAAAATCATAAAAATGTTTTCCAAAATCTATGACATACATCTGTCAAAAACGTACCATATTTTTCAGACTATAATGCGCACCTTTGTATAAGGTGCACCCCCCAAATTGTACCCAAATTTCAGATTTTGTTATCATATTTTCTTACTATTTTTTTCGTCATATTATAAGGCGCAGGGGTCTCAGTCTCAGAAAAAAGTATCGCCTTATAGTCTGGAAAATATGGTATTGCTTTTAAATGCTTTTATCATACAGTAAAAGATTGACCAAACATATTAAACATGATGTGTCAACAAGCTTGCCCACAAAGCAAGTGATATCTTGCTAATTTTTCAACATTCTACGAATCTACAAACATCAGACTTTGAAAGCAAAAAACGAAACCACAGTCAAGGTCAAAGGTGAAGGTAAAACTCAGCAAGATATGGGTCATGACAGCTATGGGTAATACAATTATCATCCTACACAATTTGAAGTGAGTGTATTTTAAGCAGTAGTTTGCAAGATAATGCAAAGAAAAAGTTGTCATTTGGTCAACATTTACCCACCCCCTTTCCTTCCTCATCAGTCACACAAAAATCGCATGCAAACAACAACAATTTTAAAATGGGTGGCGCGCCTCTGGCTGCGACGCGCTCTCCAGGTAGGAGCAACCGAATTTCAGACGCCTCTGTGACTATAAAGTACTTAATACCTAAGATATTTTAAGCAGCAGTTCATAAGATAATGCAACAAAGCAGGAAGGTCAAAGGTCAAGGTCATTTATATTTTGTATCTCCTAGCAGCAACACCTTGATTTTGTTTAGTTTTTACCCACTCATTTTCATCTGAGTCCTAAATTATTATTCTTCATCAATCACTCAGACAGCCTCCCGTCATATGAGTGCAGATGCATCATGCTGCCGTTATGCACCTAACTAAAAAATAGTTAGACCCCAGCATGTCTGACTTTGGCTGGAGGAAATCTTTGTAAGAGTCTCTGGAACAAAGGTTGGAGAATGGACCGGTAAGGCAGAAAGTTAGCGTATTGTACGGACTATAAGGCGATACTCTTTTCCTAGACTGAGACCCCTGCGCCTTATAATGTGACTGATAATACAGTAAGAAACCCCCCTGTGGGGATACCGGGGGGTCTTTTGTATACATAGTTCCCCCACCTTCTGGAAGTTCTGTGCTTCCAACTTCCTTTAATCTGTCACTCTCTTTGACTGCCTTTTCCCTTTGCTTACTGTCATCTACTATCTTTCTGCCTTACTGGTCCATTCTCCTGCCTTTTTTCATGAAACTCTTTCAAAAACATTTCCTCCAGCCGAAGTTGGACTTTAAAAAAAAATTTTTTATTAATTATTTTTTTTAAAGCACAGTGGAATTATTACATTTGAGACATTCAATCAATATCAGCACGCAAACATACATGTAAAAACACATGCGAAAAGCAATCATGATATATCAAAGATGTATGGGGAAGTCAACATGACAAGTATATTAACTTTCAATTAAGTTTCTATACGGAAACCATTTCTTTGCAAAAAACAAAGTATCTCATGTCCATAGAGTAAACATATTTTTCAGTTTGATGCATATATATTCCTCAGATCTTAGTCGGACTTTCTGGGCCTAACTATTTCTTAGTTAGGCGCATAACGGCAGCATGACGCATCTGCGCTCATAACTGACAGGAAACTGTCTGAGCGATCGAAGAAGAAGAAGAAGTAAGAAACTATCATAACAAAATATGAATTGTGTGTAAAAGACAAATTGGGGTGCGCCGTGTAGTCCGTAAATAACAGTAGTAAATGAGGAAGCAAAAGGAAAAGTCAGAGTCAAACTCAAAGAGAGTGACAGTAAACAGGGAAGCTACAGAGTCAAACTCAAAGAGAGTGACAGTAACTAGGGAAGCTACAGAGTCAAACTCAAAGAGAGTGACACTAAACAGGGAAGCTACAGAGTCAAACTCAAAGAGAGTGACAGTAAACAGGGAAGCTACAGTCAAACTCAAAGAGAGTGACAGTAAACAGGGAAGCTACAGAGTCAAACTCAAAGAGAGTGACAGTAAACAGGGAAGCTACAGAGTCAAACTCAAAGAGAGTGACAGTAAACAGGGAAGCTACAGAGTCAAACTCAAAGAGAGTGACAGTAACTAGGGAAGCTACAGAGTCAAACTCAAAGAGAGTGACAGTAAACAGGGAAGCTACAGTCAAACTCAAAGAGAGTGACAGTAAACAAGGAAGCTACAAAGTCAAACTCAAAGAGAGTGACAGTAAACAGGGAAGCTACAGAGTCAAACTCAAAGAGAGTGACAGTAAACAGGGAAGCTACAGTCAAACTCAAAGAGAGTGACAGTAACTAGGGAAGCTACAGAGTCAAACTCAAAGAGAGTGACAGTAAACAGGGAAGCTACAGAGTCAAACTCAAAGAGAGTGACAGTAAACAGGGAAGCTACAAAGTCAAACTCAAAGAGAGTGACAGTAAACAAGGAAGCTACAGAGTCAAACTCAAAGAGAGTGACAGTAACTAGGGAAGCTACAGAGTCAAACTCAAAGAGAGTGACAGTAAACAGGGAAGCTACAGAGTCAAACTCAAAGAGAGTGACAGTAAACAGGGAAGCTACAGAGTCAAACTCAAAGAGAGTGACAGTAAACAGGGAAGCTACAAAGTCAAACTCAAAGAGAGTGACAGTAACTAGGGAAGCTACAAAGTCAAACTCAAAGAGAGTGACAGTAACTAGGGAAGCTACAGAGTCAAACTCAAAGAGAGTGACAGTAACTAGGGAAGCTACAGAGTCAAACTCAAAGAGAGTGACAGTAACAGGGAAGCTACAAAGTCAAACTCAAAGAGAGTGACAGTAACTAGGGAAGCTACAGAGTCAAACTCAAAGAGAGTGACAGTAACTAGGGAAGCTACAGAGTCAAACTCAAAGAGAGTGACAGTAACTAGGGAAGCTACAGAGTCAAACTCAAAGAGAGTGACAGTAACTAGGGAAGCTACAGAGTCAAACTCAAAGAGAGTGACAGTAACTAGGGAAGCTACAAAGTCAAACTCAAAGAGAGTGACAGTAAACAGGGAAGCTACAAAGTCAAACTCAAAGAGAGTGACAGTAACTAGGGAAGCTACAAAGTCAAACTCAAAGAGAGTGACAGTAACTAGGGAAGCTACAGAGTCAAACTCAAAGAGAGTGACAGTAACTAGGGAAGCTACAAAGTCAAACTCAAAGAGAGTGACAGTAACTAGGGAAGCTACAGAGTCAAACTCAAAGAGAGTGACAGTAAACAGGGAAGCTACAGAGTCAAACTCAAAGAGAGTGACAGTAACTAGGGAAGCTACAGAGTCAAACTCAAAGAGAGTGACAGTAAACAGGGAAGCTACAGAGTCAAACTCAAAGAGAGTGACAGTAAACAGGGAAGCTACAAAGTCAAACTCAAAGAGAGTGACAGTAAACAGGGAAGCTACAAAGTCAAACTCAAAGAGAGTGACAGTAAACAGGGAAGCTACAAAGTCAAACTCAAAGAGAGTGACAGTAAACAGGGAAGCTACAGAGTCAAACTCAAAGAGAGTGACAGTAAACAAGGAAGCTACAAAGTCAAACTCAAAGAGAGTGACAGTAAGCTACAAAGTCAAACTCAAAGAGAGTGACAGTAACTAAAGTCAAACAAACTCAAAGAGAGTGACAGTAACTAGGGAAGCTACAAAGTCAAACTCAAAGAGAGTGACAGTAACTAGGGAAGCTACAAAGTCAAACTCAAAGAGAGTGACAGTAAACAGGGAAGCTACAGAGTCAAACTCAAAGAGAGTGACAGTAAACAGGGAAGCTACAGTCAAACTCAAAGAGAGTGACAGTAAACAGGGAAGCTACAAAGTCAAACTCAAAGAGAGTGACAGTAAACAGGGAAGCTACAAAGTCAAACTCAAAGAGAGTGACAGTAAACAGGGAAGCTACAGAGTCAAACTCAAAGAGAGTGACAGTAAACAGGGAAGCTACAGAGTCAAACTCAAAGAGAGTGACAGTAAACAGGGAAGCTACAGAGTCAAACTCAAAGAGTGACAGTAAACAGGGATGCTACAAAGTCAAACTCAAAGAGAGTGACAGTAACTAGGGAAGCTACAAAGTCAAACTCAAAGAGAGTGACAGTAACTAGGGAAGCTACAGAGTCAAACTCAAAGAGTGACAGTAAACAGGGAAGCTACAGAGTCAAACTCAAAGAGAGTGACAGTAACTAGGGAAGCTACAGAGTCAAACTCAAAGAGAGTGACAGTAAACAGGGAAGCTACAAAGTCAAACTCAAAGAGAGTGACAGTAACTAGGGAAGCTAGTCAAACTCAAAGAGAGTGACAGTAAACAGGGAAGCTACAGTCAAACTCAAAGAGAGTGACAGTAAACAGGGAAGCTACAGAGTCAAACTCAAAGAGAGTGACAGTAAACAGGGAAGCTACAAAGTCAAACTCAAAGAGAGTGACAGTAACTAGGGAAGCTACAAAGTCAAACTCAAAGAGAGTGACAGTAACTAGGGAAGCTACAAAGTCAAACTCAAAGAGAGTGACAGTAACTAGGGAAGCTACAAAGTCAAACTCAAAGAGAGTGACAGTAAACAGGGAAGCTACAGAGTCAAACTCAAAGAGAGTGACAGTAACTAGGGAAGCTACAAAGTCAAACTCAAAGAGAGTGACAGTAACTAGGGAAGCTACAGAGTCAAACTCAAAGAGAGTGACAGTAAACAGGGAAGCTACAGAGTCAAACTCAAAGAGAGTGACAGTAAACAGGGAAGCTACAGAGTCAAACTCAAAGAGAGTGACAGTAAATAGGGAAGCTACAGAGTCAAACTCAAAGAGAGTGACAGTAAACAGGGAAGCTACAGAGTCAAACAGAACTTCATGAAGGTATTGGTAAGGGTGTATATTTGGTATTTGATACTTTAACCCTTTCACCGCCAATGTCGCATTTTTGCACCACAATGGTTTAACACCCATGTCACTAAAAGGCATCAAATCAGGGCCTGTTATCTGAAGACCCTATTTTTATAATTTTGGGAGGTAAGGATAGGCCTAATGTTATACATGTCACAGAAAAGTTTGCTATTTTGCAGATATTTTTTTCTCTGTGACTCAGGTAAGTTTAATGATATTTTTGTTACTGAAAAATGGCTGGCGGCGAAAGGGTTAATGGGTGCAACTACACAAAATGAAAAAACCCTGAAAGGCCGGGGTCCAGGGGTAATGTCCCTGCAGCTGAAGCAAACATTGATATGAAGGTATTTTAGTTTGCTTTTTCCAAATCCGTATTTAGTGTTTGAAAAATACAGTAGACACACAAAGATCTCGTTTGACAAATTAAAAAAAAAAGGAACTTCCTTTTCTGGTAAAATTCAAAAACAGGAAATCCTTGTATAGCAGGAAAAGTTGCACCCATGTAGTTATAGCCACAGAGGCATCTCTGTGAAATTCGGGTTGCTCCCACCTGGAGAGTGCGTCGCAGCCAGAGGTGCTCCACTAAAAACAATTTTTTTTATTGGGGGAAGTATTTGCACAAAAGATCCCCGGTATCCCCACATTGGGGAGTCCCAACTGACAGCCTCACCCTGGTTTGTCAGGTTGGAGAATCCGAAACCAGCCGTCCAAGAGCAGCCATTTTGAACTCATCTGCTAACCGCCAAGCATTGTTGTACGTTCTCGGTTGTCCGTTGCATCTCAACGGACAAGAGGGGAGTAACTATTTTGTCAAGTGTGCATGCCTTGCTTTAACCCTTTCACTGCCAATGTCACATTTTTGCACCACAAGATTTAACACCCATGTCATTAAAACTCTTGAAATCAGGGTCTATTATTCAATGATATTGTGTTCCTAAATTCGGGTAGTAAGGCTTGAGCCTATTCTAAATGTGTCAGAGAAATCCCACAATATTGCAGATGAAATCTTTTCTGTACCCAAGTGGAATTGTTTTGTTCAAAGATGGCTGGTGGTGAAAGGGTTAATGGAAGAAACAGTCACATAAGCTGTATAGCAGGGTGCTTGGCAGTGAATGTCTTTGCCTTTGGTGGGAGTGTAGAGATGTCTGGACACATTCGCCCATGGTGCTAGAAGAACTAACCACATTTGGGAACTCAACAGATAACTGCAAAAAATGTGAAAGCTATTGCTAAGGCAACCAATTGACAGGTCAAATTGACATTCACTAGAAACTTCAAGGTTCAAAGTTGAACCATTGAAATGAATGTTCATATAAGAAATGGGGTGACAACCCCCCGATACAAAATACGATACAAATCCTTGCAGCAGTTATTATTTTTGTCACACACAAAAAACCCACTAAAAACATACTCCTCATTCCACTGTTGAGGGACCAAGGACATGTAAGTTAGTTCTTGTACAATCACCATGTTGCACTACACAATTTCTACTATCTAATAAATTAATGTGGTCTCTTGGAACACAGTCAACGGTAATGACTAATGTTGCTGTTGCAACATTCTATGATCATGGAAAGCTAAACCATGTACCGTAAAATGCGGACTAGTATAAGTATAGTATAGTATAGTATTAGTATAGTATTAGTACTGTATAGTATAGTATAGTATAGTATAGTATAGTATAGTATAGTATAGTATAAGCTGTTACTTTTTTCCTCAACTTTGGCCCATGCGGCTAAAAGACTGATGCGGCTTATCTGTGCACTCTTTTTTTCCATTCTGTCTTTATCAGTATGATTAACCCTTTCACCGCCAGCCATATTTCAGCCAAACATTTCCATTAAATTTACTTGGATAGAGAACAAAATCTGTCTGCAGTATTGGGGGATTCTTATGTGACATATATAAAATAAGATCTATCCTTACTTCCCAAAACTGAGACAATAGGGTCTTCGGATAATAGACCCCAATTTGATGCCTTTTAGTGACATAGGTGTTAAATCAATGTGGTGCTAAGATGCGACTTTGGCGGTGAAAGGGTTAAACCTGTTTCTGGCCACATTCTTCAGCCTATTTTGAGCTTCTTTGAGATTCAAAACTGGTTTTGGTCATCAATAGATTCAAATGTCATGTTTAAAGCATCCCAGAGCATTACAGTTGTTACACACTCATGTTCTGATAGAAGGATTTTTATATTTGTTGCTTTGTGCACATTTAGTTTTCTATGGAAAAATGGTGCTTTACGTCCTCTCGGTCTGGAACAGACACATATGGGACATTTGTAAATACAAAGATGGTGGAACGATACTGGAGGCAATGCCCGGAGGCAGTGCAATACCAGTAAAGTCCCGAGTTTTTAACAATATAGATAGGTGTAGCGGTAACCACGCCTCGGTTAAACCTCATCGGCTATGGTACCGCTACATATTTTTTATCAGTGATTTAGTTTTCTATGCAGCTTGTATGTGAATAAATACCTAATATGTTGTCAATTTAAGGGATGCGGCTTATATACAGGTGAGTCTTATAGTCCAGTTTTGACGGTACCCGTATGTCAGGTTGTTGTTTTTGTCATAAACTCAATTTCCTTCATAATTCCTACTTTATGGGCTATAATGCGATTATTATTTTGTTTCAGACCAAGACCAGTGACATGACTAATAATAATAATATGTATGTTGAAACCAGCTAACTCATCAACAGGTACCATAAAAAAAAACCACCTAATAATTCAGAATGTATTGGTCCCCATTCTATCTTTGTTATTTATAACTGAAACTTTGTTTTCCCTTCTAGCTCATATTACTGCCATCTAGAATTAGTAGAAATATCAAAATAAAATTTCAGTCTGTTTAATTTTTGACTTGCCAGATTTCCACTGTAGTAAATAACTATTACAGTATAACAAAACCAGGGTCGAGTTTCTCTAGACGATGGTCGTCGCACATAACTGTTACGCCAAAAGGGATCTAAGAAACACTTTAGAAAACGTTTGCGGAAGAATATCACAAGCTCTTGTCTGATTGTTCCCAAAAAAGTATTATTTTAAACAAACTTTAATGGACCAATCAACAACAAGAAATGTATTCACCCCCTACTAGTTCCGGATAGTTCGCCGCTTGCTTGGTGTTTGGCAAGAACAAAATGTCACTGAACTATCGGCAAACGAAGGGTGTTTCTTAGACCGTTTTTGCCGATTTGAGCGAGCGCAACGTAACGTTAGCCCTTGTGAAACGGCCCCCAGAATTTTGTTTAAAATTTGGGAGATGCGCTTTTTTCTGGGTTTTTTACATAAATGAAATGCACTCTATAGTCCACACAATACGGTATAGATCTAACCTCTTAGTCTTAGGAGTTAAAGTAAGGATTGGGTTTGGGATATCTCCAAGTTTTACTTCCTGTTACCGAGTGGCGTAACCATAGCCCAAGCGCTGCGGTTACGGGCCCATAAAGCACAGCCTCTTCTCAGCGCTCAGTTCAGTCTGAGCGGAGTAATCGTATCCTGGGGGGAAGGGGTGCGAGTACGGGCCTGTAACCAAAGCCAGTTCTGAGCGCTCAACCTATGTGTACCGCATCTCCCCCCACCCCTGTGGGGATACCGGGGGAGCCTTTTTTGCATAAATAGTTCCCCCACCTTCTGGAAGTTCTGTGCTTGTAACTTCCTCTCATCTGTTACTCTCTTTGACTCTGCCTTTTCCTTTTGCTTACTGTCATCTACTATCTTTCTGCCTTACCCGGTCCATTCTCCTGCCCTTTTTTTAAGAAACTTTCAAAAAGATTTCCTCCAGCCGAAGTCGGACTTGCTGGGCCTAACTATTTCTTAGTTAGGGGCATAATGGTAGCATGACGCATGTGCGCTCATAATTGACAGGAAGCTGTGTGGGTGACCGAACAAGAAGAAGAAGAAGTACTGTATTTAAATGGCGTAGCCATAACGTGGGTGCTGCGATCATGGTTCTCAAACTGTAGCCTCCTCTCAGCGCTATATTTATGCGTTCCATGAATGAGCAGCGTAACCGTAGCCCGAACACACGAATACGAGCCTACAACCACAGGCTTGTCCTTCTTGGGAACCACATGATGCGTTGAGTCAGTGCCGTAACCGCAACTTGGTGCGGTGCAAGTACATTCCCCGGGCACATACTGTATCTTCCTGCTTCTCATGAACCATATTATGCATTGATTGCAGCCTATAATGTTCCTGAGCGTCCCTCTGAGTGCCGTAACTGTAGCCTGGGCGCTGCGAATACGGACCCGTAACTGTACCCTCTTCTTTCTTGGAAAACACATTATGTGTCGTCTGTAGTGAGGAGTGTTTTTTCTGTGTCCCGTGCCAGTGCCGTAGCCTTACACTGCAGTTACGCTTCTGTAACTGCAGCCGCTTGCCTGAAAGTCTCAGCGATCACTTTATATGTCCCGTATCTGAGTGGTGTAACTGTAGCCTGAGGGTGAACATTACAATCACAGGCCCGTAACTGCGCCCAGTTTCTCAGCGCTCAGTTTATGCGTTCCACGTCTTGGTGGCGTAACTGTAACCTGAGGGTGAACATTACAATCACAGGCCCGTAACTGCGCCCAGTTTCTCAGCGCCCAGTTTATGCGTTCCACGTCTTGGTGGCGTAACTGTAACCTGAGGGTGAACATTACAATCACAGGCCCGTAACTGCGCCCAGTTTCTCAGCGCTCAGTTTATGCGTTCCACGTCTTGGTGGCGTAACTGTAACCTGAGGGTGAACATTACAATCACAGGCCCGTAACTGCGCCCAGTTTCTCAGCGCCCAGTTTATGCGTTCCACGTCTTGGTGGCGTAACTGTAGCCTGAGGGTGAACATTACAATCACAGGCCCGAAACTGCGTCCAGTTTCTCAGCGCCCAGTTTATGCGTTCCACGTCTTAGTGGCGTAACTGTAACCCGGGTGCTGGGAATACGGGCCTGTGACCGCAGGCTCGTCCTTGGGAACCACATGATGCGTTGCGTCAGTGCCGTAACCGTAATTTGGTGGGGTGCAGGTGCGGGCCTGTGGTACCGTTTCTTCCTGCTTTTCATGAACCACATTATGCATCGATTGCAGCCGATAATGTTCCTGAGCGTCCCTCGACTGAGTGCCGTAACTGTAGCCTGGGCGCTGCGAATACGGACCCGTATCTGTACTCTCTTCTTTCTTGGAAACCAATTTACGTGTCGGCTGTAGTGAGGAGTGTTCCTTTGCGTCCCGTGACTGAGTGCCGAAACCGTAATCTAAGGGTTGGGAATATGGGCCCGTAACCGAAGGCTTGTCTTTCTTGGGAACCACATGTGTTGGCTGGAGTCTGGAGTGCTCCTCTGCATCCCGTGACGGAACTGCGTAACCGTAGCCTGAGAGATGCGACGACGACCACGCAACCGTACCCTCTTCTGTGTTGGAAACCGCGTTATGTGTTGACTGTAGTGTGGAGAGTTTTTCTGCTTTTCGAGACTGAATGGCATAACTGTAACCTGAGAAATGCGACGACTGTCCCGTAACTGTAGGCTCTTCTTTGTTAGAAACCACGTTATCTGTTGTCTGTAGCGAGGGGTGTTCCTTTGTGTCCTGTGACTGCGTGGCGTAACCCATGGCGTAACTGTAGCCTGCGGTTACGGGCCCGTAACAGCCAGCTTCTTCCTTCTCGGAAACTACATCATCATGCGTTGACCGCAAACTGTTTTGTGCTACAGGGCTTGTTGTAACCACATGCAATTCCTCCTTGAGAACCAAATTACTATGCGATGGTAGCAGGAGACTATTTCCTTCCGTAACTGAAGATCCTGCCTCGTTGGAAATTGCATTGTGGGCCGGCTGCGTTCCCTTTTCTCCCTTCTTCTTACGCTTTCTTCCCTTTCCTTTCAAAGCAGCTTCTTCCTCCTTCTTTTGAATATTTTCAGTTAAGGGCAGTTTGCTTTTTTCTGTGTGGATCTTCTGAATGTGGTCTTTCAAATGGTGCGACATCCTGAACACGGCAGGGCAATGCGGACAGCTGTGAGGTTTTTGTCCGGAGTGCGTCAAACCATGACTCCTCAACGCGCTGGGATCGGCGAAACCTTTTCCGCAATCGGCGCACACGAAAGGTTTCTCCCCCGTGTGGATTCTACGATGAACGGTTAAGTGCCCCGTTTGAGAGAAAGCTGCCCCACAGATGTCGCAAAGATGGGGCTTTGCCCCTAAATGTACGGAGCGTAGGTGGATCTTTAACGTCGACGACTGGCTGAAACTGCTGCCACAGTGCGGGCAAACGTAAGGCCTCTCCCCTGTGTGGATTCTCTTGTGGGTCTTTAAATAACTCGCGCCTTTGAAACTCTTGGAACAAACATCACACATGAAAGGTCTAAGACCCGTGTGAACCCGCGTGTGTGCCTCCAGTAGACTCGCTTTACGGAATATTTTGTTGCAAACGTCACACACATGCTCTTTTTTGCGACTCTTTCTCTCCTTCTTACCCGTGACCTTATCACTGGCTTTCTTGTTCGATGCTGGTTTTTTGCTGCTTTGGTTAGTAGTACTGACTTTTTTTGTCGTCGTTTTTTTTCTTTTCCTTCGCCGATCTGTCTTCTTCTCAAAGTTAGCAGCGTCACATCTGTCAGGTGTGGAGAACCCAGGTAACACCATGAGCAGCTTCTCTCCATGAACTGACGCCAGGTGGAGTTCCAAACTGCTGACCAGCACAAAGGCAGCAGGACAAAGGTAGCAGGGGTGCGTTGAGTCTTGAGACATCAGTGAAGTGTTGTCAGACATGGGCTGTGCTGTGCTGTAGACAGCTGAGGGCTGATCTGGTGAGTCTTCCTCCATGGACCATGGTTCAAGTTTCTATTAGAAAAACAAAAATAAAAAAATAAAATAAAAAACAATCATGAAAGATTGTCTTCAAGTATTCTAGCAAAAGATGGTTCCTAATTGAAGTACGATTCTCAGGGCTCCCAGGGACCCCCATTTGGGGGTCTATGAAGCACTAAGATTCTAAAGGACCCTCTAAAAGAATGTGCAGGGGGTCCCAGGGATGCACTAGAAAAATTCTTTTTAGCATTTGCTATGCCACTGGGACCCTCTATCCCACCTCTAGGACCCTCTATGCTGTAAGTGAAGGAGTCCCTGGGACCCTTTGTTTTGCGGGAAGATTGGGAGCCCTGATTCTGCCAAGTTTCATTACAATTATTTCAGGAATTTAGGTGTTATTATATAGTGAGCCACACTTTCTGTGCAAACACAGAACACACACACACACACACATACACAGTACACACACACACACACACACAGTACACACACACACACACACACACACACACACACACATACACACACACACACAGTACACACACACATACACACACAGTACACACACACATACACACACACACACACATACACACACACACACACACACACACATACACACACACACACACACACACACACACACACACACGTGTGTGCCACACATATGCATGCATATAGACACGCATGCATGCGCGCGCACACATACACCTAATTTCACCTAACGTGATAATAAAGTATTCTTGACTTTGACTTGACACACCACAACACACACACAGACACCACAAAACACACACAGGTGTAGAGTGGCACAGAGGTAACGCGTTCGCCTTGTGTCAAGTAAACCAGAGTTTGAACCTGGGTACAGGGGATTTTTCCTCTCACTTTGCACTAGGCCTTACGGTCCGAACGTGGAGTCTTTCGGATGAGACGATAAACTGAGGTCCCATGTGCCCATGCACTTAGCAGTATAGCACACATTAATCCCAGTGGCAACGAAAAAGTCATTTGGTCAAAATTTACCCCCACCCCCTTTTCCTTCCTCATCAGTCACACAATGCGCTCTCCAGGTGGGAGCAACCCGAATTTCATAGAGACGCCTCTGTGACTATAAAGTACTCTAAAGTAACTAATACATGGACACATAAAAAAACACCCCCTCCTTCCCATTTCAATGTACTCCTGAAGATAAAAACTTTTATCAGAAACACTTCAAACAGCAACTTCTCCTGTAAACATAATCTAATGCTCTCTCTCTCTCAGTCTCTGTTTATCTGTCTGTCTATGTGTCTCTCTCAGTCTGTCTGTCCAGTGTTCCCCATGCTTCCAAATTTGTAAGGGTCATCATGACCCTTTGCCCCCAAATTTTAAGGGTCATTTGAAAATGTTTGAGGAAAAACTGTACGTCACAATGACGTACTGACTGAAAAATTTATACGTCAAACTTGAAACTTTGTACGTAATTTACGTACAGATCTGCGTAATCAGGAACACTGCTGTCTCTCTCTCCCTCCCTCTCTCGTCTATTTGTAATAAAGAGACTTATTCAAATTTTTCTGAAAATCGCCTATTTAAATCCAGAAAATATTTGTAATTTTTCTCACCAGCACAAACCCATCAACTGAGGCCGCAGAGTCTTTCCCGCCACGGTCCGTCTCTTTCCTGCCATGATCCGTTTCCTTTCCTACATAGTCCGCCTCTTTCCCATCATGGTCCGTCTCTTTCCCATCATGGTCCGCCTCTTTCCCATCTTGGTCCGTCTCTTTCCCATCATGGTCCGTCTCTTCTGTGGACTGTTTCCCATGTGGTGATGACATCTCACTGTCTGTCAAATGTACAATAGAACTAAAAAGCATCAAAACACTACACTCACACAAGCACATGAAGATGAAATGAATAATAAACACGGCGAATAAAACCAAATGTTCGTCTTTAAAACGACTTTGTCGAGGTGAATGAAGACAACGCACTAAACTTAACAATGACCGTAGTGAATGGATGACGCATGTCTGTAAAATGTAGCAATAATTGAAAAAAACAATGCATCAAATTAAACACACACCAGGACTGGATCACAGACTTTTGAATGGGGGGTGCTTGAAACGTTTTTTAGGCCGGGGTCCAGGGGCCGCCTAGGCCCCGGTGGGGTCCAGGGGCAAAGCCCTGGTGGGGGGTCAGGGGGGCGAACCTGGCATTTCCTGTGAGCTCAGAACAGAAGCGTTGACAGCCGAGGGAGGGTGCTGCAGCACCCAAAGCACCCCCCCCCCCCCCCTAGATCCAGCCCTGCACACACACACACACACAAATGGACACTGTGCAAACCTGGGCCTGTATAAGTGTGTTCACATTGAGATAGTATGAGACTTAGTTATTATTATAATTACCTTAAAAGTCCTCCTAAAGTAGTAGAATTTAATAGGACTTTACTAAGATATCATGATGATAAGTCTCGTACTATCTCAATGTGAATACAGGCCCTGCTTCTGAGATATCATTTCCTTTTTTTCAAAGTATTAACCCTTTCGCCGCCAGCCATATTTCAGCCAAAAAATACCATTGAACTTAACTGGGTAGAGAAAAAAACTAACCGCAATATTGAGAATTCCTCTGTGACATGCATAACATTAGGCCTATCCTTCCCTCCCAAAATTAAGAAAATAGGGTCTTCAGATGACAGGCCCTGATTTGATACCTTTTAGTGACATGGGTGTTAAACTATTATGGTGCATAAATGCGACATTGGCGGTGAAAGGGTTAAAAGCACATGTATACAAAGTGCAACTGCAAGATAAGAACAGGAAACAACTTGGGGTATTTGTTCATGGTGTAAACTCAAACTCTCTCTCTCTCTCTCTCTCTCTCTCAAACACACACATGTGACACCCCCACACACAGTTTGGTATGCCTACAGAGAGAGAAAGAGTGGAAGAGAGAAAGACGGAGAGAGCGTTATCTGTTAAAGGTCAGGTAGTTGAGCAAGTAGAATCATTTAAATTCCTAGGTGTGCACATTTCAAATACATTAATTAAGCTGGGAAGTCAACATCACATCATCCTGCAAAAAAGCACAGCAGAGACTAGATTTTCTAAGACAGCTCAAGAAATTTTGGATAAGTACAGCAGTCTTGACACAGTTCTATCGATCTGTCATCGAAAGCATACTCAGTTTTTCAATATCTGTCTGGTATGGATCAGCTTCAGTTAAAGATAAAAGGAAACTCCATCAAGTCGTCAAGACATCCTCAAAAATCATAGGTCACAAACTGCCATCCCTAGACATCTATAGTGTGCGCATAAGACGCAAAGCTAAATCCATCATATCTGATTGCACACACCCAGCCAACCATCTGTTTCAATCACTCCCTTCTGGTAAAAGGTTCTGCTCTTTTAAGTGCAAATCTAACCGCCTGAAGAACACTCTGCTGTCAAAGCCATCAATACTCAGTAGGCTCACCCCCCTAGGGGTATTTTTGTGTCCTATTTTGCTTAGACTTGTGTTAATCGGTGTGCCTGCATGCTCACGGTCTTGTGTGTGAGTGTGTGTGAGTGCGTGTGTGAGGAGGTGGGACATGTGTTGGTATAAATGTGTATGCACGTGAATGATCAAGCTCCCTTATATCTCTCTGATCTCCTTCATCTCTATGTCCCAGCTCGCCAACTACGTTCGTCTTCTGATTCTCGTCTCCTCTCCCCTCCCTCCATCCGTCTCAAATCTGCTGGCCAACGTTCTTTTTCCTGTCAAGCACCATCTCTTTGGAATTCTCTGCCTTCTCCTCTCCGACACTCCAACTCAGTCTCCTCATTCAAAACCTCTCTTAAAACCCATTGTTTTCCTGCTGCACCCTAAATATTTGATCAGTTGTCTATCTTGTGTGCACGTGAGGGAAGATTGAATAAGAGGTTTGTGCTGTGCCTTGTGGTGTGTGTGTGTGTGTATGTGTGTGTGTGTGAGCATGCATGTGTGCATACATGTGTGCTTGTGTGTGTTTTGGTTCTGTGGGTTGTGTGTGCACGCATGTGTGTGTGTGTGTCTGTGCGTTTGTTTGTCTGCGTGCGTACGTTGTGTGTGAGGGTGTTTCTGTATGTGTTGGTGTATGTGTGGCTCAGTTGATGTGTGCTTACTGAATGGGGGGTGAACGAGTCGGTGCTGTTAAATATGTGTGTATGTGTGTTAGAGAGAGAGAGAGAGAGAGAGAGAGAGAGAGAGAGAGTTGCTTTGTATTTATGCGTTGTTGCTGGTTGGTGTCATTCTTGAATGCTGTTTTTGCTGTCTATTTGTTGATGAAAAATTGATTGTAAAGCGCTTTGGGCTCATCTGAGGCAAAGCGCTATATAAATGTACAATTTATTATTATTATTATGTGTGTGTGTTGGTGTATGTGTAGGTGTGCGTCTGAGAGAAAGAAAGAATCTGAGAGAGAGAGACTGATACACGATAATGTAATCTGGTTTTTTTTCGTTTTTTTCTCTCTTATATTGGTTGTCCATCCATGTGCATGCTTTCGTTGTTGTTGGATTGTGTCTTGTGCAAAACAAAAACGATTTCCTTTGTATTACGATGCATTGGCTGATTAAAGAATCTTGATCTTGAGAGAGAGAGAGAGAGAGAGAGAGAGAGAGAGAGAGAGAGAGAGAGAGAGAGAGAGAGAGAGAGAGAGAGAGAGAGAGAGACAGAGAGAGAGAGAGAGAGCGAGAGAGATGCATTCTACTTTCTAGCATTCTCATTTTCACCCTAATACTCGTAGTAATACTAATAGGAATTGTTAGGAAATAAGGGGAAAATTTCATGGTGTGTGGGAGTGGGAGTGATCTTGCCTAATTAGTAATTCTATCGGTCAAACAAGGGAAGTATATAAAACATGCTTAGATGAGCCGTGAGTAATTTCATATCCTTTATTTGGATTATTGTACCCCGCGTGCATAACCTTGCATTTTCCTGCGTTAAAATATAGATTCCACTTCTCTGACCATTCTATGAGTCTGTTAATATCGTTTTGCAGTACATCTGAATTTTGGGAACGATTATACACTTTAGTATCATCTGCAAATATCTTGCATGCACTTTGTATGTTTTCTGGGAGATCATTTATAAAAACTGTAAAAAGTACTGGGCCCAGGATGCTACCCTGGGGAATACCACTTAAAACATTAGTACTAGAAGACTGCTTTGTTCCCACCCACACTCTTTGAGATCTTCCCTTCAGAAGGTTTCTAACCCACGTTAATATGTTTCATGTTATTATAATGGCCATTCCACTGATTCCAGCAAGATAACTCACTGAAATAATCCAAGCTTAGCCAGTTTAGGTATTTCCTTTCTATGTTTTCTATAGGTACATGCGCCGTCCTAGTTCCGTCGCGACTATTGCCGGTATTAGCACCTGCGACGTATTATTGTTCGTGATCCTGATTCCTGATCGAATCTGTCAAAGATTTGTCATTTGAGTACACAATCAATCACTGAAGCTCAGAAGCTGAAGTTAAAAAAACCGTTCTGATGGGCTTCTTTCCGTCACAAAATTTTAATTCTTACGGCATAGAAAGTGTGAACACCTGCAAATCAAAGTTCTGTACTCAGCTAACACACTAGGTCTACCTCAAAGAACTTTTTGAAGAATTTCTTTACGACGCTTTTTTCTTTTCTTCGCCTGCTGTTTCAAGGGACGTAACTAAAAAGAAAAAAAGTAAAAGGTGGATATAATGGAGGATTCGATATATATGTCTATTACACGTCTCTATTATACAGTTTAAAAAATAAATAAAAAATCATCGAAATAACATCTTTTAGGACAGGCAGTATTTCATTTAAAAAAAGAAGCAAGTTCATGTTAGTTTATGCTACTAACAGTTTTATAAAAATGACGAAGACGTGTGTGTGTGCGTACTTACTTTGACTTATATCATTACACATCTGTATTGTTAAAAAAATCGGGACTTTCCTGGTGTTGCACTGCCTCCGGGCATTTGCCTCCAGGATCGTTTCCACCATCTTTATATCTACTAATGTCTTAGTCGATGGGGCTAAATAAGACACAGCGGCAGTGGTTAGCGGAGTCCTCCAGGGCACAGTCCTTGGCCCACTTCTATTCCTCCTTTTTATCAACGATCTCCCGGACCAGCTCAAATCTCAAGCACGACTATTTGCAGATGACTGTATTGTCTACAGACAGATTAAGAGCACAGATGATTGCTTTTTTTTCCCCCGCGCAGCGATTTTTATTTGAACCCCAATATATGTCATGCAGTTATTGCCGGTTACGGCAGGTGGACATCATTGGCAGAAGAAGAAGATACTGCAAGAAGATCTCAACACCCTATCCGCGTGGGAAAAACGCTGGGGCATGGAATTCCAAAAATGCAATGCAATGACATGCTCCAAGTCCTGCAAACCTATATCGCCTTCAAATACCACCTGAAGGGCCACTGCCTAGAAGAAATGTCAAGTGCTAAATACCTATAGGAGTGGATATTATAGTAACAAACTGAATTGGAAAACCCATGTCAACAGGGTCACCCAAAAAGCAAACAGTATGCATGGTAGAGTTCCTACAAAGAAATTTGAAAACAGCCAATAGAACAACAAAAACAAACGCATACGAAACCTTAGTGCGCCCACATCTGGAATACTGTTCAACAGTATATATGGAACCCTCATACCACAGAACTAGCAAAGAAGATCGAAGCTGTTCAGAGAAGAGCGGCCAGATACGTGAACAACTGCTACGATACCACCAGTAGCGTCACAGCCATGCTCAGTCTCCAAGCTTCAATGGGGATCACTAATTGAGGCAAGAAGATCAAAAGATCAGGCCACCATGATGTACAAAGTCGTCACCACCTCATAGACATCAAAGCGGAACAGTTTCTCCTCCCTGTCAACACCCGCACTAGGTCAAATCACTCATTCAAATACAGTCACACCAAAAACAAACACTTTCAAATACAGCTTTTCCCCCAAAACTATCTCAGTTTGGAATTCTCTTCCAGCAGCAGCAGCAGAGGCTCGATCCCTCCTTGGTATCTTTCAAGAGGGAGCTCAGCAACTTGTCTTTCTAATCTTGTCTCCCCCCCCCCCCCCCCCCCTCCACACACACATACACACACTTTATTTTTTCTTTTGTTTTTTTCCACACACACTTTGCCCCCAATTAGTTTTCCTATTATTTTATTTTCCGCATTGCACAACCTCTTAAGTCACTGTAATGTCTACTGAGACGGCGTGACATGAACTTATTGAAGACTTATTGAATGTCCCATGAGTTGATCTGTTCCAGACCGGAGGACGTTAAGCGGAATTTCATCACAGATAAGTGCAAGGTGCTTCATCTGGGGAAGGGGAACAGCAGATCGAGGAGGGTACAACATGAGGCAGCTAGCACGATAGCCACAGGAGAGTATGATTGATTGAAAAAAACCAAAAGCTGTAGGTTCGGTATAGGTCCTTTATTGAAGATAACACAGACGTTTCAGAGCTTAGCTCTTTTTTCAATGTGATGAAAAAGTGACAAAAAATGAGGAATAAGGGTTAAGGGTTAAGACACTGAGTAGAGATCAGAGCAAGGAACCTGAGAGAGAGAGAGAGAGAGAGAGAGAGAGAGAGAGAGAGAGAGAGAGAGAGAGAGAGAGAGAGAGAGAGAGAGAGAGAGAGAGAGAGAGAGAGAGAGAGAGAGAGAGAGAGAGAGAATATAAAAAGTGAAGAGTGAACACATATTCAGAAAAAAAGAGAAAAGGGGAAAATTCACGAAACTCTCTACCTTAAGACAACTAGGGCAACAAATGTGAGTAGATATTAACGCACACACAAAAGGATAAATGCACACACATACGCGCATGCATGAGCATACAGACATGTAAACATATCCACACAGACACAGACACACGCACACACACACGCACACACACACGCACACACACACATACACACACACACACACACACACACACACACACACACACACACACACACACACACACACACACATACACATACACGCGTGCGGACGCACACAAGCACAGTGGTCTTCTGAATCATTTAAGTGTTATGATTGATTGAGTGTGCGTCCATGTTCCTCTATTGTAGGTCCCATTCCTTGTCCATCTTTTATTCTCCATAAAGTACTGAGCTGAGTAGACTCCCTTTACGCTGTGAGGAGAGGAGATAACTTGTCACTGTCCACACAAAAATCATCCAGAAACTGCCTAAAGGAAAATAAGTTAAGGTTTTAAAGGGGTAAGATAGTTTCTTTTTTGTCCATTGGCATTGTACAACACACATGGAAACTTGTCTTCCACTGTGTGTCTTCCCGAGCAAGTTGCCTCCAATCAGTCACTGGATGCATTCAAAACAGCCCTCCATAAAATGATAAACACCTCCACCAGCCCACCCTGTCTCAATCACCCCCTTGCCCCTTCCTCACTTCAAACTAAATTAGCGAACTAGGGGCCATAGTTCAAAGTAGTGATAAATAAAGGACTGGAGCTGTGCCGGTCGGGGTTCGACCCCGGAGGCCGCTACGGTAGCCGGATTGGTCCTGCCTAGATACTGCGAAAGGTCTGTGGTCCTTCTCTGCATGCAACATGTGTGGCCTTACTGTCACACATGCCCCCCTATTCCTCTGCATGCATCATGTGGGGCCAGAGTTTCCCTGGCTGATCCAGGGGGGGGGGGGGGGGTGGCACATCTTGACCTTTACCAAAAAATCAAATTGTTGATTGTGGATACCTAATCGGTAATTATGTAAGAAGAAGAAGGAAGATAATTTGAACTAGCTAGTAATATAGGTTAGGCTCTCTCTCTTCTTCTTTCTTCTTCTTCCAAGTGATGGACAGAGTTCTCTCTCTCTCTCTCTCTCTCTCTCTCTCTCTCTCTCTCTCTCTCTCTCTCTCTCTCTCTCTCTCTCTCTGTGACTTCAAACCTCTACCTTCCTTTCTTCCGTAGAGCGACCAGAACTTTACTTTTGACTATTCACTTAGTTGAAGTTGAACTTTAGATGTGATTGAGATATCAATTGAATCACAGTTTGATGCCTGTTCACCATTCAAGGTGGTAGAGAAGCTGGCAGGGTTAGACGTTGTGTACGCAGGGGATCTGCAGAAGAAGCGCCTTAGGGGGAAAATAAGAAAAAAGAAGAAAAACCTTACCTATGTGACCCAGCCAGTCAGGACCCGTTCAGCGGACACCCGACTTGATACTTTAGGGACATAGAGAGAGGTCTTCGGAAATGCACACTACATATGATCTGCATCCATAGTTGATAGCGCCACATCGTGGCATAATCATCAACACACTTAGGGAGCCACTGTAGCTTGTCGCGTGCAAATCTGTCGCTCGCTACTATGAGAGTGTATTTGCGACATTCACAAATTTCACTTTTTCCGTACTTGAACCATTTATCCAACCCTATCCATAACCCACGGAAAAAGTGAAATTTGTGGTTCATGCTCAATGACGCAAAATGCCGCAAAATGCCGCAAATACAGACTGTCATAGGTAGCGAGCTACAGATTTGCACGAGCGACACATTTGCATGCCACATAGCTCAGTTGGTAAGTCTGAGTCGCTACAGTGGAACAATGAGGTCTTATAAGGGAGGGGTCTTATAAGGGAGGTAATTGTAATACTTACAAAGAAGGGCAATGTCTCAGAGAAGTAAGTCTTATGTGGGAGGGGGTCTTATAAGGGAGGTTCCTCTGTAGCTCGTAATCCGTCAGGTTTGTGAGTGTGCGGGTTCGAACCCAGCTTGGTTCACAGTGGTCCTTGGGAAAGGCACTTTACTCCTACTTTCCTCACTGCACCCAGGTGTAAATAACTAAATGGGTACCTGACGTCAGTTGGGGGAAAAGTCCTTTGGATGAGACTTCAAGAACTGAGGTCCCGTGTGCGAACGCATGCACAAGATCTTGCGCACACGTTTAAAGCCCATCCCACTATTTGGTACGAGTAGACCGTGTGTGCCGGTAGGATGGATGACACGAATTCACGTAGCACGCATCCTGTGCGCTATTAATGGTCTGAATGAAGACCGGTGAGCACGGGGCAGGATAAACATCCCCGAAGAAGAAGAAGAACACACCCTAAAGTTTCTTATTTTAAGATCTGGCCAGCCAGCATGCAACCAGCATGACGCCATGGTACTAAGATGAAGAAGAAAGTGGACAGAAGAAGAAGACAAAAAGCTTGACCCAGCCAGCTAGGTTCCGCTGATCGGTCCCCAACGTGACGCCGTGCCATTGGGGGAACACAATGGGGTGGGTGAGAGTTATTGTGATTTGGAGACCCAGGACATGAAGGTGCCTAAGGTCCCCTCCTCAACAGCCTGTTCGGGAAGGTTGTTAACCCTTTCACCGCCAACCATATTTCAACCAAAAATTTCCATTAAATTTACCTGTGTAGAGAACATAATCCATCTGCAGTATTGTGGATTCTTCTGTGACAGATATAAAATAAGGTCTATCCACTTCCCAAAACTAAAACAATAGGGTCTTTGGATTATAGATCCCGATTTGATGCCTTTTAGTAACATAGGTGTTAAATCACTGTGGTGCTAAAATGTGACTTCGGCGGTGAAAGGGTTAAGATCGGGCTTAAGATGTGGAAAGGGGGGTGGTGGTGTAGGGGGCTTAACGGGCTAAGGTCATGTCAGCCGCTCGGCTATGCACACTTCTAATTTTGTGTGTTAAAATGACCATTTTATGCATGTGTTGACAATCTGTTGATGTCTTCTTACAGACCAGTGCAAGGAACCTGAACTGCAGACACAATGGACAGCGTTAAAGAAGAGGTCATGGAAGGAGACCGCATGGACAGTGGTGCTGTGGTGGTCAGTACATCTCACATTCTTTCATCTGCATAATCTTCTTTGTTAAGACTGGAGGTAGATCTGTGATTGTTTAACAAAAAAAATAATGTATGTGTGTGTCACTGTGTATGTGTGTGCTTGCGTGCATGTGCACGCGCATTGGGGAGTGGGGTTAGAGAGGATGCCTAAGGCTAGTAGGTCTAGCAGCAATGCAGCGAAAGAAGGAGGGGGGGGGGGGGGGGGGGGGGTATGAGGCGACAGTGTAGAGTGGTAGCGTGTTCGCCTTGCGTCAAGTAAACCCGAGTTTGAACCTGGGTAGATGGGATTTTCCCTCTCACTTTGCACTAGGCCTTAGGTTTGAACATGGAGTCCTTCGGATGAGACGATAAACCGAGGTCCTGTGTACCCATGCACTTAGCATACGTTAAACCCAGTGGCAACGAAAAAGTTGTCATTTGGTCAACATTTACCTCCCCCCCCCCCCCTTCCTTCCTCATCAGTGACACAAAAATCACATGCATATTTTTGTTTTAAATTGGGTGGCGCGCCTCTGGCTGCGACGTACTCTCCAGGTGGGAGCAGCCCAAATTTCACAGAGACGCCTCTGTGACTATAAAGTACCTGATAAAATACCTTGGTAAAGCATTGATACTAAAATGATAGGTGCAAAAGAAATTGTAACATTTTTTGAAAGTGTTTCACCCGATTGAATGTTTACAACTAATTATAGTGAAAAAAGCGTGGGGTGGGTGGGTGGGTGTTTTCTTCTTCTTCAAATTCTTATGAATGTTTAAATTGCTAAGGGAGTAATTTGCAGAATGAATGCAGAAAAAAATTATGAGCAGCAAAAGTTAATGCATTCTGAATTTATTTTGATTTTAAAAAAATTGTAAAACTGACTGCAATAATGCATTCATGCAGTCACAAAAGCTTGCTCTCTCTCTCTCTCTCTCTCTCTCTCTCTCTCTCTCTCTCTCTCTCTCTCTCTCTCTCTCTCTCTCTCTCTCTCTCTCTCTCTCAATAATTATTCATTTTTGTTTTCACAGAAGCAGGAACCAGCATGGTCCATGGAGGAAGACTCACCAGATCAGCCCTCAACAGTCTACAGCACAGTACAGCCCATGTCTGACAGCACTTCTGCAGAATCACCTAATGCCTTTGTGTTAGAGTTGGTGAGTGATTCACTCTATAGTATTATACCCTACCCCCCCCCCCCCTCCCCTACCCCTCCCCCTCCCCATTCTAAATGTGTCACAAAGAAATCCAACAATATTGCAGACAAAATCTTTTCTGTCGCCAAGTAGCTTTAATATGGAAATTGTTTGCTCAAAGATGGCTGGCGGTGAAAGGGTTAAGCTTTTTTAAATTATGCTTCTGTATAATCAAGAAGCCCTTTTAATTTTAATTGAACTCTATGGTGTGTGCGTGTGCGTTTGCGTTTGATTAATGCATTTGTTTGACACTTAAAAATATCTTACTTCTGATTGATTGTTGTATTTTGTGTGTGCGCGCAAAGTATATGACGTGCATCACGTGTATGTGTGTAATGCATACTAATCTCATTCATTTGTGTTCATTGCATATCTTTTTTCAGTGTTAGCATTGATTGATTCATGCTTGTTTTCATGTTGATTATTCATTTGTTGCGTTTGATGAACATTTTCTTCCCTTGATTAACCCTTTCACCGCCAATGTCACATTTTAACACCACAATGGTTTAACATCCATGTCACTAAAAGGCATCAAATCAGGACCTGTTATTCAAAGACCCTATTTTCTAAATTTTGGGAGGTAAGGACAGGCCTAATGTTATATATGTCACAGAGGAATTCCCAATATTGGGAGGTAGGGACAGGCCTGATGTTATGCATGTCACAGAGGAATTCACAATATTGGGAGGTAAGGACAGGCCTGATGTTATACATGTCACAGAGGAATTCACAATATTGGGAGGTAAGGACAGGCCTGATGTTATATATGTCACAGAGGAATTCCCAATATTGGGAGGTAGGGACAGGCCTGATGTTATACATGTCACAGAGGAATTCACAATATTGGGAGGTAAGGACAGGCCTGATGTTATACATGTCACAGAGGAATTCACAATATTGGGAGGTAAGGACAGGCCTGATGTTATACATGTCACAGAGGAATTCACAATATTGGGAGGTAAGGACAGGCCTGATGTTATACATGTCACAGAGGAATTCACAATATTGGGAGGTAAGGACAGGCCTGATGTTATACATGTCACAGAGGAATTCACAATATTGGGAGGTAAGGACAGGCCTGATGTTATACATGTCACAGAGGAATTCACAATATTGGGAGGTAAGGACAGGCCTGATGTTATATATGTCACAGAGGAATTCACAATATTGGGAGGTAAGGACAGGCCTGATGTTATACATGTCACAGAGGAATTCACAATATTGGGAGGTAAGGACAGGCCTGATGTTATACATGTCACAGAGGAATTCACAATATTGGGAGGTAAGGACAGGCCTGATGTTATACATGTCACAGAGGAATTCGCAATATTGGGAGGTAAGGACAGGCCTAATGTTATGCATGTCACAGAGGAATTCACAATATTGGGAGGTAAGGACAGGCCTAATGTTATGCATGTCACAGAGGAATTCACAATATTGGGAGGTAAGGACAGGCCTGATGTTATATATGTCACAGAGGAATTCACAATATTGGGAGGTAAGGACAGGCCTGATGTTATACATGTCACAGAGGAATTCACAATATTGGGAGGTAAGGACAGGCCTGATGTTATACATGTCACAGAGGAATTCACAATATTGGGAGGTAAGGACAGGCCTAATGTTATACATGTCACAGAGGAATTCACAATATTGGGAGGTAAGGACAGGCCTAATGTTATACATGTCACAGAGGAATTCGCAATATTGGGAGGTAAGGACAGGCCTGATGTTATACATGTCACAGAGGAATTCACAATATTGGGAGGTAAGGACAGGCCTGATGTTATACATGTCACAGAGGAATTCACAATATTGGGAGGTAAGGACAGGCCTGATGTTATACATGTCACAGAGGAATTCACAATATTGGGAGGTAGGGACAGGCCTGATGTTATACACGTCACAGAGGAATTCACAATATTGGGAGGTAGGGACAGGCCTGATGTTATACATGTCACAGAGGAATTCACAATATTGGGAGGTAAGGACAGGCCTGATGTTATATATGTCACAGAGGAATTCACAATATTGGGAGGTAAGGACAGGCCTGATGTTATACCTGTCACAGAGGAATTCACAATATTGGGAGGTAGGGACAGGCCTGATGTTATACACGTCACAGAGGAATTCACAATATTGGGAGGTAAGGACAGGCCTGATGTTATACATGTCACAGAGGAATTCGCAATATTGGGAGGTAAGGACAGGCCTGATGTTATACATGTCACAGAGGAATTCGCAATATTGGGAGGTAAGGACAGGCCTGATGTTATACATGTCACAGAGGAATTCGCAATATTGGGAGGTAAGGACAGGCCTGATGTTATACCTGTCACAGAGGAATTCACAATATTGGGAGGTAGGGACAGGCCTGATGTTATACACGTCACAGAGGAATTCACAATATTGGGAGGTAAGGACAGGCCTGATGTTATACATGTCACAGAGGAATTCGCAATATTGGGAGGTAAGGACAGGCCTGATGTTATACATGTCACAGAGGAATTCGCAATATTGGGAGGTAAGGACAGGCCTGATGTTATACATGTCACAGAGGAATTCACAATATTGGGAGGTAAGGACAGGCCTGATGTTATACATGTCACAGAGGAATTCACAATATTGGGAGGTAAGGACAGGCCTGATGTTATACATGTCACAGAGGAATTCACAATATTGGGAGGTAAGGACAGGCCTGATGTCATACATGTCACAGAGGAATTCCCAATATTGGGAGGTAAGGACAGGCCTAATGTTATGCATGTCACAGAGGAATTCACAATATTGGGAGGTAGGGACAGGCCTGATGTTATACATGTCACAGAGGAATTCACAATATTGGGAGGTAAGGACAGGCCTGATGTTATACATGTCACAGAGGAATTCACAATATTGGGAGGTAAGGACAGGCCTGATGTCATACATGTCACAGAGGAATTCCCAATATTGGGAGGTAAGGACAGGCCTAATGTTATGCATGTCACAGAGGAATTCACAATATTGGGAGGTAGGGACAGGCCTGATGTTATACATGTCACAGAGGAATTCACAATATTGGGAGGTAGGGACAGGCCTGATGTTATACATGTCACAGAGGAATTCACAATATTGGGAGGTAAGGACAGGCCTAATGTTATGCATGTCACAGAGGAATTCACAATATTGGGAGGTAAGGACAGGCCTGATGTTATACATGTCACAGAGGAATTCACAATATTGGGAGGTAAGGACAGGCCTAATGTTATACATGTCACAGAGGAATTCACAATATTGGGAGGTAAGGACAGGCCTGATGTTATACATGTCACAGAGGAATTCACAATATTGGGAGGTAAGGACAGGCCTAATGTTATACATGTCACAGAGGAATTCACAATATTGGGAGGTAGGGACAGGCCTGATGTTATACATGTCACAGAGGAATTCACAATATTGGGAGGTAAGGACAGGCCTGATGTTATACATGTCACAGAGGAATTCACAATATTGGGAGGTAAGGACAGGCCTAATGTTATGCATGTCACAGAGGAATTCACAATATTGGGAGGTAAGGACAGGCCTGATGTTATACATGTCACAGAGGAATTCACAATATTGGGAGGTAAGGACAGGCCTGATGTTATACATGTCACAGAGGAATTCACAATATTGGGAGGTAAGGACAGGCCTGATGTTATACATGTCACAGAGGAATTCACAATATTGGGAGGTAAGGACAGGCCTAATGTTATGCATGTCACAGAGGAATTCACAATATTGGGAGGTAAGGACAGGCCTAATGTTATACATGTCACAGAGGAATTCACAATATTGGGAGGTAAGGACAGGCCTGATGTTATACATGTCACAGAGGAATTCACAATATTGGGAGGTAGGGACAGGCCTGATGTTATACATGTCACAGAGGAATTCACAATATTGGGAGGTAAGGACAGGCCTGATGTTATACATGTCACAGAGGAATTCACAATATTGGGAGGTAAGGACAGGCCTGATGTTATACATGTCACAGAGGAATTCACAATATTGGGAGGTAAGGACAGGCCTGATGTTATACATGTCACAGAGGAATTCACAATATTGGGAGGTAAGGACAGGCCTGATGTTATACATGTCACAGAGGAATTCACAATATTGGGAGGTAAGGACAGGCCTGATGTTATACATGTCACAGAGGAATTCACAATATTGGGAGGTAAGGACAGGCCTGATGTTATACATGTCACAGAGGAATTCGCAATATTGGGAGGTAAGGACAGGCCTGATGTTATAACATGTCACAGAGGAATTCACAATATTGGGAGGTAAGGACAGGCCTGATGTTATACATGTCACAGAGGAATTCACAATATTGGGAGGTAAGGACAGGCCTGAAAGGGTTACATGTCACAGAGGAATTCACAATATTGGGAGGTAAGGACAGGCCTGAGGTTTAATGGTCACAGAGGAATTCACAATATTGGGAGGTAAGGACAGGCCTAATGTTATACATGTCACAGAGGAATTCACAATATTGGGAGGTAAGGACAGGCCTGATGTTTATACATGTCACAGAGGAATTATTGTATTGCAGATGTTTTATTTTGAACCCAGTTAAGATTAATGGTATTTTGTTTCTGAAAAATGGCTGGCGGTGAAAGGGTTAATGGCCATGGTTATTGTTTCTAATGTTTGGCGGCGAAAGGGTTAATGGCCATGGTTATTGTTTCTAATGTTTGGCGGTGAAAGGGTTAATTGCCATGATTATTGTTTCTAATGTTTGGCGGCGAAAGGGTTAATGGCCATGATTATTGTTTCTAATGTTTGGCGGCGAAAGGGTTAATTGCCATGATTATTGTTTCTAATGTTTGGCGGTGAAAGGGTTAATTGCCATGGTTATTGTTTCTAATGTTTGGCGGCGAAAGGGTTAATGGCCATGATTATTGTTTCTAATGTTTGGCGGTGAAAGGGTTAATTGCCATGGTTATTGTTTCTAATGTTTGGCGGTGAAAGGGTTAATGGCCATGGTTATTGTTTCTAATGTTTGGCGGTGAAAGGGTTAATTGCCATGGTTATTGTTTCTAATGTTTGGCGGTGAAAGGGTTAATTGCCATGGTTATTGTTTCTAATGTTTGGCGGTGAAAGGGTTAATTGCCATGATTATTGTTTCTAATGGCTGGCGGTGAAAGGGTTAATTGCCATGGTTATTGTTTCTAATGTTTGGCGGTGAAAGGGTTAATGGCCATGGTTATTGTTTCTAATGTTTGGCGGTGAAAGGGTTAATTGCCATGGTTATTGTTTCTAATGTTTGGCGGTGAAAGGGTTAATTGCCATGGTTATTGTTTCTAATGTTTGGCGGCGAAAGGGTTAATTGCCATGATTATTGTTTCTAATGTTTGGCGGTGAAAGGGTTAATTGCCATGATTATTGTTTCTAATGTTTGGCGGCGAAAGGGTTAATTGCCATGATTATTGTTTCTAATGTTTGGCGGCGAAAGGGTTAATGGCCATGATTATTGTTTCTAATGTTTGGCGGTGAAAGGGTTAATGGCCATGATTATTGTTTCTAATGTTTGGCGGCGAAAGGGTTAATGGCCATGATTATTGTTTCTAATGTTTGGCGGCGAAAGGGTTAATTGCCATGATTATTGTTTCTAATGTTTGGCGGTGAAAGGGTTAATTGCCATGATTATTGTTTCTAATGTTTGGCGGTGAAAGGGTTAATTGCCATGATTATTGTTTCTAATGTTTGGCGGTGAAAGGGTTAATTGCCATGATTATTGTTTCTAATGTTTGGCGGCGAAAGGGTTAATTGCCATGATTATTGTTTCTAATGTTTGGCGGTGAAAGGGTTAATTGCCATGATTATTGTTTCTAATGTTTGGCGGTGAAAGGGTTAATTGCCATGATTATTGTTTCTAATGTTTGGCGGTGAAAGGGTTAATTGCCATGATTATTGTTTCTAATGTTTGGCGGCGAAAGGGTTAATTGCCATGATTATTGTTTCTAATGTTTGGCGGCGAAAGGGTTAATGGCCATGATTATTGTTTCTAATGTTTGGCGGCGAAAGGGTTAATGGCCATGATTATTGTTTCTAATGTTTGGCGGCGAAAGGGTTAATTGCCATGATTATTGTTTCTAATGTTTGGCGGTGAAAGGGTTAATTGCCATGGTTATTGTTTCTAATGTTTGGCGGTGAAAGGGTTAATGGCCATGGTTATTGTTTCTAATGTTTGGCGGCGAAAGGGTGTTTGCCATGATTGTATCTGTTTCTAATGTATGGCGGTGAAAGGGTTAATTGTGTCTGTGTTATTGTTTCTAATGTTTGGCGTTTGCAAAAGGGTTAATTGCCATGATTATTGTTTCTAATGTTTGGCGGTGAAAGGGGCGTTGCCATGCATATTGTTTCTAATGCACCTTTGGCGGTTTCCTTTTTATTCCATGGTTATTGTTTCTAATGTTTGGCGGCTTTGGGTTAATTGCCATTCATTATTGTTTCTAATGTTTGGCGGACTGCTTTGGTTAATTTCCATGATTATTGTTTCTAATGTCTGGCGGACTGCTTTGGGGTTTCCTTTTCCATTCATTCACCTTCATATGTCTAATGTTTGGCTGCTTTGGGTTAATCCATGATTATTGTTTCTAATGTTTGGCATGAAAGGGTTAGTTTCCATGATTATTGTTTCTAATGTCTGGCGGCGAAAGGGTTTGGGAGCCATGATTATTGTTTCTAATGTCTGGCGGCGAAAGGGTTAATTTCCATGATTATTGTTTCTAATGTCTGGCGGTGAAAGGGTTAATGGCCATGTTTATTGTTTCTAATGTTTGGCGTCTAAAAGGGTTGCTTTGCCATGTTTATTTTTCTAATTGTTTGGCTAAGAAAGACTGCTTAATTGCCATTTTTATTGTTTCTAATGTCTAAGCGGCTGCTTTGGGTTTTCCTTTTCATTCATTGACCTTATTGTTTCTAAGCATGACTGCTGGCGGTGTTTCCTTTTCATTCCATTCACCTTCATTGTTTCTAATGTTTGACTGCTTTGGGTGTTTCCTTTTCATTCATTCACCTTGTTTCTAAGCATGACTGCTTTGGGTGTTTCCTTTTCATTCATTCACCTTATATGTCTAAGCATGACTGCTTTGGGAGTTTCCTTTTCATTCATTCACCTTCATTATGTCTAAACATGACTGCTTTGGGTGTTTCCTTTTCATTCATTGACCTTCATGTGTCTAAACATGACTGCTTTGGGTGTTTCCTTTTCATTCATTCACCTTCATATGTCTAATGTTTGACTGCTTTGGGGTTTCCTTTTCATTCATTCACCTTCATATGTCTAAACATGACTGCTTTGGGAGTTTCCTTTTCATTCATTACCTTGTTTCTAATGTTTGACTGCTTTGGGTGTTTCCTTTTCATTCATTCACCTTCATATGTCTAAGCATGACTGCTTTGGGAGTTTCCTTTTCATTCATTACCTTCATATGTCTAAGCATGACTGCTTTGGGTGTTTCCTTTTCATTCATTCACCTTCATATGTCTAAGCATGACTGCTTTGGGTGTTTCCTTTTCATTCATTCACCTTCATATGTCTAAGCATGACTGCTTTGGGTGTTTCCTTTTCATTCATTCACTTTCATATGTCTGAACATGACTGCTTTGGGTGTTTCCTTTTCATTCATTCACCTTCATATGTCTAAGCATGACTGCTTTGGGTGTTTCCTTTTCATTCATTCACCTTCATATGTCTAAGCATGACTGCTTTGGGTGTTTCCTTTTCATTCATTCACCTTTTCTAATGTCTAAGCATGACTGCTTTGGGTTTTCCTTTTCATTCATTCACCTTGTATGTCTAAGTTTGACTGCTTTGGGGTTTCCTTTTCATTCATTCACTTTGTTTCTAACATGACTGCTTTGGGTGTTTCCTTTTCATTCATTCACCTTCATATGTCTAAGTTTGACTGCTTTGGGTGTTTCCTTTTCATTCATTCACCTTCATATGTCTAATGTTTGACTGCTTTGGGAGTTTCCTTTTCATTCATTGTTTCTAATGTCTAAGCATGACTGCTTTGGGTGTTTCCTTTTCATTCATTCACCTTCATATGTCTAATGTTTGACTGCTTTGGGTGTTTCCTTTTCATTCATTCACCTTCATATGTCTAAGCATGACTGCTTTGGGTGTTTCCTTTTCATTCATTCACCTTCATATGTCTAAGCATGACTGCTTTGGGTGTTTCCTTTTCATTCATTCACTTTCATATGTCTAAACATGACTGCTTTGGGTGTTTCCTTTTCATTCATTCACCTTCATATGTCTAAGCATGACTGCTTTGGGTGTTTCCTTTTCATTCATTCACCTTCATATGTCTAAGCATGACTGCTTTGGGTGTTTCCTTTTCATTCATTCACTTTCATATGTCTGAACATGACTGCTTTGGGTGTTTCCTTTTCATTCATTCACCTTCATATGTCTAAGCATGACTGCTTTGGGTGTTTCCTTTTCATTCATTCACCTTCATATGTCTAAGCATGACTGCTTTGGGTGTTTCCTTTTCATTCATTCACCTTCATATGTCTAAGCATGACTGCTTTGGGTGTTTCCTTTTCATTCATTCACCTTCATATGTCTAAACATGACTGCTTTGGGTGTTTCCTTTTCATTCATTCACCTTCATATGTCTAAGCATGACTGCTTTGGGTGTTTCCTTTTCATTCATTCACCTTCATATGTCTAAACATGACTGCTTTGGGTGTTTCCTTTTCATTCATTCACCTTCATATGTCTAAGCATGACTGCTTTGGGTGTTTCCTTTTCATTCATTCACCTTATGTCTAAACATGACTGCTTTGGGTGTTTCCTTTTCATTCATTCACCTTCATATGTCTAAACATGACTGCTTTGGGTGTTTCCTTTTCATTCATTCACCTTCATATGTCTAAACATGACTGCTTTGGGTGTTTCCTTTTCATTAATTCACCTTCATATGTCTAAGCATGACTGCTTTGGGTGTTTCCTTTTCATTCATTCACCTTTATGTCTAAACATGACTGCTTTGGGTGTTTCCTTTTCATTCATTCACCTTCATATGTCTAAACATGACTGCTTTGGGTGTTTCCTTTTCATTCATTCACCTTCATATGTCTAAACATGACTGCTTTGGGTGTTTCCTTTTCATTCATTCACCTTATGTCTAAACATGACTGCTTTGGGTGTTTCCTTTTCATTCATTCACCTTCATATGTCTAAACATGACTGCTTTGGGTGTTTCCTTTTCATTCATTCACCTTCATATGTCTAAACATGACTGCTTTGGGTGTTTCCTTTTCATTAATTCACCTTCATATGTCTAAGCATGACTGCTTTGGGTGTTTCCTTTTCATTCATTCACCTTATGTCTAAACATGACTGCTTTGGGTGTTTCCTTTTCATTCATTCACCTTCATATGTCTAAACATGACTGCTTTGGGAGTTTCCTTTTCATTCATTCACCTTCATATGTCTAAACATGACTGCTTTGGGAGTTTCCTTTTCATTCATTCACCTTATGTCTAAGCATGACTGCTTTGGGTGTTTCCTTTTCATTCATTCACCTTATGTCTAAACATGACTGCTTTGGGTGTTTCCTTTTCATTCATTCACCTTCATATGTCTAAGCATGACTGCTTTGGGTGTTTCCTTTTCATTCATTCACCTTCATATGTCTAAGCATGACTGCTTTGGGAGTTTCCTTTTCATTCATTCACCTTCATATGTCTAAACATGACTGCTTTGGGTGTTTCCTTTTCATTCATTCACCTTCATATGTCTAAGCATGACTGCTTTGGGTGTTTCCTTTTCATTCATTCACCTTATGTCTAAGCATGACTGCTTTGGGTGTTTCCTTTTCATTCATTCACCTTCATATGTCTAAGCATGACTGCTTTGGGTGTTTCCTTTTCATTCATTCACCTTATGTCTAAGCATGACTGCTTTGGGTGTTTCCTTTTCATTCATTCACCTTCATATGTCTAAGCATGACTGCTTTGGGAGTTTCCTTTTCATTCATTCACCTTCATATGTCTAAACATGACTGCTTTGGGTGTTTCCTTTTCATTCATTCACCTTCATATGTCTAAACATGACTGCTTTGGGAGTTTCCTTTTCATTCATTCACCTTATGTCTAAACATGACTGCTTTGGGTGTTTCCTTTTCATTCATTCACCTTCATATGTCTAAACATGACTGCTTTGGGTGTTTCCTTTTCATTCATTCACCTTCATATGTCTAAACATGACTGCTTTGGGTGTTTCCTTTTCATTCATTCACCTTATGTCTAAGCATGACTGCTTTGGGTGTTTCCTTTTCATTCATTCACCTTATGTCTAAGCATGACTGCTTTGGGTGTTTCCTTTTCATTCATTCACCTTATGTCTAAACATGACTGCTTTGGGTGTTTCCTTTTCATTCATTCACCTTCATATGTCTAAACATGACTGCTTTGGGTGTTTCCTTTTCATTCATTCACCTTATGTCTGAGCATGACTGCTTTGGGAGTTTCCTTTTCATTCATTCACCTTCATATGTCTAAGCATGACTGCTTTGGGTGTTTCCTTTTCATTCATTCACCTTCATATGTCTAAACATGACTGCTTTGGGTGTTTCCTTTTCATTCATTCACCTTATGTCTAAGCATGACTGCTTTGGGAGTTTCCTTTTCATTCATTCACCTTCATATGTCTAAACATGACTGCTTTGGGTGTTTCCTTTTCATTCATTCACCTTCATATGTCTAAACATGACTGCTTTGGGTGTTTCCTTTTCATTCATTCACCTTCATATGTCTAAGCATGACTGCTTTGGGTGTTTCCTTTTCATTCATTCACCTTATATGTCTAAGTATGACTGCTTTGGGTGTTTCCTTTTCATTCATTCACCTTATGTCTAAGCATGACTGCTTTGGGTGTTTCCTTTTCATTCATTCACCTTATGTCTAAGCATGACTGCTTTGGGTGTTTCCTTTTCATTCATTCACCTTCATATGTCTAAGCATGACTGCTTTGGGAGTTTCCTTTTCATTCATTCACCTTCATATGTCTAAGCATGACTGCTTTGGGTGTTTCCTTTTCATTCATTCACCTTCATATGTCTAAGCATGACTGCTTTGGGTGTTTCCTTTTCATTCATTCACCTTCATATGTCTAAGTATGACTGCTTTGGGTGTTTCCTTTTCATTCATTCACCTTATGTCTAAGCATGACTGCTTTGGGTGTTTCCTTTTCATTCATTCACCTTCATATGTCTAAACATGACTGCTTTGGGTGTTTCCTTTTCATTCATTCACCTTCATATGTCTAAGTATGACTGCTTTGGGTGTTTCCTTTTCATTCATTCACCTTCATATGTCTAAGCATGACTGCTTTGGGTGTTTCCTTTTCATTCATTCACCTTATGTCTAAGCATGACTGCTTTGGGTGTTTCCTTTTCATTCATTCACCTTATGTCTAAGCATGACTGCTTTGGGTGTTTCCTTTTCATTCATTCACCTTCATATGTCTAAACATGACTGCTTTGGGTGTTTCCTTTTCATTCATTCACCTTCATATGTCTAAACATGACTGCTTTGGGTGTTTCCTTTTCATTCATTCACCTTATGTCTAAGCATGACTGCTTTGGGAGTTTCCTTTTCATTCATTCACCTTATGTCTGAGCATGACTGCTTTGGGTGTTTCCTTTTCATTCATTCACCTTCATATGTCTAAACATGACTGCTTTGGGTGTTTCCTTTTCATTCATTCACCTTCATATGTCTAAACATGACTGCTTTGGGAGTTTCCTTTTCATTCATTCACCTTCATATGTCTAAACATGACTGCTTTGGGTGTTTCCTTTTCATTCATTCACCTTCATATGTCTAAGCATGACTGCTTTGGGTGTTTCCTTTTCATTCATTCACCTTATGTCTAAGCATGACTGCTTTGGGTGTTTCCTTTTCATTCATTCACCTTCATATGTCTAAACATGACTGCTTTGGGTGTTTCCTTTTCATTCATTCACCTTCATATGTCTAAGCATGACTGCTTTGGGAGTTTCCTTTTCATTCATTCACCTTCATATGTCTAAACATGACTGCTTTGGGTGTTTCCTTTTCATTCATTCACCTTCATATGTCTAAACATGACTGCTTTGGGAGTTTCCTTTTCATTCATTCACCTTCATATGTCTAAACATGACTGCTTTGGGTGTTTCCTTTTCATTCATTCACCTTCATATGTCTAAACATGACTGCTTTGGGTGTTTCCTTTTCATTCATTCACCTTATGTCTGAGCATGACTGCTTTGGGAGTTTCCTTTTCATTCATTCACCTTCATATGTCTAAACATGACTGCTTTGGGTGTTTCCTTTTCATTCATTCACCTTATGTCTAAGCATGACTGCTTTGGGAGTTTCGTTTACTTTAAAACCAATAGAGATTTTTTCTTCTCGTACATCATACAGAGATTTCAAATCCTGTGTTTTATTTGTTTGGTTTCACAGAAAGAGGAAGCAGCATGGTCCATGGAGGAAGACTCACCAGATCATCCCTCAGCTGTCGACGGTTGCTCCACCCCTGACAGAGGTCATGCCGATGAGTGCAGCAACACGGATGTAGATGAGGAGGCAGATAACGAGTCTGATTATGAAGCTGATGACAGTGACAAAGAAGGAAAGGAAAAGCATGTATGCAATATCTGCAAAAAGTCTTTCGCCACTCCCAGGTATCTCAAGAGACACAAACAACGCGTTCACAGCCGCAACGCTAAGACTTTCGCTTGCAACTCATGCGACAAAAGCTTCACCCAGGCATCCAGCTTAAAGACGCACAAGCTCCTGCACACCGGTGTTAAACCCTTTGTGTGTGAAGTCTGCTGCAAGGCCTTCACTCTGGCTTGCGACCTGACCAAACACATGCGAAACCACACGGGCGAGAGACCTTACAAATGCCCGCACTGCGACCGAGACTTCAAATGGTCCGGGCAGTACAACCACCACATACGATCAGTTCACCTCGGCGCCAAATCCTACGTCTGTGAGGTCTGCGGGGAAGCTTTCTCTCAGTCCGGCAGCTTACAAAAGCATATGAGAGTCCACACAGGGGAGAAGCCCTTTGTATGCTCAGACTGCGGAAAAAGATTCGCCAGTGGGAGCAACTTGGCCACACATCGTCGGACCCACACGGGAGAAACGATCCCGAAACGTCACGCGTGTTCAGACTGTGGGAAAGGATTCACCACCACGAGTAATCTGTATCGGCACCGCCTGATTCACACGGGAGAAAGGCCTCACGTGTGTCCGGACTGTGGGAAAGGGTTTACTCAGTCCAGCAGTCTGAAGGAACATCTTTTGACCCACACTGACCAGACCTCCTTTCCCTGTCCCGAGTGCGGCAAGACTTTCACCAAGTCCAGTGGCCTCGGACAACATCGCCGTATGCATTCCAGGACGAATAAAAAGTAACGGTGGTTACGTTGCGATTGTTTTGACCCCGTGTTTGCCTGGACCGTTTGTGACATAGAAACAGTAACGCAGCACGAACAAGCGCACAGCAAGGTGCAATGTCGTGTTATTTTTTTTACGAGAGAAAAACACATATGTCAACATAATCGTCTTTTTTCAAACATCACAGAAAACGAGACAATACTTCCACTCTTTACAGGGGGAACATCCCGCTATCGCTACGTATCAATACAGTAGAACCTCCCTGATTAGATCTCCCATTATAAGACTCCCTCCCACATAAGACCTTGCCCTTCTTTGTAAGTATTAAAATTACCTCCCTTAGAAGACCTCATTTTGGATGATTTTTTAAGGTCTTATAAGGGAGGTTCCACTGTAACACTACCAAGATAAATCACTACGGCAACTAAGGGTTAGGGTTAAAATAGGGTTAAACTTGGTAAGGAATACCTAGGGTTAGGTTACGAAAAGGGTTCGGGTTAGGGTTAGTCTGTCAAAATTCAAACTGACAGATTGGCACAGTCATCATCAGTTGTTCTCTATGGGTAGTAGTGGTAACAACGGGTAGTTCTTTCGATACATAGCGATAGTAGTCTCCAAATGACCAGAAATCAATAGAAACAATAAGACTTTGTTCTCTATGGGTAGTAGTGGTAACAATGGGTAGTTCTTTCGATACATAGCGATAGTAGTCTCCAAATGACCAGAAATCAATAGAAACAATAAGACTTTGTTCTCTATGGGTAGTAGTGGTAACAACGGGTAGTTCTTTCGATACATAGCGATAGTAGTCTCCAAATGACCAGAAATCAATAGAAACAATAAGACTTTGTTCTCTATGGGTAGTAGTGGTAACAACGGGTAGTTCTTTCGATACATAGCGATAGTAGTCTCCAAATGACCAGAAATCAATAGAAACAATAAGACTTTGACGGCTGACCCAAAGGGAGGAAGTGACCCGGGTGTTGCTGTTGGTCACAGGTCCAAGCAGGGAGACATAGTTAAACTCCCCAGAAGACGGACTGTGGCTGCCCACGTGGCAGGGTAATAAAAACCCTGGTCACACACGTAATATTCTCATCCCTAGCTGATGCATTTATACCATAGTGCTCAAGTGCTTCCGCTGTTGGGATGATCCCTGGAGTCTTTTAGCCAGGGTAAGCCAACAACAACAACATAATTAAGCTATTGAGCCTCTTTTTAAACTCTTGTTGTTAAAGTTTGGCAGTTTTGAAAAAGAAGCTAGGCTATAAAAACTTAACCTTGTCTCCCTCCTCTGACTCGTCACACCATGAAGCGAGATATTGTGCGTGTGTGTGCAAGAAAAGGAGCAAAATAACCACATGCATACACACACATGTATGCACATATATTAAACACGCACCAACAAAAATTAAAACTAAGCTATGTTCCTGAAAATCATGCTCTGTTACTGATTTTGAGTGTGTGTTCCTGAAAAGCAAATGTGGGGGTATGCATGTCTGGTAGGGGGGTGTTTGAATGGGTGTTTTATGTGTGTGTGTGTGTTGATTTGAGAACTAAGGTCATGTATGAATATTTTATATTTTTTAATGAAACTATTTATTGCTACAGTACGTTTAAATATTTGTGAATGTAAATTTGTTGAGCTCCTGATTTCATGAGGCGGCAGGAGTGTATAAACCTGCATTATTAGTAGTAATAATTAGTAAAAGTCAAGATCACAAATTGTTCTTCACTTGATTTTTGGTGAGTGTTGCAATGTTAGTTGTTTTTTTGGTGTTTTTTTTTAGAACTGCAGAAACTGAGAAAGTTATGTAGGTAGTGAGGCATGTAGTACCTCCCTCACATTTATGATTCTTGATCTCAAAGTCGGTTTTTTTCTTCTTCAGTTTCATGACAATAACCGTAGGCTGATCCTAGCCCTATATCCCTTTCCATAAAATGGCGGAATATTGCTTCTCAGTGAAAAAAAATTCTACGAAAAAATTTGAAGGGTGTGGTAAACTACATGTTTGCCAACAGTCATGCTACTAGCATGTTAAAATCTGAAGGGTGTGTGTAAACTACATGTTTGCCAACAATCATGCTACTAGCATGTTAAAGTCTGAAGGGTGTGGTAAACTACATGTTTGTCAACAGTCATGCTACTAGCATGTTAAAATCTGAAGGGTGTGGTAAACTACATGTTTGTCAACAGTCATGCTACTAGCATGTTAAAAGCTGAAGGGTGTGGTAAACTACATGTTTGCCAACAGTCATGCTACTAGCATGTTAAAATCTGAAGGGTGTGTGTAAACTACATGTTTGTCAACAGTCATGCTACTAGCATGTTAAAATATGAAGGGTGTGGTAAACTACATGTTTGTCAACAGTCATGCTACTAGCATGTTAAAATCTGAAGGGTGTGGTGTAAACTACATGTTTGTCAACAGTCATGCTACTAGCATGTTAAAATATGAAGGGTGTGGTAAACTACATGTTTGTCAACAGTCATGCTACTAGCATGTTAAAATCTGAAGGGTGTGTGTAAACTACATGTTTGCCAACAGTCATGCTACTAGCATGTTAAAAGCTGAAGGGTGTGGTAAACTACATGTTTGCCAACAGTCATGCTACTAGCATGTTAAAATCTGAAGGGGGGGTGTAAACTACATGTTTGCCAACAGTCATGCTACTAGCATGTTAAAATCTGAAGGGTGTGGTAAACTACATGTTTGCCAACAGTCATGCTACTAGCATGTTAAAATCTGAAGGGGGGGTGTAAACTACATGTTTGTCAACAATCATGCTACTAGCATGTTAAAATCTGAAGGGTGTGGTAAACTACATGTTTGCCAACAGTCATGCTACTAGCATGTTAAAATCTGAAGGGGGGGTGTAAACTACATGTTTGTCAACAGTCATGCTACTAGCATGTTAAAAGCTGAAGGGTGTGGTAAACTACATGTTTGCCAACAGTCATGCTACTAGCATGTTAAAATCTGAAGGGGGGGTGTAAACTACATGTTTGTCAACAATCATGCTACTAGCATGTTAAAAGCTGAAGGGTGTGGTAAACTACATGTATGTCAACAGTCATGCTACTACATGTAGCATGTTAACATCTGAAGGGTGTGTGTAAACTACATGTTTGCCAACAGTCATGCTACTACATGTAGCATGTTAACATCTGAAGGGTGTGTGTAAACTACATGTTTGCCAACAGTCATGCTACTAGCATGTTAAAAGCTGAAGGGTGTGGTAAACTACATGTATGTCAACAGTCATGCTACTACATGTAGCATGTTAACATCTGAAGGGTGTGTGTAAACTACATGTTTGTCAACAGTCATGCTACTAGCATGTTAAAGTCTGAAGGGTGTGGTAAACTACATGTTTGTCAACAGTCATGCTACTAGCATGTTAAAATCTGAAGGGTGTGTGTAAACTACATGTTTGCCAACAGTCATGCTACTAGCATGTTAAAATCTGAAGGGGGGGTGTAAACTACATGTTTGTCAACAGTCATGCTACTAGCATGTTAAAATCTGAAGGGTGTGGTAAACTACATGTATGTCAACAGTCATGCTACTAGCATGTTAAAATCTGAAGGGTGTGGTAAACTACATGTTTGCCAACAGTCATGCTACTAGCATGTTAAAGTCTGAAGGGTGTGGTAAACTACATGTATGTCAACAGTCATGCTACTAGCATGTTAAAGTCTGAAGGGTGTGGTAAACTACATGTTTGTCAACAATCATGCTACTAGCATGTTAAAATCTGAAGGGTGTGGTAAACTACATGTTTGCCAACAGTCATGCTACTAGCATGTTAAAATCTGAAGGGTGTGGTAAACTACATGTTTGCCAACAGTCATGCTACTACATGTAGCATGTTAACATCTGAAGGGTGTGTGTAAACTACATGTTTGTCAACAGTCATGCTACTAGCATGTTAAAATCTGAAGGGTGTGGTAAACTACATGTATGTCAACAGTCATGCTACTAGCATGTTAAAGTCTGAAGGGTGTGGTAAACTACATGTTTGTCAACAGTCATGCTACTAGCATGTTAAAATCTGAAGGGTGTGTGTAAACTACATGTATGTCAACAGTCATGCTACTAGCATGTTAAAGTCTGAAGGGTGTGGTAAACTACATGTTTGTCAACAGTCATGCTACTAGCATGTTAAAATCTGAAGGGTGTGGTAAACTACATGTATGTCAACAGTCATGCTACTAGCATGTTAAAGTCTGAAGGGTGTGGTAAACTACATGTTTGCCAACAATCATGCTACTAGCATGTTAAAATGTCAGTGCGCTAACATGCAGGCGTGCATGTGTGTGTGTGTGTGTGAGGAAGTAAGAGAACGTTGCGTGCAATCATCGTGTTTATTTTACTTTCTAATGATTCATTATTTGTTTGCCTTTAATGTTCTTGTTATGTAAAGCGCACTGAGCTCATGTGAGAAAGAGCGCTATATAATTTCCCATTATTATTATTATTATGATTGTTCATCAAATGTGTTTGAAAATGTTTTGAGTTAAGCTGTACGCTGTGTAAAAACAAATGTGTTGCGAAATGTTAACCCCTTGACTGCCATATAACGTATCACGTACTGACTTGATAGCATCACTGATGACGTCATCAGATGAAGAGGAATAACTGTTATGCTGTTTTTTTCTCTAACACAGTCAAGAGAGTTATATCCCCAGACCATTTTGCCAGATTGACTCTATCAGTTGCCTTTTTCATGGCATGATTTGCCCAATGTTTTCTTTCTTTAATTTTCTCTGGCAGTCAAGGGGTTAATTTGTTTACCTGTATGTTTCAAACTGTTTTCAGAATGTTATACATTGTGTAAAAATACAGTACCCTATTTTACAGACTTTAAGACACACCCCACAAATTTTACACAAAATTCAGATTTTGTTATTATAGTTTCTTACTAAATTATCAGTCACATTATAAGGCGCAGTCAGTCTAGGAAAACAGTATCGCCTTAGGCTGTGTACACACATAAGCGGATATTCCGTGTGGAAACCCGTGCGCAATCCATAATTAAGTGAAACAAAGAAGGGAAAAGATTTGCGCACGTGTTCGAATTTCCCCTATGTTCGTAAACTTGTATCCTTCTTTCTTCCACTTATTTAGGGTTGTCCGTACGGAACTTGCGCGTCTAATGTGAACCCGACATTACAGTCCGAAAATACAATAAAGTTATTGCAAATGTTGATTTCTGCGGTTTGCCAATCTTCAACGAGGCTTTATACTGAAAATTATCTTCCCCTGATTCGTCACTAGATGGCGCTTGCGCGTAGGCCCTAAAGCCCACATGGCCTAGGCATCTATTGTTGCTAGGTCTACTCTCTCTAGCTCATATCTCTCTCTCTCTCTCTCTCTCTCTCTCTCTCTCTCTCTCTCTCTCTCTCTCTCTCTCTCTCTCTCTCCTTCTCTCTCTCTCTCTCTCTCTCTCTCTCTGTCTCTCTCTCTCTATCTCTCTCTCTCTCTCTCTCTCTCTCTCTCTCTCTCCTCTCTCTCTCTCTCTCTGTCTCTGTCTGTCTGTCTCTCTCTATCTCTCTCTCTTCTTTTCAGCCAGTTTGGCATTAAGATTTGACTTTGAAAAGGTTCATTCCCAGCCATTCGAATAAAATCTTCATCCTTGTTAAATAAAGTTTTTCAGTGTTCAGTGTTCTCTCTCTCCCTCTCCCTCTCTCCCTCCTCTGTGTGTGTGTGTGTGTGTCTCTCTGTGTCTCTGTCTCTATCTCTCCCAGTCTCTCTCTCCCTCCTCTTTCTGTCCCTCTCTCTCTTTCCCTCCTCTCTCTCTCTCTCTCTCTCTCTCTCTGTTTCTCTCTCTCTCTCTCTCTCTCTCTCTCTCTCTCTCTCTCTCTCTCTCTCTCTCTCTCTCTCTCTCTCTCTCTCAAGTGAACAGAGGGCCTCACATGAAAGCGCCACCTACATAAAATGATTGCCCTTGCGCAGCACAAAGAAGCAGTATAAAGCCGCCTTGTTCCTGGGCTCGCTGTCAGACTAGCACTGACTGGCAGGTTGCGCAGCACAAAGAAGCAGTATAAAGCCGCCTTGTTCCTGGGCACAGACTAGCACTGACTGGCAGGTTGCGCAGCACAAAGAAGCAGTATAAAGCCGCCTTGTTCCTGGGCTCGCTGTCAGACTAGCACTGACTGGCAGGTTGCGCAGCACAAAGAAGCAGTATAAAGCCGCCTTGTTCCTGGGCTCGCTGTCAGACTAGCACTGACTGGCAGGTTGCGCAGCACAAAGAAGCAGTATAAAGCCGCCTTGTTCCTGGGCTCGCTGTCAGACTAGCACTGACTGGCAGGTTGCGCAGCACAAAGAAGCAGTATAAAGCCGCCTTGTTCCTGGGCTCGCTGTCTTATCAGACTAGCACTGACTGGCAGGTTGCGCAATGCCTATAATACTTCTTTTTTTTTAAGAAAGGAAAGGAGAAAAGAAAAAAGTCCTATCTTAAATGGTGTGTGTGTATGTACCATAATAATACCTTTATTTCGCAGTATCCGGGCAAGACCAATCCGGCTGCCATTGCTAAAGGTCCCTGGGGGCAAGCCCCGACCGGCACAGCTCCTGCCCTTCATTTACCGCTACTTTGATCTATGGCCCCCTAACCTTATTCTGAATCTTAAAATGACATTTTGTTGAGCTCCGTCTTGAATGATGCTAAAGAGGGAGCCTCAGCCAGAAGGGAATTCCACTTGGGGAATTTTTGTTGTTAGAATTATATTGGTTTGATTATATTGTTCTTTGAGGAAAATGTTGATTATATTGGTTTGGAACTGCTTCTGATTACTGATACATTATGTGTTGGATGTTGAAAGTGTGTGTGCGCGTATGTGTGTGTGTGCATGTGTGAGTGAATAAGGGTGTGTGCATGTTGTTTTGCAGTGCATATTAGCCTATGGCCTTTCTTATTTATTTTCGGTTATGTCTTGTCCATTTGTACATGTACAACATATTTAAAGACACACTGACCCAGCAAAATTAAGTCCCTTGATTATGCATAATGATTTATCTCACTGATGCATTTTGAGTTTTGCAGGATCTGTTCAGACCATTGAATGATGGTTGATGATTCGTCCCATATGTGCTGTTTTGCAGCTGAGTGGACATAAAACCTAACTTTCATTCAGATTGCTAGCAAACAGAGTCAAAGTACATAATCTGGGATTTAGATCTAGCTCTGAAAACAAAGCGAGTGAGCCTTGAAGGCTTTGCCTATTCTTGTTGTTGTATTTCTTTTGTATCAGACAGTTTGTTTTATTCGTGTACATGTATTGGTATGGGTCTACTTGAGAATAGTGAGCGAAAATAGCATTATTTTTAGACGGAAGTATTTCCTGTTAATCATGTCTCACAGACATGGTCACAATCGCATTGCATTGGGATGAAATCGTATCATGGATGCTAGACCTAATGTCGTACGTAGTGTGGCTGGCCCTTAGCCGTGACCGCCAGCCATATTTCAGCCAAAAACGTCCAATAAATTTACCTGGGTAGAGAACAAAATCCATCTGCAGTATTGGGGATTCTTCTGTTACATATATAAAATAAGGTCTATCCTTATGTAACAGGGTGGGTGTCTGCAGTCCGAGTGATTGAGCCGCTTTGATGTGTGTGGTCTCTTTCATTCCCTCTCATCCAGCACACTAGGATCCACTCCACTACTTTCTGAGGGTTTAGGGTTTTATTCAAGATCTTAAGCGTCCGACAAGAATTCCTCAGCAAACATTCAGGAAGACCAGTAAAGAAGGCAGGAGAAGACGAAGGGAAATACGAGCGCTACCCTGCACGGATACTTAATACCTGCTGCTACAAAAGTAGACAAAATGCCTATCTTTCAAAAACATGTATATTGTGAAGATTAAATGAACACTCATTAGGAATCCATGAAAGAGAACAAAACAGAAGATAATTGCTTCATTATTTACAAAGTTCACAATTGAATGTTCATTACTCAGAACCATCATGAACAGATCAATTGACATCAAAAAATGGTAGGACAATGAGTCGAAGAATCCAAGGAAAGAATATTTAGCAGAGGACTCACAAAACCACCTAACTTCTAGAATAAGCCATTATATACAGTTAATTATGAAAGCGAAAACATTAACCTTCCGGAAAATAATGTACAATAATATAAATCACATTCTTACCCCACTTGTGGCAGTAGAGGTAACAGCAATGAGCAAGGTAAGAGCATACATGGGACTCTCCGCAACCACCTAGGAAGCACTAAAAAGCTACCGTCAGTATCTAGAAATCGAACATTAAGTTTGGTCCTAACTGTGACTTCAAGACTCAATTCAGTCTCAACTCACTAGCAGTGAAAATGAATACTGTTGTCTGTCGTCATTCGGTTGAGCTTCTTCCTGGAGGCGGCTTCCCAGAGGCAGGAGCAGGTTCCGGTGAAGAGTTCTCGTCTTCTCTCTGCACCACAAAGACTGGAATCTCAGGACTGGGTTGCCTCACTACCTCGTACACCGACTGTTCCCATCTGTCGGCGAGCTTGTGCTTGCCATCAAAGGACACGACTTTCACTAGCACTCGGTCCCCCACTTCCACGCCGGCACCACGTACCCTAGTATCATATCCTTTCCTTTGTCTCGCCTGCGATGTCTTTGATGCCTCACGAGCCACCCTGAATGCTTCCTGCAGCCGTTGCCTTAGCGAATCAACATACTTCGTCAGTGGAACAGGCTCCCTGTCATCTCTGTTCAGACCGAATGTAAGGTCAACAGGCAAGTTGGGGTCGCGTCCAAACATGAGTGAGTAGGGGGGGAAACCTGTGGACTCGTGTCTCGTACAATTGTACGCGTGTACGAGAGGAGCTATATACGTATGACTTCCAGTCAGGCTTCTGGTGGACCTCCAGGGTTCCCAACATGCTCATCAGAGTACGATTAAATCGTTCGCACATCCCGTTTCCCATATCATATCATATCATATCAGTTTAGGCTCTGTAGGCTTATGAAGCCTTTTGCCCTCTAGATATTTTTCTCAAATATAAATATTTATTTTCTTTTTTCTTTTTGTTTGCCCGTGAATTACTACGGCTATTGTGTATTTGTTTTGGTTGGGGTTTTTTTTTTTTTTATTTTTTTATTTCTCCAAATTTGTGGAGTACATAATAGTATTAAATTTTTTGTCAATAAGATTTTTGAACCTATTTAGTGATGATGCATTTACAGTTTCATTAGAAAGATTGTTCCATGCAGTTATTACTCTGTTAGTAAAAAAGTTTTGAGCTGAACGACTGTTATTTAGTTTTTTTGTTAATTTAAAATCATGCCCTCGTGTTCTCTCCTCGTCAGTTAAAGTTAGTAAAGTTTTAGTTGTGTTAGGATCATAAAACTTATTAAGAATTTTATACACCTCAATCAAATCGGCCTCTTAGACGTCTGTATTCCAAACTAGGTATAGGGTGGTAACTTGTCGTTCGGGACTGCTGGCATCCTGTCATCTTGCACAATTCTTTGATAAGGCGGGATTGGAAGTTGGCACCTTGATCCGTGTGGTATTCCATAGTGGACGATGAATTGGTTGAAAAGGGCTTCAGCCGCGGTTTTTGCAGTCTGATTCTTCGTAGGAATGGCTTGCGCGAACCGCGTGAAGTGGTCTGTGGCCACTAATATGTTCTGGTAGCCACCCTTGGACGTTTCTAAGGTGAGAAAGTCCATGCAGACCAACTCCAGGGGTTCGGGTGTGACAATGTTCACCAACGGCGATCTTGCTTCGGGGCCTGCTTTCCTCCTAATGCAGCGAGAACAGTCCTTAATGAAATTGTCCACGTCAGCCGACATACCAGGCCAGAA
>CM065709.1:37755513-37758013 GCA_017654935.2 Phymorhynchus buccinoides
GATTATCACTGAGGTCAAACACGTGAAGGTTGACAAACTTCACCTGAGTGACATTTCTCCAGCCGCAGGCCCCCACCCCCAGGTGGATGAGCATGGTGTTGTCTCGGATGGTGGCTAAGCTCAGCCCCGTACCCCTGGCTTCCATGTACCGCAGATGTGAGGCTGAGTCAGGGCGGTGAAAGTGATTGCCATAGCACTGGCACGACTCGGGGCAAGCTTCAGCCAACTTGCACATGAGCTCATCATCGTGCTGCGGACAGTTGGACACGTCGTCACAGAGATGGTTCACGTGCATACAGATGGTTCTCTCCAGTCCGCGACAACGGTAGAACCCTGGACACGTGTAGGAATCACAGTCAGCCTCGTCTTCGTGTCCCGGGCAGTCGTTGATGCCGTTACACCTGGTGTATACAGGCAGACAGTAACCGTCCCCTGGACACTGGTAGTGGGTCTCTGGACACTGGGGGTTGTGTCCAGCAAGAGGAGTCAACGAGAAGCTTCCTGGCCTGTCGAAGTTGACCACAGCTGGAGGGTGTGTCATGTTGAAATAAGTATATCTATCCATGTATCGGCACGGTTTTATTTCAGGATATTTAAGGCAACCCTTTGTTCCATAGCACCAAGGGGCGATCACTCTCAGGCACTGAAGAAGAAACAACATGGACATCAACAGATATAGTTTTCATCACCAGCTCACAAGTTTGTTTTTTATCTCATCAATATCCTCCCTCTTCCACTAGTCCCACCCTCTTTGGGATATTGTCTAGTCGTTTATTTATGAACAAACACACCTGTGGCTTAGCATGCCATATCAAAGCAGTTTTGAAAAGTATTATGAGATAAGATCTCAATGTCTTTGATGAAATCTTAACATTTTGATGAGACGGAAATTTTGTTATCCTAATCTATACGATTTATTCCTTTGCTTTAAACTAAATGCATGTAGTGAATGGGTTGGCTCTTTTAATTTGCGTTAAGTATTATAAAACAAGTTTATAATAAAACAAACTCTCATAGTTCCGTAATGTAATTCTTGTAACCTTTCTTATATGAGTCCACAACATAGGTCACAACACACACACACACACACACACACACACACACACACACACACACGCACGCACGCACACGCACACACACACACACACACACACACACACACACACACACACACACACACACACTACCTAATTCCAAAGGTAGGACACAAGACTATATATTATAGAAGTTTTAAAAAATTTAATGAACAAGATTTTCTCAAAGACCTTGCAAATGCTCATTTAGATTTCATATATCAAATCAGATATCCTAACCAAGCAGCTGAATTTTGGATACATACATTTATGTCAGTATATGATAAACATGCCCCGTTAGTTAAAACAAGAGTCAGGCAAGAAACCAAACCGCCATGGATTAGTAAAGAAATAGATGATGAAAGAAATAAACGCGATGATCTCAGCAACCATGGCACAAAACAGCAATATACAAAACAAAGAAACAAAGTTAATACCATGAAGCGTAAAGCTAAACGTAACTATTTTAGAAAGATGTTAACCTCAACAAAAGACTCAAGTCAAATATGGAAGGCCATAAACATATTAACTAATAAAAAAGCATCCAGGAGTCAGCAAAGCATAAAAGATATATCCGCAGACCAGTTAAATGACATATAAGAAAAAGTTATAAAACATGACAGGTCCACTGAAGATGATCTTGGAACTTTAAAATACTACCTTGACTCAAAAGATTTTCATTATCCTTTTGTTCTTCAGCCAATGACTGTTTTCGATGTTAGTAAAAACCTTTCTTCTTTAAAACGATCAGGAACCCGTGATTTAGATGGCTTAGATACTAATATATTAAAAGTGGCATGTCCTGTTATTTCAGATTCGTTAACGTATTTGTATAATTTGTGTATTGATAAACAATGTTTTCCTATTCATTTCAAACAAGCTAAAGTTACCCCTCTTTATAAATCTGGTGAAACATCTAATCCCTCAAATTACAGACCCATTGCTATTTTGTCAGCCATATCAAAACCTATCGAAAAACACCTTCAAGTGTCCTTGTATTCTTACCTTGATAAAAATGACTTACTACATGGCGACCAGTCTGGATTCCGTAAAAAATCATTCTTGCCATAGCGCACTGATACAGCTTATTGATAGCCTTCTTTGTAATGTAAACGACAATAAATTTAACGGTATTCTCTTCATAGATTTTGAAAAAGCTTTTGATGTGATTAACCATTCTCTATTGTTACGAAAACTAGAACTTTACAAGGTAACTCCAGAATTTAAAAATCTGATGTCATCCTTTTTGAGCGATCGAGTGCAGTCAGTGGTTATAAACAATACAATTTCAGCACGATTGCCAGTCAAGTATGGAGTACCTCAAGGCTCTGTGCTTGGCCCTCTCTTATTTTCTCTTTATGTGAATGATTTACCCTGTTCTATTTCAAGTAAATGTGAAATGTTTGCAGACGATACGTCTGTTCACT
>CM065709.1:37763013-37830513 GCA_017654935.2 Phymorhynchus buccinoides
AATGGGAATCGCTTCAATATTTATCTTTTTATGCACATCCCTACTTAATCGGTGTGGTGCACATCCTTAACATGGAGACATGTCTGCCGCTCAGTGACATTTAAACCCCACGTGGCATAACCTCCCTCACAGTTGGAGGTGTCACGTTGAATTAAGTATATCTATTCATATATCGGCACGCTTTTCTTTCAGGATGGTTAAGGCAACCCCTAACTCCATAGCAACAAGGGGAGATTATTTTCAGACACTGAAGTAGACACAACATGGACAGCAACAGAAGAGGTTTTATCACCAGATCACAATGTTGTCACTGTTATCTTATCAGTACCCCCCCTCTCCCATTACTTCCACCCTGATTTGCTTAGTTTTTCTCCCAATGGGGCAGGGACAGTGGCTATGCAAAGACATCTGTTTCGATCTGAGAAGGTCTCCTCAGTCTGCATTATCGGCCTGCCACCCTCTTTCTCTTCCGTCAGTCGTTGTCAAACTATTATAGTTCCGTCTTCTGACACAATGCATAAATCTTGTCACCTTTCTTACAAGAGTTGAGCAAGACAGGTGAAACCACACACACACACACACACACACACACACACACACACACACACACTTATTTTCAGCTTTCAGTTACAGGGTTTGCAACACAGTTCAAAGTTAATCTACATGGCTAACCTGTTTTCTCCCACAATGGAACACACCCCTTCCACAAGGGGCGAATTCACAAAAGCTCTCATCACTGCTGTCTCCGCAATCCGACCTCCAGTCGCACACCAAACTGTAAGGCACGTGTTCACTGCTCGACTTGCACGTGAAGTATGGAGCTCGTTCCTGTGAGGAATGACCTTTGCACATCACAGTTGAGGACAGCCCTCTCTGTTCCAAGTCCCGTCCACACTCACTCTGAGTGTCGCAAGCGAAGAACGCGCGAGTCAGGTGTTGCAGAGGACACGTGACCACAGGAAGTGATGACGAAGTCAAGTTCGTTGGTCTCCTAATCGTGGCCATGATGATTTTCTTTCTGTGCCTTTTCTGGGATGGCTTTGGAATGCTACACAGTTGAATTCTGAACGGTTTCTCTGTTATTTTAGAACAAATAGTTGTTGTTTTTATCACTCAGACAGTTTCCTGTCAATTATGAGCGCAGATGCGTCATGCTGCCGTTATGCGTCTAACTAAGAAATAGTTAGGCCCAGCAAGTTCAACTTCGGCTGGAGGAAATGTTTTTGAAATTATATCGTGAAAAAAGGCAGGAGAATGGACCGGTAAGGCAGAAAGATAGTAGATGACAGTAAGCAAAAGGAAAAGGCAGAACTGATCAAAGAGTGACAGATTAGAGGAAGCTACAAGCACAGAACTTCCAGAAGGTGGTGGAACTATTTTTGCAAACGACCCCCGGTATCCCCACAGGGGGATAGATTTTGTGAAAACATGAGCACAAACATGAAACAAGCTAGCTGTATAAGTACAAGACAACTGGTGTATCTCATACTTGTGATTTTGTTTGATGTTAGACGGATGCATAAAGTATACGTACGTGCCTGGGCAAGCGAGCATGCGCATACATGCATACAGCGCGCGCGCGTGTGTGTGTGTGTGCGTTTGCGTGTGCGTGCGCGTGCGTGCGCGCGCGAGCGCGACTGTGTGTGTGTGTGTGTGTGTGTGTGTGTGTGTGTGTGTGTGTGTGTGTGTGTGCGCGCGTGTGTGTGTGTGTGTGTGTGTGTGTGTGTGTGTGTGTTTGTGTGAAACAATGGTTGCATTACTATAAATATTAACCTTTTGGCTTGCATGTCAGTTTTCACAATTGTGGTCTAAGCGCATAATATATATGGACAAACAAGAAAACTTATAAGAAAGCTATCTCTTAAAGTAAGAGCACTGAGTATTATTACATTATTGTTAATTTGTAAAACTAAAGGTCAGATTTTAATACTGTCTCTCCCTCCCTCCCTATCTCTCTTCAAAACTACTAAATTGCACGGGTGATAAATAATGAATAATATATGGGTTGTTTGTTTTATAAGGTTTTTTTGGCAAATGTTAAGACAAGTCCTTTCCTCTGTCCCCTTCCATTTATTCCAGGCTGTTCCGTCGACTGCTGTCGCATTCTGAGATTTCTGTGTTCTGAATTTACGTGCGCATATAACATACCTTCAACTTTTATTTGTGTGTGTGTTTTTGACACTAATCTGGCCTAAGCCTATCCCTAACTCTATCCCAAACCCTATTTCTAACTCTAACCCTAAGGGAATGCGACAGTGGTTTCAGGTTAGGGTTAGGAATAGGGTTTGGGATAGGTTTAGGGTCAGTTTAGTGTCAGCGGTAATCTGAGAATGCAACAGCGGTCGACGGAACAGCCTGAAATGAATGGAAGGGTGCAGAGGAGGGGGCTTTTCTTAACATTTGCAGCGTGTCGGAGCACCCTGCGGAGGCACGGCCAGGGCGGCCACACCGAGCACACCGGGCTTCCTGGGAGCGACACTGCCCCTTCGTGTGCCCGATGCGCTAGCATTTAGAGCAGCGCCAAACTGGCGCTGCTTAGGCAGTAACAGGGTGAGGGGTCTGGGCGATCCAGACCTCCCTGGGAAGATCCGTGTCCTAAAATATAATTCTGATGGCACGTGACTCATCCCCCTTGCCTGTCTTTAACCGGGTGACCTCCTTAACCCGGACTCCATCCTTGGTCAAGTCAGCCTTCGGTTGGCGGATAGCCCATTCCCCAAGAGGGATTGGGCCGATCACCCCTTCTACAGTTGGTACAGGTATTCTGCATTGAATGAGAATACCCACCGAGAGTTATTGACTGCGGGCCAGGTTGGCCTGTCTGGCCTCACTGGTGCAGCCAATAAGCCACCGTTTGCCGGGGAGAGGTCGAACCGATGCAACGGCGCCCACAGTGGAACGAAGGGCCTCACTTCGACGCCACGGACCCAATTTAGAGAAGAGCACATTACATGGTTTGTCTACAATGACAACCGGATACTGTATGAAAGCCGGGGCACCCGTACCCCCTCTCGGCGGCCCTATCCTTGAGCCCACCACAGAATGTGTTAGATTTTTATCATCTGACCTACTCATGATGACCAGTCTCCTTGGACGGCGGCCCTACCCTTGAGCTCACCACAGAATGTGTTAGATATGTATCATCTGACCTACTCATCATGACGAGTCTCCTTGAACGGCGGCGAGGCCGACGGCGCCTAGCATTGTGTTTGCTGCTGTCCTCAAACACGCTTTCCAGGTCGGAGCTAGGGTCATATTTCGGGGTTTTGTTCTTTTTGCCCTTTCTCCCGGTCAGCGGGAAGCGGGTGGAGGGTCTGTCCCAGGGACGAAATGGACACAGGCCTGCTCTCCCTCTCTGGAGACATACTGTGATGGAGGTCAGCCAGGTTGTCCTCTAATCGGTGTTTTTTTGGCCTGAGCCTGCGTTTCCGTGGAGGAAGTAGACTGTCTGGTTCTTTTGGGTGTGTGCACAATGGCAGGGGGCAGCACAGGGACCGATTTAGCCGGGTCGTGGATAGTCTCTCCCCAAACCCCTCCCGGTCCAGCTCCCCCGCCACTGGCCCCTGTCGAATCCATGCGAGTTATGACTAATTTGGGAATATTGGACTATCTGCTGCCCAGGACCCACGTGGGTACACCACCCCAGGGGGGTTACGGGTGATAAGAGGGGTATGTGTGCTTGAGTGCAAGTCTGTATGAAGATTTAAAATAGACGGGTCAGCTGGGGCGGGGGGCTGGAGGATATGTGCACCCAGCGGAGCCCAGACAGGACCAGGCAGGAGTGTGACTACCCTAGGATGCCCCAGCAGAGCCCCGACAGGACCAGGCAGGAGTGTGACTACCCTAGGATGCCCCAGCAGAGCCCGGACAGGACCAGGCAGGAGTGTGACTACCCTAGGATGCCCCAGCCGATCTGGAGCAAAACAAGTGGGACCACTGCAACCTACAGTGTCTATGCAAAATGATGAGAAAGTATTAAAGTGTTGTCTTCAGCAACATACTCTCTCTCTCTCTCTCTCTCTCTCTCTCTCTCTCTCTCTCTCTCTCTCTCTCTCTCTCTCTCTCTCTCTCTCTCTCTCTCTCTCTCTCTCGTTTTCTCTCCATAATAACGGTAACATTAATTTTGTTGAGTAACACACGTTCATAATACTTTATATGAGGCGGGATTTGGTTTTGTTTGGGCGTGGGTAATCATGAATCCTTTTAGTTGTGACTAAGCAAAGACTGATTGATTCTTTTACCAGGAGTGGCATGACCATGTTAATAACAGCACAAGATTAAGATTTTATCAAAGCAAATTATTCTGCATTTCAAATGCACCAAGTTTTCAGTCCTTCAGATTAGGGGTACCTTCCACAATATTACATTCACACAAATGTCCGCCCTCCTTCTCAATGCAGAAATGTTCAGAGCACTCACACAGGTGTGTCTTAGCTGGTCACCATCTTGGTATGTGTCACAGAGAGAGAGAGAGAGAGAGAGAGAGAGAGAGAGAGAGAGAGAGAGAGAGAGAGAGAGAGAGAGAGAGAGAGAGAGAGAGAGAGAGAGAGAGAGAGAGAAAAAAGAGAACGCTGAACACTAAAATATGTTATTGCATTTTTGGCCATGGGCCACAATGCATAATAGGGGAAAGGGTAAAATACATAATGAAAATAACCATTTTATAGCTGCTAGCTATCATTTTCACATGTCAACTTTTCATAACATGACGGAGAGAGAGAGAGAGAGAGAGAGAGAGAGAGAGAGAGAGAGAGAGAGAGAGAGAGAGAGAGAGAGAGAGAGAGAGAGAGAGAGCATACCGTACAGTTTTAATCCTTACTTGGCGTGTTGTAAGGAATGGATATTTTCAACCGTGCAATGACTTCTCTGTCATCAAAAACAGCTGAACGGACTCTGATGTGGTCAGCTGGTTTTGTTTCAGCTGTACCAAACTTAATGACCGCTGCCTGGGAACACACCTTGGGCTTCCATGAGAAGGAGTGATGCATGTAGTAAGCGATGGTGGAATCTGTCCACTGCCACGTGTTGACATACCTGTTTAACACAAACATCCACCCGTTACATTGGGTTATAAAAGGTTAAATGCCAAAAGATTCCATCCTTCCAACATTGACATATTTGTTTGACACAAACATCCACCCCTTCACACTGGGTTATAAAAGGTTAAATGTCAAATATCCCATCGTTCCAAGTGAAATTCGGAATGGGTGCTATCATGAAAATCAACACTAAAGAGTCCACCAGTCACATGAAGGCACAGCGAAGGTTATGTCATAAAGGGGGTGCTGTCATTTTCCTGGATTCGTTCCAGAAGTTACTCGAACCATCACACAAAGGAAGAAAGAAGGCTTACCTTTTGGTCTTCAACCGAGAACAATGAGAACACCTTGTAGCATTAAACCCGAGGATTTTAGGTCACTGTTGAAAAGACTTCTGTGTCTCCTTGTTACCATTTCGTTTCCATACCTACTGTCAACAACCAGTGTACAAGGCTCTCTTTCTGTTCTTTCATTCTTTCTTCTTTTTCTTCTTCTGGTCATGGTTGTTCCTTGATTCGAAGATGACTTGTTGCTGTGCCTCCATCGATGGACATGCACGTGGCTTCAGAGACCAAATTCAGAAGCACACATGCTGTCACAGGTGGGGCATGGAAGACCAGTTGTGACGAGACTGATGCAGCTCTGGGACGTCTCTCTCAAGCTGTTACCAGGCGTTGACGACGATCATCTTCAACATTCTTTACTGCTCTCCTGGTCAGTGTACGCCAGCTGTAGACTGCAGCAGTTTCAAGTTGACAAGGCAGAAGTCCTGCCCACTTAAGGCTGGCCTTGGGGTTGTCTCTATGCATTTTCTTGAGGCAACCCTGCTCACGGCTGCCTTGAGTCAGCTCACCGTAGAGGAGCTGACAAGGGATACTAAAGTCGTCAGTGCAGATGACATGGCCAGTCCATCGAAGATGTTTGCTTCGATGCTCGTCGTGCTGGCTCTGTCAAGGACCTATTGGGTGGTGCTGTGGTCCTGCCACTGTATCCGCATGATTGACCGCAGTGAGCGCTGGTAGAACAGCTCGAGCTTCTTGATTTGTCTGTGGTGCAGAGTCCACGATTCGCAGCGATAGAGCAGTGATGTAAGTGTAATCTTGTGTTACATTATCATTCAGTCTATGCATGGTTGGACGACATGTATGACGACAAAAGAGCAACTCAATTCTGAACCAGTGTGAACAGGTGGAACATAGATAGTGCACGGTGCATGCTTTTTCGGGACTGTAAGCGAATGAATTCAAACTCATGGCAAGGATATTTATTGCAGCTACCAGTTCCGCCTTCAGTTCATTGTTTTGATTGCTGAATGAGGCGTTTGGTTGCTGTGTCTTGCACAGGTGAGAGTATAACTTAGGGTTAGACTAATAGCACATAAAACTGGGACGAAAGGAAATTGAAGTGAATATGAAATATTTTAGAGTTTATTCAAGTATTAGTAACTGATTGAGAAAGTTTGGTTATCAACTATTATAATTGTATTGTGAATTCGTTGAGAAAGTGTGGCATTAATGCCTGGAAGATAGAGATCAGGGAGATTAATTTATGAAATGAAAGAATGATGCATATAAAGAAATAACATGAAACAGATGTTATGATTTTGTCCACACGTCATACTTTAGAAATAAAGAGTTCACTTTCGATTGCTGAAAGAGGCGTTTGGTTGCTGTATCTTGTAAGGTTATATAAGGATTGTAGACCTTCAGTTTGGTTGATATGGGAATGTTCTATGCTGCAAGACTTTGGTGTGGAGTCTACTGAGTGCCTGGCCTGGCTGGCTTTCTGAATTCTTGCTGCTATTACTTTGTCGACGGAGCTATCATTTGAGGTGGTTCTACCCAAGTATTTGAGCGTGTCAACATTCTTTAGCTCTGTGCCGTCAATGGAAATAGTTGACTGCCGGGGAGCACTGCTTGGGGCGGGCTGGAGAAGCACTTATGTTGTTCCCGAAGCTGATGGTCAGAAACATCTTGGATGCCTGAGAACTTGGTGACTTTGGTCTGCACGTGGTTCTCCTTGTGGGCCACCAGGGCAGTCATCAGCAAACAACGCTTCTAGTTTGAGTCTCTCCAGTGCCTTTGAATTTTCTGCAAGGCGTCTCAGATCAAACAGTGAACCATCCAGACAGTGTCTGATGTAGATGCCAAAACCAAGGTCTCTGACAGCATGGATGTCTTGAGTATTTGGATGAAGAAGATCGAGGCTGAACAGCACAGGAAGAAGTACACAGCCTTGGTTTGCTCCATGTGGGATGTCAAAACACTCAGATGATTCACCATCTGACAGCACTTCTCCTGTCTCCTGTCTTAGATACAGCATCACGAACATTGGTGGACAGTCATGTTCTGCTCAATGCAATGTTCCGGGACCTGCCTCATTAGAGTCGCTACAAAGATCATGTCGACTGTACTGCGGTCAGGGTGGAAACCACACTATGACTCTGGAAGATCCGAGCCCGTACTCTTCTAGCAGAGTATCAAGGATCATCAGGCTAATTTAAAATGTGCTGATACTTTGTTGGTTGAGATCTAAAGAAAACATCCTTGGTTCATCGTACATATAGACGTACATGTTCCGGAGGTAATCGTCTGAGTGGGCCACGCGTGCTCGACGCAGGCCAATCCACAGTGTTGGGAGCTTGTCGATCTGTCGATTGAGGGCTTTGAAGATTTCATCCCACATGCCTGAATGGAGAAAGGCTGGAACACCCCCTCTCCTTTTACAATCCTCAGCCACCAGCGTACAGGTGTAAATAGAATTGTGGACATGTCTTACCAGGAACTGAAAAATAACACGAAAACAACATGGCAGAGCCATATAGACTTACTCCCAGTTCAAGGCAAAGATAACCACACATTATCTACCTTGTCAAGGCAGTTAACTCTTTTATTCTTGGGTCATTGTGGTTTTCTGTGTTTCAAAAGATCCTGTATTCGTATGGTAATACCGGATAATTAAATATTTTACCAAAATAAGTTGTTCTGGGACACCTTTTCACTATGCATACTTTCGTTGAAATCCATCTGTTGTCTTTCAAATAATCCACATCATTCATATTGTATTCACTGATATTGAGTGCACATGGCTTGCTATTCTGTGCATATGACATAGCGTGCTGCAACTGCCAGGTCTAAGGAACCATTGCACCAAGTTGTGTTATGATCCGTTCAGTGCTTTATGAACTGGAACACATTTGATCACATACGGATGTACACACACATACGCACATACATACACACACACACACACACACACACACGCACACATGCACGCACACTCACACACACACATAGACACACATACACACACACACACACACACATCCAGCCTTCACTGCTATTCTGAAAAGCGGGGCTGGACTTTGTTTCCTTTGGGGAAAGGATTGCCTGGGTACGCGAGAAGCGGGTACTTAAACGGCTAGTAAAACTTAAAGGAATGACTAAGAATGGGCCCTATGGTCTGGCACCACATGTTGTAGCTCGTGGTGGGTCCGAACGATCTGAGCGTGATGGTCGATTCTCAAACAGTCGATTTCTGATAGGGTGTCAATCGGAAAGACAACAACGAACGCTAGCTAGCATGAAGAAACTAGTACAGATTAATATCAAATGCTCAGTACCATCTGCCACAACCGAGGGAGTAATAAAAGCAATACCCCACGAAGAAGACAGTGACGAAATAAAAAAACTCATTCCAGGCGCCAAACAAGTGTGTCACGTTCTAGGGGATAGAAGAGTCACAGGCGACAGGGAAAGGCTTGGTTCCAGAGGCACACGAGTCACACGCGCAGGCAAATGGAAATCTTAAAAACATTTATTCACACAATCATGCACACACAAATCATTGCAAACAAAATCTTGGCCGTGGCAAAAGATGCAAAAATCTAAGGACCTAAACTAATGTCTCCCACTAATATAATTAAAGAAAAACCAACCCTTTCCCCCTACTCCTCTACTACCCAACCTAAACCCTGGAATGGACCATCTTACACAACCAAAAGCCAAGAAGAAATGTAGCTTAAATTCCACCCGCTCGCACACATTCACACAACAGTTTTCCCTCACTCCCCTAGTCGCAGACGGACGCTGGTTTTCATTTCTGGAGAGAGGCCCCAAGCAGCAAAGTTCTTTGGGGAGGTTCCGGCCAAAGGCTCCGCGGCAACAGCGGCACAGGAACAGGGTCAGGACAGGTCCAGTTCACGTCCGGTTCAGGTTCAGATGTAAAAGGCTGGAACAAGTGTTCACACGTAAGTCCAGTTCCCAGGCCGGAGATAGGAATAAGAGGAGCGAGGTTCGCATGTGATGGTGGAGGGGTGGTGAGAGAAGAGGAAAGTAAAATTCGACAGAACCAGCCGTGTGCAACACCAAAAGTATGAATACAACTTTGAATGATAAAATACTTTAAATGAGATTGTTTTGGAACGACTGGCCTGCCACAGAAGAGTGGATAGATAAAGGTACATACAAGTATACACACTAATACTCTCTCACCAAAAATACATTACATTACAAGTGACTCGGGTAAATGAAAATAGTTCAAGTTTACATTTAAATTACTGTTTCCCGAGTCAAAAATTATCATCCTCTTTTTCCTACTTTCGAAAAAGACATGGAATACAAAAACAATTGAACAACCAACAAAATATATCAAATTGAGCCCTGTTCTCTCTTTCACAACACACTGTACTCCCTTGGCGACGATTCGGCGGACAGAGGGGAAAATGAGAACCAAGAAAGAAAAAGTTAAGAAAAACAAACGGGTTACCTCCCTTGTGTTGGCTCAGCTGGGCCAAGAGAAGAACAGGCTATGTACAGACAACCTATAATTATGAAAACTTGAGTTCCCAAAGCGCGGGACAGCGTTTGAACAATTATTTACATCGAAAATTACAATGGCTATAATTATTATCGAAAGGAAACAGAGTAAACCGAAACTTCCTACTATAAAGAAAAAACATGAAAACGTAGCTATAATACGTAGGCCTACTCACGCGAAGATACAGAAACCTAGCTCAAATTGAAACATAAAACCCGGTTTTCTAATTTCGATACGACGTGCTACACACCTCATTCGTCCATGAAGACTAGCCCGTGAAATGGGGTGGGAAGGGTCCCATGGTTGCGCCCTCAGTCTCAGCTGTTCAGCTCCTCGGCTCAGCTCTCTGCTCAGCTTCACCCACCCAGCTCTCCCACAATGATCTGGCGTTGTGGCTTTTCTTCTCTTCTTTCTTCTTCTCGTTTCTTCTCTTCTTTCTTCTTCTCGTTTCCTCTCTTCTCTCTTCTTCTCGTTTCTTCTCTTTCTCTTCTCTTCTTTGCTCATCGATGAGCACCCGGCAAGCTGGGGTCGATCCCACCACGATGTCCAACGAAGGAGGTGTGGCTGCTTCCGTCTTGGCGAGCGAACGCCCTCGAGTTCCAAACGGCAAATGCGCCGGTTTGGAGTTGAATCGCTGCCATTTCGATTTCTTGACTACGATTCAAAATTGTAGAGAAAATTAAAATAAAATACGTCTTGCCTGTTGCACTCGCAAAGCGAGACACGTGGGGAAAGCACAAATTTCATGTTGCACGGCTTGTTGAGTCATGGCCTTGACAGAACTCGGGTAGCAAAATCAATTAAACGGGTGCCTGCTGTAATAGAGAAGGGCTGATAACTCCGTCTCATGCTAATGTTTTTGACTCCCCTTCTTGAGCCGTGACACACCTCCCCCCTAAAGCGACACAGTCAGGAGGAATGTGTCGCCTTTACCCACGTGCAATCAGTCTGGTCTGGAAATGCAGTTGCAGCCATTTGCCACAACCTTCTCTCTCACAGCATTCAATCTTTGGGGTTCCTGCTGAGATAGTCAGCCCCAATATTGTCGGCTCCAGCAATACTCCTGAACTCATAAGAGTGGGACTGGAGTTCCATGGCCCATCCCATCAGTCGTCGACTGACTGGGCGGATCTTGTCCAGGTAGTGAAGGGGATGATGGTCTGACTCTAGGATGAACTGGCATCCATAGAGATAGGGGTAAAACCTGCGGATTCCCCAGACCACAGCGTAGCACTCTTGCTCAATTGTGTGGTAGCGCTTCTCAGTGTCATTCAGCTTTTTGCTAGCATATGCTATGGGCTGCAGTCCATCTCCGTGATCTTGCATGAGTACGGCGCCCAAGCCTACGCCTGACGCATCTGTTCGTAGCACATAGCTCCGATTATCATCCGGAAGCAGGAGGATGGGTTTCTTGCACAGTTCCTGTTGTAACTTGTGAAATGACCTCTGACATTCCTCGTTCCACCGCACCCTGTCTGGCTCCCTGCCTTTTGTTTTGTCTGTGAGTGGCTTGGCTACTTCAGCGTAGTTTGGAATAAATTTCCGGTAGTAGCCTGTTAGACCCAAGTAAGCCCGTAGCTGTTTCTTTGTGGTTGGCACCTCTGCACACTTGATCTTCTTGACCTTGTCCTCTTCCATCTTGAGCTTTCCTCCTCCCACAACATGACCGAGGAATGATGTTTCCTGATACCCAAAGAAACACTTGGTAGGTCGGGCGGACATGTTCACTTCTCTCAGCCGGAGAAGAAAGGCTCTCAATGTTGCTATGTGACTTTCCCAGTCAAGACTCGCAATGAGAACGTCATCCATGAAGTTGTGTATATCCTTCTTGTCTAAGGGTTGTATTACACGTCTCATGACCCTGCTAAATACAGCCCCTGCCGTCTTTAGCCCAAAGGGCATTACCCGCCATTCAAGGCCGTGTATTGCTTGTGTTGCGGGTTCATGGGTATTTGCCAATATCCTTTTGCTAAGTCAAGCTTTGTCAAATACCTGGCCTGCCCCAGTTGCGCAAACAACTGCTCCATGTTGGGGAGTGGCTCTGCATCAAATTTCAATACTTTGGTAAGTTGACGATAATCGACACAGAACCTAATTTTCCCATCTTTTTTCTTGACCAGAACGATGGGTGCAGAATACGGTGACGCAGCTCTCTCAATGACGCCCATTTTGAGCATGTCTTGCACTTCAGATTGAATCTGCTCTTAATGGGGGAGGGGGTACTGCTTGACTCGGACTGGCTGCGAATCTGTCAGCTCCAATTTGCACTCTCCAACACGAGCATGCAAAGGTACATCACTCAGGACATCTTTCATCTCCTTGCAGAGCTGTTCCATTTCTTGCTTTTGCTCTTTGGTCAGGTGCTCTGAGAGGTTGACATCCTCCCACGTTTCTGTTGCTGTCAACGGTATGGCTGGTATGTTGAACTCGTACTCTCCTGGGTCTTCGTTGTCCTCTTCTATTACCACGGGGCCAACCAAAGCAAAACACTGTTCTCGCCTGAGATACTTCTTGAGCAAATTGGCGTGGTAAAGGCGCTCTTTGCCTCGAATCTGGATCCTGTAGTCACATTTGCCGACCCTCTCCATCACTTCATAAGGTCCCTGCCATGCCATTTGCAGCTTGTTATGTTTCTCAGGTATCAGGAGCAACACTTCATCACCAGGATTGAATTGCTTGTCTCGTGATTTGCAGTCGTAATACCTTTTGTACCTCCTGCCAGCCATCTCCACATGGTGTTGTGCCAGTCTGCAGGTGTCTGCTATCTTGTTTCGCAGTTCCACGACATGCGCAGCTTCAGTTCTCTGTGCTCCCCCTTCAGCTTCAGCCGTCCACAACTCTTTCAAAATGGACATGGGTCCACGTACGGTCCTACCATACAGTAGTTCGAAGGGAGAGAATCTGCTTGATTCCTGCGGCACTTCTCTATAGGCAAACAGCACAGCAATCGCAAATTGATCCCATTCTTTTGGCTTCTCTATGCAGAGGCGCTTGATCATTTGCTTTAGAGTAGCGTTGAATCTTTCAACAAGACCATTCGCCTGGGCATGATAGGGGCTGGTCACCAAACCCTTCAGCTTTAGGAATGCATTGACCTCTTTCATGTACTGCGATGTGAACTGTGTGCCATTGTCAGTGACTATTTCCTTGGGGATGCCTACTCTGGTCCAAATGTCCCATAGAGCGTGGGCTATGGTCTCTGAATCTATCCCTTTCAATGGTACAGCCTCCGGGTATCTTGTGGCATAGTCTACGATTACCAGCAGGTATCTGTGCCCTTTCTGCTGGCTGGTTTGATTGGTCCCACTATGTCCACAGCAACTTTCTCGAAAGGAGTTCCGACCAAAGGGACTACACCTAAGGGCACTCTGGTGTTCTTCCCTTTTGGAGTGGTCCTCTGGCATATATCGCAGGATTGGCAGTACTTTTTTGCGTCTTTATTGATGCCAGGCCAATGGAACGTTTGTCTGATTCGCTCTAAAGTTTTCTTTGTTCCTAGGTGTCCAGCTAAGGGGCTACTGTGTCCAGTCTGTAGCACAACAAGCCGCAACTTCTTGGGAACGACCACTTGCTTCGCATGCACCTTGTCTTTCTCATACACTCGATACAGAACACCCTTGTCGATGCTATATTGTCCTGGAAATCTACCTGCCTGTCCCGTCTGTGCGAGTTCCCTAGGACCAGCAAGTGTGGGGTCGTTTTGCTGCAGATCCACCAGCTTGTTCTTGGTAATCTGTGAGGCTAACTCTTCCCCAACTGGTTTCAATGTAGGGCGTAGTACCTTCCTCTGCTGGCTTGCTGCTCTTGTAGTGACAGCCCCAACCGTTTCCCGCGAAAGTTTGGTTGACAATTCGCACGTTGTACCATTTTCAAACTCCACGTTGTTCCCCAAGAGAAGGGAGTTGATAGGTCGGTCCAACAGCACAGCCCAGACTTTTCCTTCGAAGTAGGGAGTGTACAGCTGTATGAGAGCCGTTTCCCGCTCTACTTTCATCTCTCCTTCCGCAGCAGTGACTTCACATTTCGGCCCTCGGACGGCGTCCTCTGGGACAAGACTTTTATCCACAAATACAGTCGTTGCGCCGGTATCTCTCACTGTCTCTGTGACCTCTCCATTGACACGCGACAAAAACATGGGGCACACTCTTTGTATTCTCTCTCTCTTTGGTTCTCCGCTCCGGTCCCTTTTCCAGGCTGGACAGTCCCTCTTTATATGCCCTACCAGACCACAGTAATAACACTGTATATCTTTGCTTTTGCCTCCGCTGGGTGTCCAAGCCTTCGGACTGCGAGCGCCTTCAAATCCACCACCCGGCGTCGGGGGTCGTGGCTGCCTAAGTACCGTCGTGGGGGTCCTCTGGTGTTGCGCAGGCACGTGGCCCATCCTTGCCAGAGCCTGGGAACGATAATTGTTCTCTCTTAATCCAAACGTCTATTTGAAAAGAGGCCCTACACTTTTACCGGCCCTCCTTGCTTCGGCGTAGTTTTCTGCTGCCTCTACAGCAGCAAGGAAGTTCTTGGGTTTCTGACTCCTGACATATACCACAAGTTCCTCTGATGCTGTACTCTCCAGTTGCTCCCAGAGAATCATGTCACTTAACTCCATGCCGGAAAGAGTTGTCCAGTGATTCAGACCTCTAATCAGCCGCTGCCCAAATTGTACAAAAGTTTCATCAGGCTGCTTCCTCATCTCCCGAAATGTCTTTCTGTAAGCATCAGCACCCAACTTGAAGCGCTTGAGTAACGCCGTTTTCAACTCCTGGTAGGTACTTGTAGAGGGCATGTCGTTGAAGGCCTCGTGAGCTTTACCCGTCAGTGAGCTTGAAAGGTACAGTACTCTATCTGAATCCGACATGTTATATTTGTCCGCAATGGAATCGAAATGAGCCAGGAAATCCTCCACGTCGTCCTGAGGCTGCAATTCTGGAAATTTCAAATTCGGGTAAGGGAGGCGGGGAAGGTGAGTAGCTGGCTCTCTGCTGAACTGTGTGCGCTCCAGTAGAACTTGCCAACGTTGCTGATCAGCCTCACGTTCTTCCTGTTCCCTCATCCTTTCTTCATCTCGGAGGCGTTCTTGCTCGTCTTTCTCCTCTTTCCTAATTCTTTCTCTTTCTTCCTTTTCCTCACGGCGGAGGCTCTCTTTTTCTTCCTTCTTGTCTTTTCTAATTCTTTCCTTTCTTTCTTCTTGTGAAAACTCCTACAGGGGCGCTGTGGAGGCGCTCATTGGCTGGTGTGATGACAACCATCTCCTCCTGAACGTGGCCAAGACCAAGGAGATGGTTGTCGACTTCCGCCGGAAACCACCAAAGCCGACTCCACTGGTCATCAAAGGGGAGGAGGTGGAGTTGGTGGACCAGTACAAGTACCTGGGATCCATCATCGACAGCAAGCTGGACTGGTCCGCCAACTCCCAGGCCCTCCTCAAGAAGGGCAATCAGCGCCTCTTCTTCCTGAGGAAGCTGAACAAGTTTGGGGTGTGCCAGAGACTGCTCAGTCTGTTCTACGGAGCTACAGTGGAATCAGTCCTGACTTTCAACCTCCTCAGCCACTTCGGCAGCCTCAAGGAGCACGACAGAGCCAGGCTGACGAAGATCACCAAGACAGCTGGCAGGCTGATCGGTGCTCCTGTTGCCAGCCTTCAGGAGGTGTTTGAGAGGAGGGCAGCTAGGCGTCTGAGGGCCATCCAGGGTGACTCCAGTCACCCACTGTGCGAGCTTCTACAGGCGCAGACTTCTGGCAGGTCAGGCAGGCTGATCAGTTTCAGTGCACGCACTGACAGACTGAGGCGGTCATACCTGCCGACAGTAGTGCGCCTCTTAAACAGGACATGATCGGCCTGCATCCTCACCTTCGAACAGCAAAAAATGGCAGCAATGTGTGTGGGTGTGAGTGGGTGGGTGGTCGGATGTGTGTGTGAGTACATGTGCTGCATGGTTTTGTGTGTGTGTGTGTGTGTGTGTGTGTGTGTGTGTGTGTGTGTGTGTGTGTGTGTGTGTGTGTGTGTGTGTGTGTGTGTGTGTGTGTGTGTGTGTGTGTGTGTTTAAAAAGGAAATGATTTTTCTCATGAGTTATGTGATATATTTCTTGTGATATGATACTGTCTTTTGTTGTTGTGATTTGCTCATGTGATATTATTGAGTAATTTAGTAGTGTGGTTGTGTGGGTGTAGGTCACTGTGTGTGTGTGTGGGGGGGGGGGTGAGTGTGTGTGTGTGTGTGTGTGGGGGGGGGGTGAGTGTGTGTGTGTGTGTGTGTGTGTGAGTGTGCGCGTGTGCGCGTGCATGTGGGTGTGTCTGTTTGGGTGGGTGTGAGAGAGAGAGAGGGGGGGGGGGTGTAAGAGAGGGAGAGAGATGGGGGTAGAGAGGGTAACTGTGTTGCTTTGTTGATTTTTAGCATACATTATTATAATATGATCTAGCATGTTATGATGTCTCTGTTTCTTTGCTATTGCTATTATATATATTGATTGTTTATCCTTTTTCTTGTGTTTTCTAGACTTATGTGTATTATCCTATAGTTTAAACAAATGATGGTTTAAGCTTTGTGTGTCTGTGTGTGTGTGTCAGTGTCTGGGGAAATGAGAGAGAGAGGGGGGAGAGGGGATGGAGATTGGAGGAGGAAGGGAGGGGAGAGAGAGAGAGAGAGAGAGAGAGAGAGAGAGAGAGAGAGAGAGAGAGAGAGAGAGAGAGAGAGAGAGAGAGAGAGAGAGAGAGAGAGAGAGAGAGAGAGAGCTCAGAGAGAGAGAGAACTAGGGTGAATGTGTGCTTTCTAGACTTATGTGTATTATCCTATAGTTTAAACAAATGATGGTTTAAGCTTTGTGTGTCTGTGTGTGTGTGTCTGTGTCTGGGGAAATGAGAGAGAGAGGGGGGAGAGGGGATGGAGATTGGAGGAGGAAGGGAGGGGAGAGAGAGAGAGAGAGAGAGAGAGAGAGAGAGAGAGAGAGAGAGAGAGAGAGAGAGAGAGAGAGAGAGAGAGAGAGAGAGCTCAGAGAGAGAGAGAACTAGGGTGAATGTGTGCTTTTAGCATACCTTTTATCATTGTTCTAGTATTCAGTATTGGTTTTAATAATCTAAACTTTGTTTTTGTGTATTATGCTTGGGATATTATTCATTTTAATTTAGTTTTATGCATATTGTCCCATTATTGTTGGTTTAAGCTGTGTGTGTGTGTGTGTGTGTGTGTGTGAGTGAGAGAGAGAGAGAGGGGGGGGAGAGGGAGAGAGATTGGGGGAAGGGGGGAGGAGGGGAGAGAGAGAGAGGGGGGAGAGAGAGACAAAGAGAGAGAGAGAGAGGAAAAGAGAGAGAGAGAGAGGGAGAGAGACAGCCAGGGTGAATGTGTGTTGACTTTAGCATACATTATTTTACATTGTTCTAGTATTCAGCATTTGCTTTTATAATCTAAACCTTGTTTTTATGTACCCCCTTTTATAAATTTTGTTTGTTGTCCTATTATTACTTTTATACAAATTGTTTGTTTAGCTCTGTGTGTGTGTGTGTGTGTGTGTGTGTGTGTGTGTGTGTGTGTGTGTGTGTGTGTGTGCTATATTGTATTGTAATTTAATTCTTATGATGTATTTACTGTATATTGTCTTATTGTCTCTATTTGTATATGTGTTTTATGTGCATGCCAGACAAAGAATTTCTTTATGTTTTAAAGACAATAAATATTTTTGATTGATTTGATTGATTGATTGATTGATTTCATCGTCTCTCCTTATTCTTTCTAAGTGGAACAGAAAAGACATCATGTCCTGGGGCGGAACACTTGACATAGGCGGTCCCATGTGAAGACGGTGTAACATTCGGGGTTACCATCCCAGAAGCGGCCCTATGTTGCTGCCTCTCTTCTAACTTGTTTTGGAGCCATTCTGGTGAACGTGGCTTTCGCGAAGCAGCCAACGGAGTCGATGCTGTTCCCGCACTAGTATAAGTCACGGTTGTGGTCGTAGAAGTAACATTCGGTACATAATCTGTTTGCTTAATCGCACTTCGAGTGACTGGTCCGTCTTTAGAAGCCATGTCTTACAGAATATCTTGATCTTATAGCTAAGGCGATATTTTAACCCTTATTCCGAAAAATAATCAGCAAAATTAGCGAATCACGCCTTGTGAAACAATAAAACGAACCGAATAACAATTTAGGACTAAAATATGACAACTAATAAGTTTTTCTACCAACACTAGTCAACAATAGTCTAATGCATCGCAATGGTTGTCACAAAATATTAAGTAACCTGCCTTACCGCAAATTGTCTGCACGACAGCCTGTACCTCAGTGGTCTAATGTCATCATTGCTATCACCTGAGTCAGGGATGATGGTGTCCGCTGTCTCTTAACTTAAGGAGGATACTAATTTATAAAAAGGAAAGCCCAATTTAGAAAAAGGGAAAGGGAAAACTTCTCTATATATTTATATTTCTCCCCCCACCGAAACGTGCAAGACCACACTACCACACTTAATCTAAACTTCCCATTAAACTAATTAGCTACGGTCGACCAGGTGCCTCCAGAAAATCCACCCTGTCGCCAGCGAGAAATTCTCTGAAATATCAAAGAAATTTCCCACGGGAATCACTCCCGGACAGGCCCCCATTGTGTCACGTTCTAGGGGATAGAAGAGACACAGGCGACAGGGAAAGGCTTGTTTCCAGAGGCACACGAGTCACACGCGCAGGCAAATGGAAATCTTAAAAACATTTATTCACACAATCATGCACACACAAATCATTGCAAACAAAATCTTGGCCGTGGCAAAAGATGCAAAAATCTAAGGACCTAAACTAATGGCTCCCACTAATATAACTAAAGAAAAACCAACCCTTTCCCCTTACTCCTCTACTACCCAACCTAAACCCTGGAATGGACCATCTTACACAACCAAAAGCCAAGAAGAAATGTAGCTTAAATTCCACCCGCTCGCACACATTCACACAACAGTTTTCCCTCACTCCCCTAGTCGCAGACGGACGCTGGTTTTCATTTCTGGAGAGAGGCCCCAAGCAGCAATGTTCTTTGGGGAGGTTCCGGCCAAAGGCTCCGCGGCAACAGCGGCACAGGAACAGGGTCAGGACAGGTCCAGTTCACGTCCGGTTCAGGTTCAGATGTAAAAGGCTGGAACAAGTGTTCACACGTAAGTCCAGTTCCCAGGCCGGAGATAGGAATAAGAGGAGCGAGGTTCGCATGTGATGGTGGAGGGGTGGTGAGAGAAGAGGAAAGTAAAATTCGACAGAACCAGCCGTGTGCAACACCAAAAGTATGAATACAACTTTGAATGATAAAATACTTTAAATGAGATTGTTTTGGAACGACTGGCCTGCCACAGAAGAGTGGATAGATAAAGGTACATACAAGTATACACACTAATACTCTCACCAAAAATACATTACATTACAAGTGACTCGGGTAAATGAAAATAGTTCAAGTTTACATTTAAATTACTGTTTCCCGAGTCAAAAATTATCATCCTCTTTTTCCTATTTTCGAAAAAGACACGGAATACAAAAACAATTGAGCAACCAACAAAATATATCAAATTGAGCCCTGTTCTCTCTTTCACAACACACTGTACTCCCTTGCGACGATTCGGCGGACAGAGGGGAAAATGAGAACCAAGAAAGAAAAAGTTAAGAAAAACAAACGGGTTACCTCCCTTGTGTTGGCTCAGATGGGCCAAGAGAAGAACAGGCTATGTACAGACAACCTATAATTATGAAAACTTTAGTTCCCAAAGCGCGGGATAGCGTTTGAACAATTATTTACATCGAAAATTACAATGGCTATAATTATTATCGAAAGGAAACAGAGTAAACCGAAACTTCCTACTATAAAGAAAAAACATGAAAACATAGCTATATCTTCACGCGACGATACAGAAACCTAGCTCAATTTGAAACATAAAACCGGTTTTCTAATTTCGATACGACGTGCTACACACCTCATTCGTCCATGAAGACTAGCCCGTGAAATGGGGTGGGAAGGGTCCCGTGGTTGCGCCCTCAGTCTCAGCTGTTCAGCTCCTCGGCTCAGCTCTCTGCTCAGCTTCACCCACCCAGCTCTCCCACCATTATCTGGCGTTGTGGCTTTTCTTCTCTTCTTTCTTCTCCTCGTTTCCTCTCTTCTCTCTTCTTCTCGTTTCTTCTCTTCTCTTCTCTTCTTTGCTCATCGATGAGCACCCGGCAAGCTGGGGTCGATCCCACCACGATGTCCAACGAAGGAGGTGCGGCTGCTTCCGTCTTGGCGAGCGAACGCCCTCGAGTTCCAAACGGCAAATGCGCCGGTTTGGAGTTGAATCGCTGCCTTTTCGATTTCTTGACTACGATTCAAAATTGTAGAGAAAATTAAAATAAAATACATCTTGCCTGTTGCACTCGCAAAGCGAGACACGTGGGGAAAGCACAAATTTCATGTTACACGGCTTGTTGAGTCATGGCCTTGACAGAACTCGGGTAGCAAAATCAATTAAACGGGTGCCTGCTGTAATAGAGAAGGGCTGATAACTCCGTCTCATGCTAATGTTTTTGACTCCCCTTCTTGAGCCGTGACACTAGATTGAAAAACAAGGACGGGAGTGATTCAAGAGTTGTCAAAATCATTTTCGACAGGCCTACTCTCCCGTCTCTTGTAAAACTAAACACAGAGGAACGTAAGGTACACCCGTACGTAGCACCAGTTAGAAAATGTCGTAAGTGTTCCAGGCTGGGACACAGCCAGGACCAATGCAGGTCCAAAAAAGAAATCTGCGTCAGATGTGCCCAGCCTGGACACAACATCAAAGATTGCGAGACACAAACCCTAAAATGCATTAATTGTATGGGTGATCATTCGGCTGCGTACCAGGGTTGTCCCCAATACCATCTGCGCTTAAGAGCGAACAGAATAAGAGCAGAGACCTTCTTACCATACTCAGAAGCTATTAAAAGGGCCAAAGTCGCTTTGGCTGCTGAAACAAAACTCAAAGAAGAAAGAAGGCCAGCTCCCCATCTACCACCCAATTCGGCATGGAGGACAGAGGAGAGAGGCCCTCTCAAACCTTCGCAGGCTGATAGTTATGCGGAAAAAGTAAAAACCACAGTGAGTCAGGAAATCGAGGAGGGTCAAAGCCAGAACCCCCTCGATAGCTCTGACAACGCAACCCCTGACAAAAACACAAATAGATACAAGAGAAGGAAATATTCAAGACGTACCAGACTAAATAGTAATAGAACAAAACCTCTAAAAGCAAAAGCCAACCTGTTAATTGAACAGAACAAAAATGCATCAGAAAAGAACATTGAAGCACTTGTGGCGGATCAAATACAGAAACAAACTGAGACAATGATGACTCGTATGATGGTACACATGGACAAACTCATGACTGACTACCAAGACAAAATGACCAAAAGACTTAAGCTGGATCCGCCGCAAGAGGCCAACACATCAGCTGCTTCCATAGACCTGAATCTACAATTAATAGAACAACAGTCCACTAATAAACCTCCAGGAGAAGAGTTTATAACTAAGGTTTTGATCTCCCTAGCAAAAGCCAGAACCAGTAATAGACCAAAACTACTCTTGGAGGGACTAGTAGCTCTCCTCCCACCATGTGATCAAGCTCCTATTCACACCGCACAAGGCAGTAATCTCTATCGTTTAGCTCAACTGGTTTGCAAACCGGCAGAAGCCTCTAGACACCGTTCCAGATTTGTGTCACAGAAACTTTCTTAGGAATCAACTTTCTTAGGAAAGTTTCTCCTCAGAATTATTCTAACTAAAATCTCCCTAAGCTTTCCTGTCTTCTTCTACAAATATTCTTCAGTGGAACTGCAGAGCAGTTTCCTCCAATATCGATTTTCTTACAAATGTTTTGGCAACAAATCCAACTAAATACCATATTCTTTGTCTCCAATCACTAAATTGTACAAACAAAAGCCTGCCTAGAATAGATGGCTTTTGTTACCCCCCATCAACCAGTAACTTACTAGGTAGGATAAAAACTGCAACCTATGTAAGAACCAATGTAGATTATAATAAAGTAATTTCTCCCATTCCAAATATTGACCCAATCCAGTATTCCAATACAATACAAATTATTTTAAATGACCATCCTTTACACATTTTAAATATGTACTATCCACAGGGTTATGTAAAGGCACCCACTACAAATTGGCTTAATTCCTTGTCCCTCTCCTGCTCCTGGGCTGTGTTGCGAGATTTTAACGCTCACCACATAAACTGGGAGCGTAACTGCACAAGAAATGAAGGTCAAAAACAAATGGATGAAATTAATGAATCTAACCTAATTTTACTTAATGATGGAACTAGTACAAGGTATCCTGACATACAAAATAATAAAGCTACTGCGGTTGATTTAACTCTAATAAGTCCACACTTACACACCAAGACTGATTTGTGCCCTCTAATGGACCCTTTGGGCTCAGATCATAAGCCCATCTCGACAGAGATTGAAACATCCATAGATGATTCAGAAGAACCGCCCCCGAGAAAATTCTTGTATGACAAGGCAAATTGGGAAGTTTTTAAAACAGTTTTAGCAAAACACACGCCAGAGGAAGTAGAACACCAGAATATAGAAACATATTATAAAAATATTCATTCCTAAATTTTAGAAGCCAGTAAACTTGCCATACCCATGACTTCGCAAACCTTAGAAAAAATCAATAAAACCAGAAACAATCCTTGGTGGAATGAGGATTGTGCAGAAGTTGTAAAAGAAAAACATAAGGCAAGTAACAAATTTAACAAATATCCTACTTTAGAAAACTTTGATGACAAGAAAATTAAAGAAAAACATAGTAAAAAAAATAGTAGCCAAATCCAAACTAGAATACTATACTAAAAAACAATTGGTCGATTTTAAAGACCTAGGGAAAGCCTGGAAGACGCTACAAAAATTAAAACTTAGTGGCTTTTCTAGAAAGACAAGACTTACTGTTAACAAAAAGTCTACAAAATCCAACATTGAAACAGCTAATGTGTTGGCTGAAACTTTTGGCAGGGCCAGTCAGACCACTGCTTTGCCAAAAGAAGAACAAATTAGGAGAAATAGCATTCCTATCTTTGAGAAATCCACTGACAATTCCAATCCAATAAATGCCCCAATTAAATATACCGAGCTTGCTACAGCCCTTCATAGTATTAAAAAAGTCAATAAAGCAACAGGAGGTGATATCATCTCCTATAGAATAATAAAACAGTTACCCCCTACATACTTACAAATCTTACATGGATTCTACGTCAGATGTTAGGAGAGGGGGGAGATTCCACAAGCTTGGAAAGAGGCTCAAGTGATAGGGATCCCTAAACCCGGAAAACCGAAGAGGGATCCCAAAAGTTACCGGCCTATCTCCCTCACCCCTCATCTGGGTAAAGTTTACCAGGCAGGTTTCCGAAAACATCGATCCTGCATGGAACAAGTAGTTAAATTAACCTCCCATGTCAAAAAGGCTTTTAACCGCCGAAAAATAATCTTGTCTACCTTCTTTGATATTAAAGGAGCATATGACACAGTCTGGCATGCGAGGTTACTTCAAAAAATTAGCAAGCTCGGTATAGCGGGCAACACGTTCAATTTTATTAAAACCTTTTTAGAAAATAGAAAAATGAGAGTGAATGTGGGACAGTCTCTGTCTGAAGTTCACACTTTAGACATGGGCGTTCCACAAGGAAGTATGATAGCACCAACATTATTCAACATCATGCTCTATGATATTCAAGTGATGCCATTGGGAGGGACGAGGATCTCCATGTATGCAGACGATATCGCTATATGGACACTCCCAAATACGAAAAATTACTTACAAAATTATAAAGATCATCAGACTCACATAACAGCAATCGCAACGTACCTACGGGATAACGGCTTTTCGCTGTCCCAAGATAAATGTGAATTTATGGTGTTTTCAAACAAAAAAACAAAAACTGACTTAACAATTGACATTTTAGGCACTGTAAAAAAACAGTGCACAAAAGTTACATTTCTGGGAGTCATTCTCACTCCAACGTTGAACTGGACACCACACATCGAACATACAGCAAAAAAGGCTTCACAAGCTTTAAATGTCATAAAAGTGGTCTCTAAAGAAAGATGGTCCAAAGATCCGAAATTCCTTGTTAATTTGGTTAGGGCACTGGTGCGCAGCCGTTTGACCTACGGAATGGAGGCCTTTCACTCTTTGTCCAAAGACCAGTTTCAGAAACTACAAGTCATAGAAACTAAGGCATTGAAGATTGCCCTTGATGTCCCTGTGTACGCAGTTAACAGATTGGTGTACAGGGACATTGGGTGGCTGCCTTTGCAGAACTTAATGAAGGTAAACTGTGCCAACTTTTTAGTACGATGGTACGCAGCCAAAACGGAGACATATAAAGAATTTAGAATGAATATGATAGATCCCTTTTTGAATTACGATACCAAAAATAAAAGAAATCCTACTGCAAGTGAAAGGAACACAAATATTATTCATTACTCTGCAAACTTATTTGAAGAAGCTAATTTGGAATTAGAACATGTCTCTCTCCACCCTACAGTAAATTTTCCATCATGGGAAAGAGAAGAAATACAATATTAATATGATACAACTCTAAATAATAATTTTTCAAAAGAAGAGGTAAATTTAATAAGTATAGCAGCAAATAAACAAATTGAAGAATCAAAGTCGTTTTTACAAATTTACACAGACGGTTCGAAAATCGACCATAAAGTAGGATGTTCATTTACTATTCCTACACTACAAATAACAAAATCGTTTCAATTAAGTGACTACCTCTCGATCTTTAAAAAAAATAAGTATTTTCAAAATCTTGTTTCTGAGAATACCAATACCAAATCTATTTGGAATTGTATTAACCAACTAAGTAACAAACATGTCAACAATATATCAACTGTCAGTAAAGAGCTATCTCCAGAAAAACTCAATGTACATTTCAGTGAAATGCCCAGTCAACAGTACCCAATGATAAATCTCATTTAAACGATTTACACCCCCTTAAACAATTCTGTGACTCAAAAAAATAACTTCCGAACTTAATATCCCATTAATGTCAGTTTATGAAGTTTACACCGCTCTTTCCAACTTAAAGCAAACATGCTCCCGTGCTCTGGATGAAATCGATGGGAACATTCTTAAATTTGCTGCCCCTATCATTTCCGAAACCCTCACTTATGTTTATAATCTTTGCTTAAGTAAGAATCAGATTCCCAAAGCTTTCAAAGTAGCCAAAGTAATACCAATTTATAAATCAGGTGACCCAGACAATCCTTCAAACTACCGACCTATTTCTCTTCTATTTACCTTCTCAAAACCATTAGAAGACCACTTTAGAAAACACATCCTTGCTCATTTTGAGCGATTTAATTTGTTCCATCCTAATCAATCCGGTTTTAGGAAACACCATTCCTGCCATTCTGCACATACAAAATTAATCGATAAATGGCTATCCAATATAAACAATAACTTAATTACTGGTGTCCTTTTCATAGACTTTGCTAAAGCTTTTGACGTGATTGATCATGTGTTGCTTTTAAAAAAGCTAACATTATACGGCTTCTCTAGTAATACCAGTGAATTAATGTCGTCATTCTTAGATGAAAGATACCAACTTGTTTTCACTAATGGTAAAAACTCCTCTCTCCTCCCTTTAAAATATGGAATTCCTCAAGGGTCAATCCTTGGCCCGATCCTCTTTTCAATTCATATTAATGATTTTGAAAATACTCTTTTGGGGATGTACGTTTAAGATAGGTAACTTTATTTTTTTGTTTAGCAGTTTCTTCTTTATTACCTGTTGCTACACAAGACTCGCGTAATTCCATTGCATCCTCGACATCTTTAGAAAGCCATGGTAATTTGGGATTGTCACGCACGCGTTTTGTTTTGAAAGGTGCATGTTTGTCATATATTGTTGCGAAACTATGGTACCACACTTCATCAGGATTTGTAAATTGATAAACCCAAGAAATACAGGAATTTGATAAATCGTGCAGAGAGAGAGAGAGAGAGAGAGAGAGAGAGAGAGAGAGAGAGAGAGAGAGAGAGAGAGAGATAGAGAGAGAGAGAGAGAGAGAGAGAGAGAGAGAGAGAGAGAGAGAGAGAGGGGATGGTGGATCAACATAGAAACGCACAGGTTCTCGCCCCCATTCTTACAGAAGTGGAGGAGAAAACCACACTCACATTATTGGTTTCCTGTTTGTTGGCCAGAAACGGACACTGCAACAACTCATCTTCACCCTCTGCGCAGCTTTCAACGAAATCACAATCAAAGTGTTTATGCAGCTCCGGCCACGTTTGGACGCAGCAATTCCACTTACCATGGTCATACTGAGGCTGGGAAGACTTTCTGTGTGAAGAATACCTAAACTTGACGTTGCATTGATGATGCAAGCATAACAGAGACAGGGCTGGGGATGAATGCATGGAGTCATTACTGTTATGAAGTTCGGGACAATCTGGCCAACCAGGGAAGACAAAGGCTGAGTTTCTACCAATCGTTTTGGTCAGGCGTCCAGAGCTGTCCAAGCAAAGGAAGAAGAGTGAGCCATTTTTATGCCTAGCTTCTAATCGGCTAAGAAAGAGCATATGCTCTGCAGGTGGGGTCAGGGTCAAAGTGATGAAACTGGTGTCCACGCCTGGGGGCAATGAACGTCTTGGTGCTTGAATAAAGCCTGCAAAGCACAGGGGAAATGTCAACGTTAAGAAGGATGGTTTTCTTTTTCACTTTTTCTCACTTACTCTCTCTTTGTCATTCTCTCTATCTCTGATGTGTGTGTGTGTGTGTGTGTGTGTGTGTGTGTGTGTGTGTGTGTGTGTGTGTGTGTGTGTGTGTGTGTGTGTGTGTGTGTGTGTGTGTGTGTGTGTGTGTGTGTTGTTCTTCAGTTTAACGTCCTTCCACTAAAAGTGATTCAGACAATATTATTATTGTGATGTTGGTATGGTGAGTGTGAGTGAGTGTCTGTAAGTGAGTGAATGTAAGTATTAAAGTAAACAATGGATAAATGATGCAGGCCTAATCATGACCGCCCCCCACCCCCACCCCACACACACATCATTAAAAATAAAAAAGAGTTAAACTTACACTTAAAGAATATAACCGAACAATGAACAATGTTAAAGATAAATACTAAGTGAACTACTTAATAAACATTTACAAAGTGAATCAAGAACAGAATAATTGTTTAGCATACAGTGTAGACATGATTCAAGATTCAAGATTCTTTAAACCCAGCCAATCCATCAGAATACAAAGGAAATCGTTTTGGTTTTGCACAAGACACAACCCAACAACAACGAAAGCATGCACATGGATGGACAACCAATATAAGAGATAAAAAAAAATTAAAATCAGATTACATAATCATATATCTCTCCCTCAGATTATCGATGGTGTCGATCCATCAGTAAAACCGTCAATACCCGAATTCTGAAAAGGTTCTCTAGCTCTTGGACAGTGAATCAGTAAATGACTGACACTCAAGGATTCACCACACATACATTTAATGTTTTTAATTAATTCAAACGAAGTCTATTGGTTAAACTTTCAATCTCCATGGACGAGAAAATAACACGTGTATATAATGTTTTCCCGTTGTATCTATCACAGATTTAATACAGTTATTATAATATTGAACGTCTGAATTCATCAATACAGTTTTGACATTTTCATGAGATGTTTTGTTTATGATTGAGAAACATTCTGTCAGATCTATAGGAACATTAATTGATACTGCGTCGTTAGTATTTTGAGCTGTCTTTTTTGCACTTGAGTGAAAATGGGGTTTAACGTCCTCTCAGCTGCAAGCAGCACATATGAGACGAACCATCAACCAACCACCATCAACATCTGGTAATTAACCGTTTAACTACATATACCCCCCCCCCCCCCACACACACACACACACACATACACACTTGCTAAGTCTAATGAAAGACAGTGTGTATCAAAATTGGATTTGCACGTGGATATGTAGTTAGGATATCCAGGCCCATTTTGAAGATGAAGGTCGAGTTCACTGAGGCCGTAAATGCTGCCGTGCGGCTGGTAATCTAGCGTTTTTCACGCTCTAGTTGTACATGTTGCCACTAATACCAATATTTATTTATTTTTGTTCAAAAGCCGCTTGTGCCACACTTGTTACCTGCCCTTAATTTTATGAAGTTCTACTAAAGCTTAAGGTCAAGGTCTACCATGGAAAACAGCATTTTTTCTCTTCAAATTACTAGGCTGTTATATCTCATTCTTTCACCAGATCTTTTTTATATTTGGTGTGCATGTGTATCAGACAATGTACAATAATGCAGTATTAAGTGAGAAACTAAACGTTGTTACTTTCTAAATTAAGTAAACCCGATTTACTTAATTTAGAAAGTAACAACGTTTCGTTTCCCTCTTAAGCTTTAGTAAAACTTCATAAAATTAAGCACAGGTGTGAACGAAGAGAGCGAAGCTGGTAATGTTTTCCGTGGATTCTGAAGCTGACTATAATATCTATCTAGAGCTATCCACAAAAAGTTAAGGATCACTTGCAAACTAATTCATAACTTTCCAAATAAGAAAGCCAATGCGTTGAATTTTGGCCAACATTTAATTCAATGCTTTAGTGATAACGATACACAATTGCCTTCAATTTCGAGCAATCGTTTGGTCTGTACATTTGATCAAAGTGGGTACGTATCGAAATTTGATTTCCCAAAGTCATTGAAATCACAAGACAGGGCATTCTGATGCTCCCAAAAGTTCAGTAATGCGTGTATCCGCCATGGCTGTTCTGGCACTCGACGCAGCGAGTCCTCATGGAGTTGACCAGGGTGGTGAAGATCCTCTGTGGAAGCGCCTGCCACTCAGCCTGCAGCATCTGGTAGAGGTGCTGGGCATCCCTGGGAGGGGGGTGGTTGCTCCTCACTTTGCGATCCAGCTCATCCCAGAGGTTCTCAATCGGGTTGAGATCGGGACTGCATGCTGGCCACTCCATTCTGTTGACTCCAGACTGCTGCAGGAAGTCGTTGACCACCCTTGCCCTGTGGGGGCGAGCGTTGTCATCCTGGTAGACAGCCGGCGGTCCCATCTGCTGCAGTGTAGGCACAGCCAGCGGTCGAAGGATCTCATCCCGGTATCGGAGGCCAGTCAGGTTACCCTGTACATGATACAAGGGTGTTCTGTGGTGAAGGCTGAAGGCCCCCCAGACCATTACAGAACCTCCACCAAAGGCCACCTTTTCTTGGACAGTGGCGTCAATAAAGCGTTCCCCTGGGCGCCTCCAGACCCTCAGTCGGCCGTCGTTGTGGTTCAGGGTGAAGCGTGATTCATCACTGAACAGGACCTGGGACCATTGCTGACGTGTCCACCTCACGTGACGTCTGCAGAAGGCGCGGCGTGCTGCCCTATGGGCTGGAGTTAAGCGTGGCCGTACAGCTGGGCGACGAGAACGGAGGTTAAACCCATGAAGGCGGTTCCGTATGGTCTGCTGGCTGATGTTGATGTTAGTAGCCACCCTCAGCTGCCTTCGAATGATGCTGGAAGAGGCTGTTCTTGTCTGCAGGGCTTGTCGTTCAATGAGACGATCTTCACGTGGAGTTGTCTTCTTCGGTCGACCAGATCTGCGTCTTTCATGGACCCTCCCAGTGGCTGTGAAGCGTTGAATCAGTCTGACAATGACCGAGATGGACACCTGAAGTCGCCTGGCCACTTCTCGCTTGGGAACACCATCTTGGAACCATGCAACAGCTCGTCCCCTATCCAACTCGCTCAATTTTCGTCGTGGAGGCATTGTCAAATCAGGCCTAATACTGGTGGTATGTCTTCTTATAAAGCCAAGCAAGAGACAGCATCTCACACATAAACAGCAGTGCTTGCACGTGCATAATGGTTTTTCCATCTGGCTTGTGCAATGTGTTCATGCAGAACGATCCAAAACAAGGTCCTTTTTCGCAAGTTTCCGCTTTTTCTTTTGCTGCCAAGCTCAGTAATAGAGAATCACGTGCAATGTTTCCACTAACACAACATCGCCCACTTACAGCTGAACAAGAATTCATAACAATTTGGCTTGACTGAGAAAAAAATAACAGGAGCGAACGGAGTTTCTTGCGCACCTGTTTTCTCATAGTGATCCTTAACTTTTTGTGAGTAGTGTATCTTGGTTTAAGCTCTTTTGTTCCTATGTCTTTGAAACGAACATTAAAACCAAAACCAGTTTGTTTAACTTGGTGTTTGATCTATGTTCTAAAAACATAAAGAGTGCTAGTTTAGCTTTTTCTCCTTATTAGGGAGGCAATGGCAGAACCCAGCCAAGGACAGCTGTTTCGACTCTAGGGAGTCTCATTAGCTCGGCACTGGATGGGGTCTTAACCTACCAAGGTGGAACTACTCTCACCTCAACAAGAAGATTGTTCCACAAAGGGAAGATTTCTTCCTGTATATTAGTAAAAGGCTCCAAAAAACAAACCAGCACTCATGTAAATTAGAAATGATAAAACAATGTGAACATAATGTTCCAAAACTACAAATATGAAAAAATAAGTGACACGACCAGAGAGGTCTGGCAACTGAAATAGTATCCAAAGGGATAAAAAGAGATATGAAAAAAATATCAGTTTACTGCTGGCACCGTTCCTCCATCTATCTATGACAATTTTAAAGTGGGTGTTTGGGTGATTTCATATTATTTATGTATCTATCTATCTATGTATTTTAACACAATAACGTTTAAACGAAGGGACCTAGGACGCTCATATTTTGCATGCCGATAGGTACTGAGAATATCTAGACAAAATTCAAACATGAAGGTCATAGGTGAAAGGTCAAGGTCATTGGAGCCGAAATGCTGCCGAACACCTAGCACGATAACGGAGGTACCTAGGACGCTGCAAGTTTGCATGCGAGTAGGTACTAAACATATCTAAATCAAGTTAAAAAATGAAGGTCATAGGTTAATGGTCAAGGTCACTGGCGCCGAAAATGCAGCCGAGCACCTGACACGATAACAATTGAACAGAGAGACATAGGACGCTCAAATTGTGCATGCAGATAGGTATTAAGAATATATCAGCCAAATTAGAAAATTAAGGTCATAGGTCAAAGGTCAAGGTAACTGGAGTCAAAAATGCTGCCGAACACCTGGCACGATAACGGAGGGACCTAGGATGCTCACATTTTGCATGTTGATAGGTACTAAGGATATATAGACTAAGTTCAAAAATCAAGCTCATAGGTCAAGGTCATTGTCGCCGAAAATGCTGCCAAACACCTGGCACGATTACGATTGAACACTTAGGACACTCAAATTTTGCAAATGCGGATAGGTACTAAGAATATCTTGACCAAATTCAAAAATGAAGGTCATAGGTCAAAGGTGAAGGTCACTGGAGCCCACAATGCTGCCAAACACCTGACACGATAACGTTTGAACGCAGGGACCTATAGACACTCAAATTGTGCTTGCGGATAGGTACTAAGGATATCTAGACCAAGTTCGAAAATCAAGGTCATAGGTCAAAGGTCAAGGTCACTGGACACGAAAATGCTGCCGCGCGGCTGGTGGTCTAGCGTCTTAACGCTCTAGTTCATAGGCTTTCCGTATGCCAAAAATTGTTGCAAGTACGTTTTTATGACGTGCAAACTGATGTTTTACATGCGTTTTAAGTTTTAAGATGTTTTATTGTGGATCTGCCTGTCTGGAATGAAGCTTGGTTGATTGGTATGATGCGATGTTTATTTTAATGATGAACTAGTCTTTTTAACACAATCTTTTCCATCAATTTCCATGTATTGGATGTTAATGCAATAGGGTAATACTATTATATACTTCTTGTGAATTTGAACAATAATAGAATGTGTGTGTTTTATTGTACTTATACTACATGACCATAAGGATAAACAGCTCCCACACAAACACACGCACACACACTCCCGCTTCCCACAAATACACACTTGCATGCACGCACTTATACACGTAGAAACACACACACACACACACACACACACACACACACACACACACACACACACACACACACACACGCATGCAGACAGACAGACCGACATACACACACACACACACACACACGCACGCACACGCACACGCACACGCGCACGCACGCACGCAGGCACGCACGCACACGCACACGCACACGCACACACACACACACACACACACACGCACGCACGCACGCACACGCACACACACACACACACACACACACACACACACACACACACACACCTGATGAGTTGGAAAGGCGGATTATATCTAGACCCCGGACGTAGAAAGCGTTGACAGCATCGAATCCAAAACCAATTAATCCGGTTGCATATTCAACATGGTAGGCCTCTATTGCAGCGTCATTGGTGGGAATGTGCACACTCATCCTGCTACGGCCGTGGGAATCAAACATGGCTGAAGTTCGATGAAGGTGGATAAATTGAATAGGCATCATCCTATAATGAGGCTCAAATCCACAAATACGTAGTTTTATATTCCACCCCACTGGAACCTTGAGATGAAACTGACATTTGCGTTTCCGAAGGCTTGTTCTCAACGTTCTAGGTATAGGAGCGAGGGGCAGGTTGTGACAGAAAAGTTTTGTTTTCATTTCATTCACTCATTTTCCAACAGAATTTGTTCAAACACATACCAAATTAAAGAAAAATCATTTTGCTACAAATTGACACAAAGCGATTTTTCTTTTGAAGGATATTTACTTAATTATTACTCAAATTAAACAGGAGGTGAAAGTGACACGACCTGCCCCACCTTGGGGTAGGTTGTGTCGCCCCATGGGGCAGCTTGTGCCAATACTTGACAAAGAAGGGGAAAAAGTGTAAAAAGGGGTGCGATGAAAAACCTGCCATCGTCGTAGTGTACACATGATAAACGCATCAGTGAAGGTTTGTATGCTTCCTTTATGTATTCCTTTGACCTTAAATTGTGGAAGTAATAGGATTTTGAAATCAATATGGAAAATCTGGCACATTCTATGTGACTTAAATAGCAGGGCCAGATCTGGAAAGTGGTAGAGGTCTAAACATTGGGTTTTACTGTCCCAAGGATATCTCCCGAACCGCTTGACCGAATCGTTTCCAATATTGTGTGGTGGCGTGTCACCATGAAAGGAAGGCATCCGCGCATACATTATCGCCGTCGTGACATTGACCTTGGCGTATGACCTTGAAAAACGATTTTTTTTAAAGGGACTATAACTTCCACACCGTTAGTCTGAGAGACTTCAAACTTGGCATGTTGGTACTTTGGCTTATGGCCGTTCTGATGATGGCATACCGATCAAGGTCAAGGTCACGGTCAGGGAGATCGGTAGGCCTTGAAATGGTATGGGTCTAAAAATTGCGTTTTAAGCCATATTTACCACATTCGTACTTGAAAGAAGCTCACAGACAGACAGACAGACACACAGACAGACACACAGACAGACACACAGACACACACACACACACACACACAACACACACACACACACACACACACACACACACACACACACACACACACACACACACACACACACATTCCATGAACAACGAACCAAACATTATAAATTTACCTTTTTTTCTGACGGTTTCAAGGATAACGAACCAAACAGAACAGATTCAAAACAAAGCATGAAGAAAACAATAAAATTAACTTCTTTTTTTTTAATATATTTTTTTTTAAAAACACGCATGACCTCGATCTACGACCACCCAACCCACCTCACTTCATGCACACACCACACACACTCACAATGTCGTGAACACAGCACGGACATAGAATGACATTTTTAAAAAGGCAACAACAAAAAAGAAGACAAAAAACCCACATAAATACAATGGCAAAGCAGAATGCGTACTACTTCTTCTTCTTCTTCTTCTTCTTCTTCTTCTTCTTCTTCTATTATTATTATTATTATTGCTGGGGCAGGTTGTGTCACTTTGGGGCAGGTTGTGTCGGTGACACAACCTGCCCCTGCTCAACCTGCCCCAAAGGGGGGTACCTTACAAAACATGTTCCAACAACACATCGAAAGCTTTCTTGTCTATGTATTTAATGAAAATACACAGAAACATGGTTAAGGAAGTTTACCAGGGTAAATGTAGTCATATTACTGCGAGACATATGAGTGGTACACATCAATTTCCTAAGAGCCAAAACTTACTTTCACGTCAAAATGTCAACACCAAGTCAACTTGAACACTTTTCAAGTCCAAAGGCGGGACACAAGTAAAATTAAAAACAACATCGATGCACCTAAAAGCCAAAAAAAATAAAAAACACGAAAATCATAACAATTAATGCATTGTATATGCACTGACACAACCTGCCCCATGGCACAACCTGCCCCTCCTTACCCTATAAGTATGGTGTAAGGACACTCCTCTGATGCTTTGGAAACGTTGTTCACAGCAGGTAAATCTATATTCTGAAGGGGAGGACTTATTGTACAGGGCTTTGTGATGGGCGGGGGTTTAGGAAACGGCGTAGAGAAGATGATATGGTCTTCGTGTAGGGGCTTGGTTTTTGGTGTCTGTGTGATTATCTCACGTGGTGTGGTGGTGAACTCATTAACAGGTCTAGCTGATGGAGTTTGTTGTTCGGTTCCTGTCCAGTTCTGTGAAGAGTTCAGTGTAGATGAAAGCTTAGCTTCCACTGCCTTTGTTTCTAACGGCTTCTTTGTTGATGTGACAATCGTCAAATTCCTTGGTGATATTTCTTGCTTTTCAGTCTTGCTGTAGTCTGTGAATGAATGTTCTTGCTGAATGATAATGATAATGATAACACACACACACACACACACACACACACACACACACACACACACACACACACACACACACACACACACACACACACACACACACACACACACACGCACGCACGCACACACACGCACACACCCACACACCACGCGCAAACAAACACATACACCATAGTAAAAACAAATCCATAATGCTAAGATTTCACAAATATAGCTGGTTAGTAGAAGTAATAGTGAAAATATATTTACACACACGCAATACAAGCATACACACCAATACACACGCACATGCAAACATGCACACACACACACACACACACACACACACACACACACACACACACACACACACACACACACACACACACACACACACACACACACACACACACACACACACACAGAGTCATTGAATTACATACATGTAGTCATATACAGATATGTGTTTTAAGACACCGCGATGTAAAGACATGCATGGATGGACAGATTGCGAGTTCAAACTACCCCGTTGCCCAGGGTGTTTTTGTTCACAGATAGAGAGGAGGGCATGCATAAATGAGCAGTGAAAAGGCTGAGGTAACATATGCTGTGATTAACAGATTAAAGCACCCGACCTGGGGACCATTTCAAAAGAGCTGGCACTCATATCAGTTCACGCAAACATTTGAGCAAAAACGATCCTAAGGACATAGTTGATAGTCTGTTGAGCTCTCCGATCCTCTTCCAAAGCTAGCTTGCCAAAAGAGCATCACAGGACTTGTTACAAGAGTATCACATGACTTGTCAAAAGAGTATCACATGACTTGTCAAAAGAGTATCACATGACTTGTCAAAAGAGCATCACAGGACTTGTTACAAGAGTATCACATGACTTGTCAAAAGAGTATCACATGACTTGTCAAAAGAACATCACATGACTTCTTTTTCTTCGATATTTCTTTAGTCTCGCAAGAACGAGATTGATAATGGCGGCATGGGGTTAATGTATTTCTTGTTCTTGTTAGGTTGTTGATTTTCATTAGAAGTAATAATGAAAATATATTTACACACACACAATACAAGCATACACACAAATACACACGCACATGCAAACATGCACACACGCACGCACACGCGCGCACACACACACACACACACACACACACACACACACACACACACACACACACACACACACACACACACACACACACACACACGCACACACGTAGTTGGGATCCTAAAGCCTGGAAAACAGGCAAGGGATCCCCAAAGCTACCGGCCCATCTCCCTCACCCCTCATCTGGGTAAGGTATAGGAGAGGCTTTAGAAAACACAGAAACTGCATGGAACAAGTAGTAAGATTAGCCTCCCATGTCACACAAACTTTTGCCAGACGCAGGAAGGTCTTTGCTACCTTTTCAAAATATAAATAGGGAGCTTATAATACCGTCTGGCATGGAAGGCTTCTACAAAAACTCAGCAGGATCGGCATCGAAAGAAACACCTTCAATTCTATTCTAACATTTCTACAAAACAGAACAATGTGTGTCAGGGTGGGCCAGTCTGTGGGAGTGCCCCAGGGCAGTATTATTGCCCCAACCCTATTCAACATAATGTTACACGACATAGTTAAATTGAAACTAGAAAACTGTCGCATTTCAATGTATGCAGACGACATAGCCATATGGTCCGTGACTAACCCATGAGGGAAAAGACCCAGTCTGAGCCCCTCCTTAGAAAACTATCAAACACCCAACAAATCGCATAGCAAACTATCTTAACGAAGTATCCAACACCTTTGACCAGTTTATGCAAATATGTTATGAGGCAAAATTTCACATGCCACAACCTGCTTTTCATTGACAGAAGCAGGTTTTGATACAAAAGTGGTTGTCATTGTGGGGTCACTAGGCATTGTTCACAAGCATGTTGTTCCAGGAATTTGCCTACTAGGTTTATCCAAATTCCAAAGCAAGAAGCTGGCAAAGTACTTGAGTATGGCAGTCATGATTGGTTTGAGGCGTGTGTGGGTCAGACGTCAACATCTTATGAACAGACAAGAGCCCTAAATCTGTCAAGTAAAAGACAGAAGACACAAGAATGGACTCACTGAGACTGAGAGCGAGAGAAGTTTAGAGACAGAGACAGATAGAGAGATATAGGGGGGGGGGGGGGAGAACCCGAAACATGACACAATACTACTACTACTGTTTTAAGTGTTTGAACATTTCTGGACTACGGCTTTATATCATTGTAAATTACAAACACACTCACGCACACAATCACAAGTAAAAGTCAGAAGAGACAAAAATGGACTCACTGACAGTGAGAGCGAGAGAGAGACAGAGACAGAGACAGAGACAGATAGAGAGAGAGATTCATATTCTTTCATGCCTACATTCATTGACTGGAAGTAAAATGAGTAAAAACAAAGAGCTAACTCTAACAGTTCGTATGTAGCTGTGAGTCAGAAGAGGAATGAGATAAGATTTATGTCCTCTATCTTCCTGACATTTACTGTCGACGACATCTGTTGGTTGGTTTGTCCGTGTCGATGTTCCTGGAGCTGGTTGGTGAAAGAGTGATAAATCACCTAGCACCGATTGGAGGACAGTTCGCATTCCCCCATCTCTCTCTCTCTCTCTCTCTCTCTCTCTCTCTCTCTCTCTCTCTCTCTCTCTCTCTCTCTCTCTCTCTCTCTCTCTCTCTCTCTCTCTTCTCTCTCTCTCTCTCTCTCTCTCTCTCTCTCTCTCTCTCTCTCTCTCTCTCTCTCTCTCTCTCTCTCTCTCTCTCTCTCTCTCTCTCTCTTTTGCTTGTTGGCAATCCGGCCCCTCCTGGCTTGAAAACGTTCCTACGCCACTGCTTCTTACCCGTCCATATATATAGGTATGAAAAAAATTCAGTATACTGCTGGCACCGTTCCCCCAGCCTACGGGACTCAGAAGTTAGAGCATTTGAAATGCAATAATAATAGAATTTTAGACAACTTTTTTGTCCCTATGTCTTTGATGTGAACAGTTAAAATCAAAACCAGTTAAAATAACTTGGTGTTTGATTACGTTCTTTAAAAAAAAAAAGAAATAAAGAGTGCGGAGTGAGGAGTAAGGGGAACTAGTCATGCGAAACTGTATAAAGAATCAGGCTTTTGCTCATTAAAAGAAAGACAAAGAAGACACAAATTAATTCAGTTTCACAAAATAGTCAATGGCAAATGCCCTCAATATTTACAAGATCTTCTCCCTTCCTTAGTATCCGAGGAAAACCCCTACCATAGACGCCGACCATTAGATAGAATAGTACCACGATCCAAAACCGAACTACATAAAAATTCCTTTCTCCCTAGCACTACAAACTTATGGAATAATCTTCCAGATACTATTAAAACAATCGATTCTATTAGTCAGTTCAAACGTTATCTATCTCTTACAGATGTCACAGTCCCCCCTTACTATTATGTAGGATCCAGACAGAATCAAGTTAACCATTGTAGACTACGTTTAGGAATGAGCAATATTAACGGTGACTTGTACAACAGACACTTATTAAATAACCCCAAATGTGCATGTGGCCACAATACGGAAGATGCTGAACATTATCTGATGCAGTGTAGACATTATGCTGCTGAAAGAATAAACACGATCTCAACACTTAACCCATGCATCACTAACACCTACACCGTACTCTTTGGCGATCAAAGTTTATCAGTGTCAGAAAACGAACAAATATTCAAAACCGTGCAGCAGTTTATAGAGTTTATGTCTTTGATGTGAACATTTAAAATCAAAACCAGTTAAAATATCTTGGTGTTTGATTATGTTCTTTAAAAAAAAAAAGAAATGAAATAAAGAGTGCTAGATTAGTTTTTCCTCCTTATTAGGGAGGCAATGGCAGAACCCGCCGAGGACAGCTGTTTCGACTCTAGGGAGTCTCATCAGCTGGGCACTGGATGGGGTCTTAACCTACCAAGGTGGAACTACTCTCCCCTCAACAAGAAGATTGTTCCACAAATGGAAGGTCTCTTCCTGTATAATTATTGGTAAAAGGCTGTATAGGGTCAGAACCAAAGTGAGACAAGCAAAGCATCATTCTTAAAAAAGAATGTGCCAAGCTCGCCTTTATGACCCTCACCCACACAGTACACATCAACAATGGTGGAGAGGACAACATACAAACAATAACCATTGTTGATGTGTACTGTGTGGGTGAGGGTCATAAAGGCGAGCTTGGCACATTCTTTTTTAAGAATGATGCTTTGCTTGTCTCACTTTGGTTCTGATCCACGCACTGCTAGGTGAATGGTATCGTAATCAACTTTGGTGGAGGGGAGTTAATTAGAAAAAGAGAGTAATTACCCTTTGTTCAATTTCGTCATCTCCTCTCTTGGCCTCACTATTTCATTCTTTGATTAACCAAACTTTCTTTCGAGGCTTACCAGTTTGTTCTGTGTTGTATGTTGTTTATGTGTAACATATTCAAGGTTAGAAGGCTATGCCACTCTTGGACATGTGTTGATTTGTTTGTATGTTGTCCTCTCCACCATTGTTGATGTGTACTGTGTGGGTGAGGGTCATAAAGGCGAGCTTGGCACATTCTTTTTTAAGAATGATGCTTTGCTTGTCTCACTTTGGTTCTGACCCACGCACTGCTAGGTGAATGGTATCGTAATCAACTTTGGTGGAAGGGAGTTAATTAGAAAAAGAGAGTAATTACCCTTTGTTCAATTTCGTCATCTCCTCTCTTGGCCTCACTATTTCATTCTTTAATTATATATAGCTAATCGTTTGGTGTGTTTTTTAAAAACTACAATACTTTTTAATATTTCTTATATCGTTTTCGGATTCTTTTAGTTGTTTTAGTTCTGCTGATGTATTCTTAGTAAATGTGTTGTAGTGTTTTAATATGCATGTCGGAACAGAGGACTACTTCATCACAGCTTTCTGGTTTCTTTTTCCACTGACGGTGTCCGTGTTATATGCGTTATTCAACATATAAACTTAAAGTTGGCTTTCAGTGCACAAAATTAATTTCCTTGCTTCGTTCATCTACCACCACAATACTGGGTTTTGTCCATTTATTGCAATACACTTTTGTTTGCGTGAGTACTATAATTTGTTCATAACAAAAACTGTGAAGCTGACTTGTTACGTATATCACGGTGTCCATTTCTTATTGATCTGTTTGAGTTACTGTTTTATGGAAAATAACTCCAACATGCAGGATCAATAACAGAACTGTGAACTAAAAGCTGCTTCTCTGTCATTTTGTGTGAATGTACCATTGTTTACTTTGTACCGTCAAGAAAAAGACACCATGTTATATGCGACACCATTCAAAGCTTCAAACTTTGAAAGCTCCCCAAAGTCAAGATAACACTCATACAGGTCTGTCAATTCCAGACCATGTGATTTAAGGTCTAACAGTAGGTAGCACTCATAGAAAAAAACATTACTTTTTTTACATGCTTTGATTTTTGGTACTGGTGTAACACTTTCTGTACCCATGATCTGATCTTTACACATATGCAATATACAGTAATAATAAGGCAATTATTTTTAGTCTATTGTTCCACCTAAGTCAATCTGATCACTATGAATCAGTTGCAGCACACATCAAAGTCCTTAACGTTGCTAACACTAACAGACACGAAGTAAATATAATAAGTCATATGACCTCTTGCCTACAAAAACAATAGGTCATTTCAAAATTTGATCAGTCAATGACTCAATGACTGATGACCGGTGCTAAGAATAATCCCTGCACACTCATACTCATGATACTGGTAACACTGCATACAGTAGTCTCACAGTAGCTTCATCATCACAAGACATAATATATCACACACTCCCATCTTTGCTTTATTAGGCACATGCGCGACAAATGTTCTGAGTGATGCATACGAACTACACTCAAGCAACACATGAGATTCATCTTCAGTACTTAGCCTACAGACTGGACATAATATATGTCTAGGTAAGAACATCCTTTTTATATCTTTGTTTATTCATAAATATGGGAGACATACCAAACCTGAATTTAATGTACGCAGTGAAAAAACATTTCAAAACTGTCTGAGAACTGTGTAAGAAAGACAATTTGTTTTTGCAAGCCCTTTGGACAATATGAAGCTAAAAAAAAGTATCATCAGCAAAAAGTAGTATTAAGACCTGAATTAGTTCTGGTATCAATTGTATCCCAAAATCTCCCTCGGAAGCTAATTTTAAAGCCAGTTCATTTGTGAAAAATGAAAACAATGTAGGAGACAACACACATCCTTGCCGCACAGCCATTGCGCACTCAAACAATTCAGTAATGCTCTCAGGGCATCTCACACACGACCTAACAGATTGATACATACTTTGCAACATTCCATAAAATGTTACGGATTATGGTATCGAAGGCTTTTTTGAAATCCACAAAACATACATACAATTTTCCGGAATTTTTTTTAATAGTATCTTTGTACGATGACATACAAAACAAAAATATTGTCAGAGGTACAATAACCAGTTCTAGAAGCACCCTGTTCTTCAACTGTTTTTCCATTGGCTTCTGTCCATTGTGTAAGACGAGTTTTCAAAACGCAGCAAATACTTTCCCCAGTATACTCATTAGAGACACGCCTTGATAGTTATCAGGGTTGTCAATGTCCCCAGACTTGTGGAGGGATACAATAATGGCACAATTCCGAAATGCTTGGGTCTTGATGCGAATCAAATATGCAGAAAACAAATGAAATGGCATTACTTGGTCTACAGATCCTTTAATCATTTCTGCTAAAATGCCATCAGGTCCTGGTGCCTTACTTAGTTTTAGTGTTCGGATAGCACTCTTTATTTCCTCCATATTAATTGGCCTATCCAGTTCATTGGCATATGCTTGACTGTTATTATCACTAGTAGGGGCGTCCACAACGGGAGCATTAGTGCCAGCTATGGGACCATTAGGGTTAAAAACTGAGTGGAAATGATTGAACTATTCAGCTGGACTAAAAGCCATCCTTAGCTGGCCAAACGGCTGCTTGGCGAACAGCCCGAACCGATGTTCGTCGAACTGAAATGTTCGGCCGAACTGGGTTTTCCCCTAATAGCCTGAGCACATGCTCGCCGAACAGCAGTTCGGCCCGAATCTTGTTCCCATGTCGTGTTCCCACATCGTGTTCTGGGAACAAGCTGTTCGCCGAGTGAAATGAGAACTCTTCATACGTGAAGGAAGAAAGTTGTCGAGCTAAATGGAACTCTTCATACTTGAAGGAAAACAAATTGTTGCTGATCTTTATTTTTAGATCAGTGGTCCAAAACATGCCTTTGGTAGGTTTTTTCAACTTTCTTTTTCTTTCTTGCCGTCGGATGTTTTGCCTAGAGCATAATGCAAAGATGTAGTTTTGTCACCCTCGTCATGTTTACGAACCTCAATCTCAAAGTCTGCTTCTTTCAGTTTTGTGAACAAGAGAGTTGGATCAGCACGAACATTGCCATGGAACAGATCAAATTCATCATCAAAGGCCTATGGCCTGATCATCGATCTGTCATATCACATCATATAAGTATATGAAAATAATTCAATGCTATTACTACCCCTTTTGGAAAAAAAAAGAAGAAGAAATGTTCCTTCTCTGTTATTTTCTTTCTATAGACGAGATGCAGAAAATTAAGGGTGTGAGTGGATTTAATCTAGGCTAAGGCCTGCATGCTTACCGAAGTAGGCCTTTTGAGCCTCGCTATGGCGTTGGGGTCAAAGGTACACTTCCGCACAGTTCGTTTCGGGTCAGATTAAGGAACAAACCCACTGTTCGGCGATCGATTGATTCGTTGTTTGTTCGGGCGAAAATGAAAAGAGCACGAATTGGCTTTGCTCGTTTCGGCCGAGCACCCGTTTGCCCGAAAGAGATTCGGCCAGCTAAGGTTGGGCTTTATGTTTGCTCAGCTATCCGTTTTTCGGCTTAGAGGTTTGATTTTATGAATTTGCCCGAGTCTCTAATGTTTGTGATGAGTGAATTCAGTTTGTTCCTTTTGTATGTTTGTTCTTTATTTTTAAGCAGATGTCTAGACTTCTGGTATTCGCTAACTTTACCTGGTACTGTCTTTTAAGACCTTTTTCTTTACATCGATTTGACAATCTCCACCCTCTTCGCATCTTTCCTTTGGCTGTTGTACATTCACTATCGTACCAAGTCTTGGACTTTGGCCCCATTGGCATCTTACATTTCATACACTCAGCTGCCGTGGTTAATGAGTCATTCAAACAATTTACAGCATCGTCTACAGACACTGATAGGAGAGGCGTGTGGCCTCAGCTAGATCTTGTTGGAATGAATAACTTTCAGTAGCTTCCTGAAAGGACACCAATTTGTCTGGGTCCCAAACTATTTTTTTTTGTAATAGTTGATTTGTTTTAATTTACAATGACGTCTATAAATTGATTGTTAACTGTATGGGCATAATTATTATGTTGGGAGTTAAACATTTCACCAATCTCCAATTTCATTTTGTGACATTTAAGTCCCTTTGAACAGGTAAAGACTTAGTAGTCAATCAGACTGCTCCCAGATGTATGCTAAACTACCCTCCTCATCACCCTCACAGCACCCATTAAGCATAGTAAAATCACAGTCACCACAAAGCTCCAGGAGCAGTCGACCAAAGGCTGTCATATCTTGTGATTGTCTTGCTTCGTACATGTCTGACTGTATCAAGTCCTCTGCATCACACTCTGTCTCATGAGAGGCAGCATTCAGCAGTCCCGTCCGTGCATTAAAATCCCCACATATGATAGTCACATGAGTCATTTAGTGACTGAATAAAATTTAATATATACTTTTCAAGCAAAGTGATTCCACAATCAACAGAAATGTGTGACTGTTTATAATGACTATCTGGAGGACACACATAAGCACCACACAATACCATATATTTTACAGTGTTCAACGTGCTTTTATGAAATCTAACTAACACAGTATTATCATGTAATGTATCCAGTACCTTAGTCAAGGAATGAAGGAAACGTTTCACCATTATCATCACACGGCCACTGGATCGTCCTTGTTGTGAAAGTTTTATTGCAGGACTTATAATTATTGATTATAGTTAGGAAAGCAATCAAGGGTTTTTCTAAGCTTAAGAAACGTTTCTGTAAAACAAATAATATCAAAGCTACAGACATACTGCATAAAATCTGGGTAAGATAATTTGGCGCTTAGGCGTTTGAGGACCATCCAGGGTGACTCCAGTCACCCACTGTGCGAGGTACTACAGGCGCAGACTTCTGGCAGATCAGGCAGGCTGCTCAGTTTCAGTGCACGCACTGACAGACTGAGGCGGTCATACCTGCCGACAGTAGTGCGCCTCTTAAACAGGACATGATCGGCCTGCAGCCCTGATGTCCCATATGTGCCTTCCCGGGTCGAGAGGACGTAAAACTCCAAAATTACTACCTGCAGCCCTGTACTTAGGCAGCATCCTCACCTGCGAACAGGAAAAATGGCAGCAATGTGTGTGGGTGTGAGTGGGTGGGTGGTCGGATGTGGGTGTGATGACATGTGCATGTGCTTGTGTGTGTGTGTGTGTGTGCGTGTGTGCGTGCGTGTGTGTGTGCGTGCGTGCGTGCGTGCGTGCGTGCGTGCGTGCGTGCGTGCGCGCGCGTGCGTGTGTGTGTGTGTGTGTGTGTGTGTGTGTGTGTGTGTGTGAGAGAGAGAGTGAGTGGGTGTGGGTGTGTGGGTGTGTTTAAAAGGAAATGATTTTTCTTATGAGTTATATGATATCTTTCTTGTTATATTATATTGTCTTCTGATGTTGTGATTTGCTCATATGATATTATTATGTAATTTAGTAATGTGTTAGTGTGTGTGTGTGTGTGTGTGTGTGTGTGTGTGTGTGTGTGTGTGTGTGTGTGTGTGTGTGTGTGTGTGTGTGTGTGTGTGTGTGTGTGTGTGTGTGTGTGTGTGTGTGTGTGTGTGTGTGTGTGTGTGTGTGTGTGTGTGTGTGTGAGTGAGTGTGTGCGTGTGCGTGTGTTCAGAGTGTAGTGTGTCTGCTGTGTGATTTTTAGATACATTATTATATGATCTAGCACTATTATCAGAGAGATGGGGGGGGGGGGGCTTGCTGTTTTCAGAGGGTAGCTGTGTTGCTTTCTGATTTTTAGCATACATTATTATATGATCTAGCACTATTATCAGTTATTAGGATTTTGGAGTGACATATTGCTTTTATTCTATCTCGAGAGGCTTGCTGTTTATCACACGAGGTCGGTTTCTTCTCTTTCCCACGTTGGGAAGGTTGCTGTGGGGTGGGATCGAGAGATATCGTCTGGCACAGTTGGCACAGTTAAGTTGTAAGAGGTTTTCGAGGGGAAGCCATCCCACATCTCTATTGGCCGTTTAGGTGGGGTTGTTACTTCCCTTGGTTTGTGGCTCACTGATACAGTCCCTTTGTTTACTATGACTTCCGGTGGTGATCAGGCAGATGCAGTAGATAGTAGATGGACGTTTTTGTTTCTGTCTGGATACGTCACATACGCCACTTCTAACGATAAATCGCGACGTTGATACGAACATGAATGCTTTGCTGTCCCTGTACATGATTACGCGAGTTTTACTACTCCTTATTTGCTACAATAACAATAACATTTACTTTGTCACCATCTTTACCCTGCGCTTTTTGTTTTGTTTCTTTTCGTGGTATGTGTTTACTGTTTACCACATCTGTGTAAATAATTCCGGTGTGGCGAGAGCGCCGTATGCTTTGGTTTCTTCCATAATTCCTTTGATGGTTAAAAATACGACAAATAAAAGAGTTTGAATTTTGATATGGTTGAGGGGAAAAGGAAAAAGGGCATGCAAGCAAACGGGGGATTATACTAGAGGGTGGGTGGGGTCGTGAAGGAAGGATTGCCATTTAGGAATGGGTAGAAGGGTGGGAGTAAAGTGGGGCGTTTGGGGGAAGGGGTACGCACGCGCGCGCGCGCACGCACGCGCACGCACGCACACGCACACGCACACACGTGACACACACACACACACACGTGTACAGAGAGTTTTACATCAGTTTAAAGAGGCAATGCACCTTTCTATGATGGGCTAACCAGCGACATAATTATATGCCTTTTACTTGCATTAAATGCCAATTCCTTGATGTTGACTAACCCTACTTTTAAGGTGCGCTGGAGGAAGCCAAGGGTCTTACTGGCTTTGCTGCTCACATTTGAGATGCGGGTGTCCCATCTAAGGTCTTGCGATATTGTAAAACCCAGACATTTCATCTATACCCGTTTCAGGTCCTGGCCATGGAGTTGGTAGTTCTTTATCAGGGAATTTTTCTTCCTGGTCACATGGAGGCTCTCACATTTGTCAGGATGGAAGGACAGCATCCATTTGTTTTCCCAGGATGCTAATTCATTTAGGTCCAGTTGGAGATCCTCGTGGTCTTTGGGAGGGTCCACTGCTCAGTGACGGAGTCGTCCACAAAGTGAAAGGAAGTTAAGTTGGAAGATAGTTGCCTCGGAAGATCATTGATGCAAACAGGAAAAGGGCCAGCCCAAGCACAGAACCTTGGGGGACTCCTGATTCTACAGGGATAGCTTCAGATGTGGCTCCATCAACAAATATTCTTTCCTGCCTGCCTTCAAGGAAGCTCTCAATTAATCTATTGACTGAACTTCTGATCCCATAGAGGCGAAATGATGCATAAGGAGATAGTGGTAAATCTTATCAAAGGCCTTTTCAAAATCCACGACTAGGACGTCGGTCCTTCCAGATAAATAAAAAAAGTGACAAAAATGTGCTTGATAGTGGTGGTGAGAAATACTGGGTCACCCCCTCACTCACACACACACACACACACACACACACACACACACACACACACACACACACACACACACACACACACACACACACCACAACTCACATACACACACAACACAACTCTGTCTCTCTCTCACACACACACACACACACACACACACACACACACACACACACACACACACACACACACACACACACACACACACATATATATATATATTCACACACACACACACGAAGGTCGAGAGGGTATACATGTACAGTAATGTATTCGGTAAAGACAAACAATTTATCATGTGTGAGTGTGTGTGTGCGCGCGCGCGCGCGCGCGCGCGTGTGTGTGTGTGTGTGTGTGTGTGTGTGTGTGCGTGTGCGTGTGCGTGTGCGTGCGTGTGTGTGTGTGTGTGTGTGTGTGTGTGTGTGTGTGTGTGTGTGTGTGTGTGTGTCACTGATTGAGTCAGTTGAGTCTGACTATGACTTTTACATAGCAGATAAAGCGACTGCTATTTTACTTCTACAGGGCTGGACTGAAATTCGTTTTCAGTGGTGGTAGGTGATAGAAGCTGTGAAGCAGCGACAGGCACCTAGGCATTTATAAAATAAATAAAAAGAGGACCTAGAATACTACCTTGAGGAACACTACTGCTAACATGTGCAGCCTACAGACTGATTTCACATCTTTACCATTACAATATTGAGTTATGTACGTTACTTGAAAAGTCTTCTATCAATTTAAGTAAATTGTTGTGGATTCCATAGCCATGTAATTTAATGTTATGTTGTACTTACAACAGTTGTGTTGTAATGGAAAGAGTGACTCGTGTTTGTTTGGGCCTAAAAGCTGATTAAGTCCTTTTAAAACAATTTTTTATTATTTATTTTATTTTATTGTTTTTTTTAAATGAATAGATCTAGTGCAGGCCAAACAATGTCTTAGCATGAACTATTTGACTTCTGAGTACTGGGTGCACTATCCCAGGTTGTTGGGGTGATGGCTTATATACACTTTCTTATTTCAAGCACTGGGAGAGGGGTGGAAGTAAAGTGCATTTTCTTACTACAAATTTCATAATTTGCACACCATCTCAAAGCCCCAGAAGAAATATCAGTGTGCAGAACACTTTCTTGTTACAAACTTGCTGTTTGTATACCCTTTGAAAATTCAAAATAAACCACTCATTTTTTTAAGCGTGAATAGCAAATTTCTCCTTTACATCCTGCAGTCCTAAAGATTGCAGGCACATGGGAGGGAACATGAGAATCAGTGAATAATTTACATCATTGGTAGTGCAACATACTGGGAATGAGATTGAATCATACAAATTATTTTTAAATTTTGTCTGAAATTAATATTGAAAGGATGTGGGGATAGTGTTGGTTAAACTAAGGTGGGTATTATATGTCTTTTTTTGTTGTGTCAGTGTATTTGTATTTAATGCTGTTATAAAGTAAAGTACACCTGTGCATGTGGATTCATTTTGAATAAAATCATACCAGCCCCGAAAGTCTCAAAACTTTTTCGTATAAAGCACCCCCTTTCCTCACTCTGTTTTTAAAATCGAAGAGTGTTTACTAGGCAAACGTGTTTTGGGGTGGTCTATCACAATATCAGGCAAATGTTTTTCACTTTTACCAAAACCGTTTTGAGAAACAAAATGTAAAGAAGCCTACCTAACTGCCCCCCCCCCCCCCCCCCTTTTTTTTTTTTTTTGGGGGGGGGAGATTTTACTAAACTATCCCGGGATAAGCACTGATTTTAAGCACTGAGAGGGAGAGAGAGAGAGAGAGAGAGAGAGAGAGAGAGAGAGAGAGAGAGAGAGAGAGAGAGAGAGAGAGAGAGAGAGAGAGAGAGACACCATCACCCTAAGCTAAGTGACCCAGCCAGTCAGGACCCTTTCAGCGGACACCCAACCTGATGCTGAATGGAGCAGGAACCACCATAGCTACCTTCACTCTAAGCTAAGTGACCCAGCCAGTCAGGTCCCGATCAGCGGACACCCAACATGATGAGACATAATCGAACAGGAACCGCCTAAGCTAATGAAGTTATGTTCTGTGGCTTTTTCGTGCAAGACAGTATGAGTTTTCTCAGTTGCAGTGTTTGTGATCGAATAATGATCACAACTGAGCCAAACAAATAAGAAGAGAAACACACAGTGCTGTGTAAAAAGTAGAGCTGATTCATTTTTTTTTAAATCAGGGACAAAATTGTGTGAGTCAGAGATTCAGTGCGAGATCTGCATGCTGCACGCACATCTTTGGTTGTTCCTTGCCCATTATTTGTCGTCAACCAAACATTCAGCCCATCGGCTCGGAAGTGAGTGAGATTACTTTTCGCGACTCTGCGCTAGAGAAAAACAAGCACATTCACTCTTGCAATCAGGCTTCGATAAAACGGCAAATAAACCAGCCTGTTTACTGTATATCTGTGGATCCCAAGGGCTACTTTTAAAGCCTCCATTTTTGTAGATTGTAATTTTTGGAACTGTGATTTAGTTAATGAATGAAAAGTCTCCATTCCATATGTTAATCTACTGCGGACCAAAGTTCTAACTAAGTCTGTTTTAAAAACAATGGCATTTAGCCCATCTTTCCTTGCATATTGTTTTGATACAATTTAGTGCTTGGATAGCTTTGTTAGCTATGTGTGATATATGTTGTTGCCAGTTAAGATGTGGAGTCAAAATTACTCCTAGAAATCTGACTTGTGGGCACTGATATTTAATATTTCCAAGACTGTCTAATGTTAGTTCTGCTTTTTTTACGTTTGAGAAAACCATAAAGTCACACTTATCCGGTGACAGTGTGAATCCGTTTCCCACAGGTAGGCGGCTATTACGGCAGTGTATTTTTGATGTGACACATTTTAAAGTATTGATTATTCTGAGTTGTATTGGTAACCGTCCAGATGGCAATGTTGTCGGCATACATGGAAGTTTTGTATTTTTTAGTGGAATTGTTTTTATATCATGTAGCATGATATTAAAAAGTGTTGGTGCTATAATGCTCCCTTGGGGTACGCCCATATCCAGACTGTAAACTGTCGAAAGAGATTGGCCTAACCTATAACTCTCATTTTTTGATTTTCTAAAAAGGTTTTCATAAAGTCGAATGTATTACCCTCGATACCGAGCCTGATAATTTTTTCTAGTAGCATCCCATGCCAGACAGTGTCGTAGGCCCCTTTGATATCGAAGAAGGTAGCTAGTACTTTCTTTCTTCGGGTAAACGCCTTTCTGACATGGGAAGTTAGTTTTACTACTTGCTCAATGCAGCTTCGATGTTTACGAAATCCAGCTTGAAATGGGGGTAAAGGGCTCGGCACACGCTGCAACTTTTGCTAGTTGTACCTACAACTTTGTGGTTGCAACAGTTTCATGCAACCTACAACAAGGTTGTAGGGTTGCAGCTGTGGGTTGTAGGGCGATAGAAAACGATCCTATCTCTGAGCCTCCACTTGCAACAAGTTGTAGGTTGCAGCCAATCAGAGCGCGCGCGTCGTTTCGTATCACGTGATTTTTATGTCTCAATGTCGGAGTGAAACCGTCGGACTGAAACATGCAAGTTATCGATCGAGTTAATTCGTAATTTTCCCTGCATTTGGGAACCGAGTGTCCCGATTAACAAAAATCGGGGCATGTACAAGAGGCCAAAATACAAATAAGCCATGAAATGGGCGGCATCATGAATCATGAATACTTCCACGGCATGTTTTCTTTTTCAATCGATGTAGTCTAGATCAAAACAGTGTGTAAACATAGAAATAGGCTACTAGGCCTAGTAGGCCCTATTTGTCATTTCGAGTTTTTAGAAGTACACCTACTCGAAACAGGACTCGGGTACCGACCATCGTCATCGTGAATGACAAAATAACAACAGTAGTAGCAGCAGCAATGATAAGATCGTCGTGTTCATTTTCATCACGCTCGGAGGAAGCCATTTTGTTAGAATGTAAACCAAAGGAAGTCACGGAAAGACTCGCGAGAATTTTCCATATATGGCACGGGATTGCAAGGGTGTTGCATCAAAGTTGCAGCGTGTGCCCCAAGCTCTGCGATTTTAACTGCAACTTGTTGTATGCAACTAGTTGTATCACCTAAAAAGTTGCAGCGTGTGCCGAGCCCTTAAAATATTATTCTTTTGCAAGAAATATTCTAATCGTGCTTTCACGATTCTTTCGTACACTTTCCCCAGGTGGGGGGTGAGGGAGATGGGCCGGTAGCTTTGGGGGTCCTGTCTCAGTTTTCCGGGTTTCAGGACTCCTACTACCTGTGCTTCCCTCCAGGCCTGTGGCACATCCCCCTCTACCCAGCACCTGGAGTAGAAGTTATGAACTACCTCTAGGTACGACTGGGGTAATTGTTTTATGATTTTGTAAGAGATCGGATCATCTCCTGTGGCTTTACAGACTTTCCTAATAGATCTAAGGACTCTAACAAGCTCGGTAAATTGGAGGGGTGCGTTAATTGGATTTGAATTATTTGTTGATTTGCTAGTAGCAGGAAAACTACCTCTTCTATTTTGTTCATGTTGTGGAAGGGATGTAGTTTGACTAGCATTGGCAAAGGTTTCTGCTAAGGCATTAGCTGTTTCTTGATTGGTGGTTGTCAATTTATTATTCTTATTAAGAATTCTGGTTTTTCTTAAGCATGCACGTAGTTTAAGTTTTCTTAGTTTCTTCCAGACTTTTCCTAAGTCAGTATAATTTTTATTTTTTTCGTCAGTTAAATATTCACGTTTGGCTTTTGCCACAATTTTGTTACTGTATTTTTTAGCTGGTTTTTTTTATCTTCAAAGTTCTCTGTAGTAGGACATTTCTTAAATTGATTACTTGTTTTATGTTTATCTTTGACTGCTTCTGCACATTCTTCGTTCCACCAGGGGTTATTCCTAGTGTAGTTTACGGTATTTTGAGATTGCGTTGTAGTTGGAATAGCTATTTGGCTGGCATTTAGGATATTGGATCGTATATTTTGGTAGTAAATTTCTAGGTCTTGGTTTTCTACATCCTCTATAGTAAATGTATTTAGCATAGTTTTAAGTAAGGGCCAATTACCTTTTTCTAGGTTGAAAGTACTTGGGTGGGTTCTTCTAAGTTATCCACTTCTGCGTTAAATGTTATGGAGATTGGTTTATGGTCCGAGCCCATGGGATCTACAAGGGGGTTCCAGTCACTGATTACGTAGAGGTGTGGACTAATAAGGGCAAGGTCTAAAGCTGACATGTTATTACCTGATCTATCTGGATAATGTGTACAAGTACCGTCATTCAATAGGATTAAGTCTGACTGAATAATTTCCTGTAGTAATTGGCTGCCCCCTCCCGAATTGGTAGTTCCTTTAATCTCCCAGGATGGGTGTCGGGCGTTAAAATCCCCAACCACCATCCAGGAGCAGGAGGGTGGGAGGGAGCCTATCCAATCTGTTGTGGGGGCTTTATTGTAACCTTTCGGAAAATACATATTTAAAATATTTAACGATGTTTTTCCTCGTTGGATTTGGATGGTGTTTGTCACGATATTGTATTAGTTTTCGGTTTTAAGTTTCGTTTAGCTTAGACCAATCGGCAAACGCTAGGTGAGCGTTAGGGAGACGCACTTCCGCCCTGCTGGACACAGCATGGGGGATCCTAAGGCTTTAGGAATAAAACACAATGTAGCAGCTTGATACTGGTCTCCAAGTGTTGTTATTTAGTGTGCTAGTTGACAACACAGTGTTTGAATACAAAATGGAGTCTATGTTTTGGACATGAGAGGCTATTTTAGTGTAATATAAACTTGTTCTTACAAAGGTGGCTGTTTTGATAATTCCTACCGTATTGCTAACCCCTGGTGGGTAGCAGAAGCCGTCTATTCTTGGTAAGCTTGAAAAATCTACATTAAGGGATTGAAGACACACAATGTGATACTGTATGGGAGTTGTGGCTAAGAAATGTATTAAATAGTCTTTATTGGAGTTAATGGATCTGCAGTTCCATTGCAGGACGTTTAACACAGACTCGTAGTTAACAGTGTCAAGAGATTTTTTATAGGCGGAATGTCTTTCTGTTTCTATTTGATTCACTGCCATTGTACATGGCTTTGTTTGAGTTTAGAGACTTGCGAAGTCAGTCTTTGTCTTGGTTTTGAACCTTCCCCCGGCTCACACACAAGTTGAGCCAGGCAATAGAGGTTACTGTCCTGTGTCAGGGAGACAGGGGTGGAGTTAGAGGTTGTGATGATGGAGGAAAGTCCTTCCAGTAGTTAACTAGGTTTGTTTGTAGTTTTAGCTTTGGCCAAACAAACCAGAATTTGTGTCATGAAAAGTTCTTGTGGAGATTTATTAGAAGCTGTTTTTGTAAATTTATTGAGTTCCACTGATTGTGTTGATGATGGAGTATGTAGACTTTGTTCTTTGATCTTTTGGAAGCAGTCTGTTACCAGATTGTCCATGTATGCTGTCAGTTTTGTCAGTATGGATTCAGTTTGTTTTTCAATTTGTTGATTTACAAGTTCTTCTATTTTCTTCTCTGCCACAGAGTTTGCCAGTGCTGTTTTAACGGATTGAGCTCGGAGCCTAAGTGCTGTGGCTCTCGTGCTCGTAATTCTGGGCAGAAATACTTTTCTTTTTGGCTTAGGTTGCTCCTGTGTTGGTTGGTTTTGAGTAGATTTTGTTTTTTCACGTTTCTGCTTTTGTTCTTTGGGTTGAGAAGGTTTGGATTGGTTTTCTTTTAGTCTTGCTGCGTAGCTTCCTGGAGGACTAGGTTTAAAATTTTCTTCCACTCTCCATGATGGATTGACGTGATGAGTGGGTGAAGGGGGTGACGATACCCGAGTTTGTTTTTGTTTATCCTGTTCTATGGCAATATTAGCGCGTCTAATCGCTTCGGAGTAGGGAATGAACGATTCCCCATGGATGCGGTTTGCCCTTAGCCTTAGTTGGTATTGTGGGCATCCCAGGTATGCCACCGAGTGGTTACCTCCGCAATTCACGCACTTTGGTGTGGCGGTTTTGCATTCGGTTACGGCATGCCCACCCTGGGCACAACAGACGCAGGTTTCCTTTTTTGCACGGCATTGATGTTGACTGTGCTCAAGGCAGGCACACTTCCTGCACCTACGAACCGGTGCCACGAATGTGTGCACACGAAATTCCTCGGCGTTGATTTTGACGAATGACGGGAGGATCGGATTGTTAAAGACTATCTTGATCGCTCTTGAGTCAGCGCAGTCTCTGTTTTTAAGTCTAGAAGCAGTTTTGGCTTCCGGAATGTGACTGATCATGCTGTTTATGTCTTCTTCTAAGGCGATGCTTTTGATTACTCCTTCTGTAGTGGCGGTGGGGATGGTACATTTGATGTGAATTTGGGAGATTGTCTTCATGTGTCCTAGCTGCTGTTGTTGTTTGGTGGATCTACATCCTATCAGCCAGCGGTTATTGGAGAGTGGGCGCTGACTGAGGATGGGTCCTATGGTTTGCTTCCAGAGTTGGTAGCTAGATGTAGGGCCCAGCGCATGGAAGGTGGCCACTGGATGTCTTAGGAAGGTAGGTGGTGGCAAATTTTGTTGATTGATCTTTCTCGGTTGACTATGGTTCTTTTCCTTTTTGGGGTTGTTTTCTATCATGTTTTCTTTGGACACAGTGCCCCAGATCGACTCTACATCTGTCGGTTTGGTTCGAGCCTCCGAGCTAGGAGCTGCTGCTTTTTTTTTCAGACGAAGGGCGAAGAGGGGTGGGGTTTTTTCCACTATCCTCCCTAATTATTTTTTCCACTGGGGATTTGTTTTGGGTTTCCTGGGGGTCGTCCGACCCTCTTTGGTTTCTGGTTCTTTTCCTATTGGAGGAGGTTTTGTCCAAAAGTTGCTTTCTCACCGGGGTGGAGAAAACAATATCCTCACTGGTCTGGTTGATTGCCATGGGCGATCCGTTTGTGACCACTGATTCGAGATCGGAGTATTCCGACTCACTGGACAGATTTTGTATCTCTTTTTCTTTCTGTTCTATGGGGGATTCCTGCAACTCACTCCCCAATCTGCTGTCCTACTGCAACTCACTCCCCGATGTGCTGTCCTACTGCAACTCACTCCCCAATCTGCTGTCCTACTGCAACTCACTCCCCGATCTGCTGTCCTACTGCAACTCACTCCCCAATCTGCTGTCCTACTGCAACTCACTCCCCAATCTGCTGTCCTACTGCAACTCACTCCCCAATCTGCTGTCCTACTGCAACTCACTCCCCAATCTGCTGTCCTACTGCAACTCACTCCCCAATCTGCTGTCCTACTGCAACTCACTCCCCAATCTGCTGTCCTACTGCAACTCACTCCCCGATCTGCTGTCCTACTGCAACTCACTCCCCGATCTGCTGTCCTACTGCAACTCACTCCCCAATCTGCTGTCCTACTGCAACTCACTCCCCAATCTGCTGTCCTACTGCAACTCACTCCCCGATCTGCTGTCCTACTGCAACTCACTCCCCGATCTGCTGTCCTACTGCAACTCACTCCCCAATCTGCTGTCCTACTGCAACTCACTCCCCGATCTGCTGTCCTACTGCAACTCACTCCCCGATCTGCTGTCCTACTGCAACTCACTCCCCGATCTGCTGTCCTACTGCAACTCACTCCCCGATCTGCTGTCCTACTGCAACTCACTCCCCGATCTGCTGCCCTACTGCAACTCACTCCCCGATCTGCTGTCCTACTGCAACTCACTCCCCGATCTGCTGTCCTACTGCAACTCACTCCCCGATGTGCTGTCCTACTGCAACTCACTCCCCGATCTGCTGTCCTACTGCAACTCACTCCCCGATGTGCTGTCCTACTGCAACTCACTCCCCGATCTGCTGTCCTACTGCAACTCACTCCCCGATCTGCTGTCCTATCCCAGACAGCACGCCAATATTGGGACTCCTATTCTCTACCTTCGCCTACTGTAAACAGAGGGGAGGTGTAGGTATCAACGACGGAGCGAAAACCTACATGGTTAGAGTGAGAGTGCTCTCTGTGATTTTATTGGCGACCAATAAAAAATGGTCGGAGAATCGCCACACCTAGCGGTACAACTTTTATTTATGACAAGGAAGGTCTATGGAATTTTAATCGTTAACTTTATTTTTTTTGAAACTGTGCTACACTAGTCGGTCCTACACTCTATTATTTACTGAAAATACTTTTAGATAAAATTTAAATTTTAATATATTACTTTTTATGAATTCCTAATTCCTATTTTAGACTGCCAGGCCCTAATTATCGGTCTGCCCACCGACACGCAAACAGTGTCTCGAATGGGCAGACAAAAAAACAAAAAAAAAGTTGTATTTTCATGGGTTAGTAGTAATACTAAGGTTTTCATCATAATTATAGTAGCTTGGCTTTACGACTATGTAGTGAAATGATCCCTGTGGGAAATTATGTCCTCTCTCTCTCTCTCTCTCTCTCTCTCTCTCTCTCTCTCTCTCTCTCTCTCTCTCTCTCTCTCTCTCTGTCTCTCTCTCTCTGTCTCTCTCTCTCTCTCTGTCTCTGTCTCTCTCCCTGTTTCTCTCTCTGTCTCTCTCTCTCTGTGTCTCTCTGTGTCTCTGTCTGTGTGTGTCTCTCTCTCTGTGTGTCTCTCTCTCTGTGTCTTTCTCTGTCTCTCTCTCTCTCTCTCTCTCTGTCTTTCTCTCTCTGTCTCTGTGATCATAACTGTGACGTAAGAAATGGCACTCTGATTCATAGGCGCTATTTACAACTGTGGCGTGTTTGGCCTAGTTAAAGTATATCTCTTTATACTATAACTAAGTCAAACACGTATAGCGCCTGAGCTCTGATTTGACATGGAAACATTTTAAAGACCCCATGGTTAAGTTTGACTTTGTACTGGTTTGATTACGGGATTAAAAAGAAAAATCCTTTACTAGAACGCAAGATCTACTTGGGCAATATTTTTTCTTGCTTGCATTATGTCTGGTTACTTTAAAACTTGATATTAATCATAACAAGATCTGAGAGAGAGGGAGAGAGAGAGAGAGAGAGAGAGAGAGAGAGAGAGAGAGAGAGAGAGAGAGAGAGAGAGAGAGAGAGAGAGAGAGAGAGAGAGAGAGAGAGAGAGAGAGAGAGAGAGAGAGAGGAGACATAATTTCCCACAGGGATCATTTCACTACATAGTCGGTCGTAAAGCCAAGCTACTATATGATGAAAACCTTAGTATTACTACTAACCCATGAAAATACTACTATTTTTTTCAGCGGTTAGTAGTAATACGACTAACCGCTCAAAAAAATAGTAGTGGTTTCATGGGTTAGTAGTAGTAGTAAGGTTTTCATCAGATAGTAGCTTGACCCCCCCCCCCCCCCCCCCCCCCCCCCTCCTTTTTCCCCAATCGTGGCGTTACACTGCGTCACATGTGCGGCGTCAGATTTCACCAAAGTTCACCTCTCTTCACCTTCCCTTAAAGACACACTGACGCACCACGATTAAGTCCCTTGGTTTTTTCTGGGTAGCTATGACCCACATATGAATGTCGCCAACTTCAAATCAGTTGAGGCTGCTCTTTAAAATGTTTCGTTTTCAATTTGTGGACATTTGTATGGGAGTCAAACCTGGTCAAAGCAAGATTTCTTACCAGTATAAGAGGGAAAACCAGTGCAACCCGTGATGTTGACACGTGCTCTGGTGGGTCTTTAACCATTTAACTGCCAAAGTCACCTCTTGACGCCACAATGATTTAACCCCCTTGTCGCTGAAGGGGCCGCTGCACTGCATACGATTCGATCACAATGCGATCCGACTGTGTGAGGCATGATTCTCCTGAAATTCTACTGTGCAAAGGGCCTGCTACACTACTTACGATTCGCTGTCAATGCGATGCGATTGTAACGATGTGAGTCATGATTCACGTGAAGTTCATACATTGGGTCGACTTGAGTATATAGAGTGAAAGTAGTAGAATTATTTTCAGACGGAAGTATTTCAAGTGAATCATGACTCGCATCGTCACAATCGCATCGCATTGACAGCGAATCGTATGTAGTGTAGCAGGCTCTGAAATGAATCTGATGAAATCCTACTAGTTTTGCTCACTGTATGTGTAGTCCGCTGTCCACGAATCTGGTGAAATATCTGTGTTTTTGTATCAGACGTTTCACTTGATGCGTGTATTGGGGTCTACGTCTTGAACGTACAGTTCCAGTGTCTGGCGTTTCATATTATAAGTGTTTCCCTTCCACAGAGACAAAGTTTTTTTACTCACATAAATATTTCTCCCACATCCCGTGGGCTTCTTCAGCATTCTGAGGCTTGTATGTTGTTGGCAGAAACATTTGGCTGTGGTGAGTAGATTTCACTTGAATTTTTTATTTATTTATCGCGGGTAGGATGAATTGACAGTCTGTGACAGTCTACTCACCACAGCCAAATCTTTCAGCCAACAGTATAAAAGCCTCAGAATGCTGAAGAAGCCCATGCGGGTTGTGGGGGAAATATTCTGTGCTTGTATCGTCCTCCCCCGAGCACCAAAAAACCCATCTGACTCCACTTTTACTGAGGAACTCCCCGATCTGCTGTCCTACTGCAACTCACTCCCCGATCTGCTGTCCTACTGCAACTCACTCCCCGATTCCCTGTCCTACTGCAACTCACTCCCCGATCTGCTGTCTTACTGCAACTCACTCCCCGATCTGCTGTCCTACTGCAACTCACTCCCCGATCTGCTGTCCTACTGCAACTCACTCCCCGATATGCTGTCCTACAGCAACTCACTCCCTGATCTGCTGTCCTGACTGCAACTCACTCCCTGATCTGCTGTCCTACTGCAACTCACTCCCGGGTCTGCTGTCCTACTGCAACTCACTCCCTGATGTGCTGTCCTACTGCAACTCACTCCCCAATCTGCTGTCCTACTGCAACTCACTCCCAGATCTGCTGTCCTACTGCAACTCACTCCCTGATCTGTGTCCTACTGCAACTCACTCCCTGATCTGCTGTCCTACTGCAACTCACTCCCCCGATCTGCTGTCCTACTGCAACTCACTCCCTGATCTGCTGTCCTACTGCAACTCACTCCCCGATCTGCTGTCCTACTGCAACTCACTCCCTGATCTGCTGTCCTACTGCAACTCACTCCCCGATCTGCTGTCCTACTGCAACTCACTCCCCGATCTGCTGTCCTACTGCAACTCACTCCCCGATCTGCTGTCCTACTGCAACTCACTCCCCGATCTGCTGTCCTACTGCAACTCACTCCCCGATCTGCTGTCCTACTGCAACTCACTCCCCGATCTGCTGTCCTACTGCAACTCACTCCCCGATCTGCTGTCCTACTGCAACTCACTCCCCGATCTGCTGTCCTACTGCAACTCACTCCCCAATCTGCTGTCCTACTGCAACTCACTCCCCGATCTGCTGTCCTACTGCAACTCACTCCCTGATCTGCTGTCCTACTGCAACTCACTCCCCGATCTGCTGTCCTACTGCAACTCACTCCCCGATCTGCTGTCCTACTGCAACTCACTCCCCGATCTGCTGTCCTACTGCAACTCACTCCCCAATCTGCTGTCCTACTGCAACTCACTCCCCGATCTGCTGTCCTACTGCAACTCACTCCCCGATCTGCTGTCCTACTGCAACTCACTCCCCGATGTGCTGTCCTACTGCAACTCACTCCCCGATCTGCTGTCCTACTGCAACTCACTCCCCGATGTGCTGTCCTACTGCAACTCACTCCCCGATCTGCTGTCCTACTGCAACTCACTCCCCGATGTGCTGTCCTACTGCAACTCACTCCCCGATCTGCTGTCCTATAGAACAGCACGCCAATATTGGGACAAAATTGCTCAGACATTGGCAGCCATATTGGGTCAATGTTGAATGACATTATTGCCCTGGTATTGTAAGTGAAAATGAGTCCAAAATTGGGCAAATCATGGGTTATGGTTTGGATTCGATGTTGATCCAATATTGAAAGAACATTGTCCAAGCATTGCTCTTGTCTTGGTCTAAAATTGGATGCCCTTTGGATCCACAATGGACTCGTTCCCAATTCCAATGTTTGTTCAATATTACTGTACTACTGAATTATGTACTGATCAAAACTGTTTGTAACACAAGTGCAAAATGTTCACTGTACAGTGCATTGACACAACAGATCAAGTTAAAGAACTCTCATAGAGGAAGTAATACTTCTGTAACACAATACCAAAGTCTGATGTAAGGTTTTTCAAAATATCAGGGAAAAAAGACATGACAATACATAGTTCAAGTTTTCACCAGCTGTGTGCTTTATTGTTTTCTTTTAAAAGCTGCAAAAACATCTTCAACTTGTATTAGTACGTATGAGCAATTTGTTTCTGATAATAAAAACATTCTAATAAAAGAACAGCATTAGTTTGCAGAATCGTTACTTTCATTTGTTCTGTTTTCAAAACAATGCACAGCACAACGAACACACAGTTGCATCAATGCTACAAACACATTTGATCAAATACAGACATAGTGGTGACCAATCAATCATGTTTGCGCGCATCATTGTTCTCCCTTTAGTGTGTGTCTTAGATGTGTGTGCGCATGCAAGAGTGTTTGCATGCTTGTGTGCATGTGTGTGTGCGTGTGTTTGTGAAAGGCTTACAATCCAACAAAATATGATTTTGACCAGGCTGGAGAAAATGGGGGTTATAAAAGAAACTGAAGAAAGCTGAGTTTCACAATGTCACTTATTGGCTTAAGACTTGTAATTGATACAAGTTAAAAGTGACATAAATTAACAAATTAATCCATTCAGTAATAATTTACAGAGCATAGTATTTATTTTATCCTAATGTTTTTCACAAGAAAAAATTATGAAAAGCAATTATAATGGCTTAAAGAGTCTGGTTTCCAGCAAACTGTTCTTTAATCCTTGGCTTTATTTTATTCCTTTACTTTAAAAGTTTGCACAGTTTGTATGAAAATATTAATTTCCCCAGCCTGTCCAATTAATTTCATTCAACAGATTTTTCACACACAAAAAAGATCCAAAATCATTCTAAATCTGTTGTGTGCTTCATTTATTGATTTGTTATTGCCTTCTTCTTTCATCCATCCAATAAGTTCCTTCTGTCATGCGCACCCCTAACCCCTGAAGCATCTCAAATAGGGAGAAGAACACCATGAAAAAGAAGAAAATATTTATGAAACATTCTTAGATACATTGTAACAGTGATGCACCGAGGATTGAAAAGTGATAGGACAAACTGTCCTGAGACGAGATAAATCAATAGGACAAATGTCCTGGCTTTTGCAGAAACCAATAGGACAAAGCGTATTAGTGTTGGCAATTTAATCAGACATTTGACCTGACAGGGGAGAACACAATAGGACATTTTCAGTTTTAATAGGTTAGTAGCCTATGATTGGGGCCTCGGGACATCACTGCTATAGGCAATACAAATAATAAAAAAATAATTCAGAATAAAACAGAAAGGACTTTTTAATTCAGAATAAAACATTACACGTCATCTATTTGTAGCAATAAAGCATTCATATAGCGCATATGTCTGAACTAACTTCAGTGTATATCCCACTGTCTGAACTAACTTCAGTGTATATCCCACTGTCTGAAATACAATCACAAAGATTAAAATTTGAAAACCTGTTTTCCCCGTGGGGATACCGGGGGGTCTTTCGTAAAAATAGTTCCCCCACCTTCTGGAAGTTCTGTGCTTGTAACTTCCTCTAATCTGTCACTCTCTTTGACTCTGCCTTTTCCCTTTGTTTTCTATCATCTACTATCTTTCTGACTTATTGGCCCATTCTCCTGCCTTTAAAAAAAAAATCTTCTAAATAATGTTTCTCCTTTGAACTCCTCCGAAATCAGAATGTGTCGGCTGTACGCAGCGGGGAGACCAGTGACAACTGAAAACCGGACACATACGTACCTTACCCATTATGGCCATATGGCCTGGGAACGAAGAAGAAAACCTGTTCTTGAAACTACATAGAAACTTATCATCTCTCAAGCAGACTGACACAGACATCCCTCAGCTTTCCCCATCCCCGAAGCCACACACACACACATAAAATCACAGAGGCAATATACATCAAATGATTAGGGGGGAAAGATGGGAGTATACACTGCTGAAAAAGTCAGCTATATTAAAGTCAGATTAATATCAACAATTCCAGTGATGTACCGTGGATCGAAAAAATATAGGACAAACTGTCCTGAGGCAAGATAAATCAATAGGGCAATGTCCTGGCTCTTGCAGAAATCAATAGGACAAAGTGTGCCAGTGTTAAAATAATAATCAGACATTTGTCCTGACAGGGGAGCCTCGGGACATCACTGCAATTCAATAGGCACTTTCAAGAATGGTACAATACAAGCACGCTACTTTTCAATTACAGTATGTATTGTTTTTCACACATCTGGCTCACATTCTTGCAGTTTTCATTTGTGGTAATGTGAGTACCCGTAAGTACCTGTAGCAATAGCACTTTGGGGCAGCAACACAAACACCCCATGTATGGTTCGGCTCCTCTTGTCTTGGTCCTTGTAATTGTATGCTCTCCCCCCCCCCCCCCCCCCCCCCCCTCCCACGGGATTGGTGTTTATGTTTAAAATCTCATTGTCCTGTTGTGTTTGTTGATGTGTATTGCATCTGCAACCAAATTTTGCCTACGGGTGATACTAAGTTATTCTTGACTTGACTCTCTCCTCTCGCTTGAAACGTGGAGTGGAAATGGCTGCTGATGGATCCAGCTCAGAGGGCGCAACATCAACACTCTTCCTGGCCCAGTCATAGTGGCAGCCTCTGTGAACAAAAAGCAAAATGTTATGTTAATTAATATGCATGATATACACACCAAAGGACCAAAATACTGTAGCAATGAAATATGTTGATATTCTAAAACAGACAGAGTCAGAAATGAAACGTTTTTAAAAACAATCCTCCTCCCTAAACCTTGAGTCCAAAAAGATTGGAAACATTTTAACCCCAGAAGTTATTATATGTGTGGAAAATGCTGAAAGACTCCAGTCAGTCAGGTAAAAACTGATGATATCATAGCCACCCGGATGATCAGCCTTTATATGGCAGGGTTGGGGGGAAGGTTGTGAGGGTTGGGGAAAGGTGGGTGGGTAGGGCTAAAACTAAGCGGAGGTGGGGAAGGAGAGGGGAGAGGGGGATTCCTCCTAGATGTATAACCTTAATCTGCGTTAAAGTGAAGACCATAATATACCATATTTTTCAGACTAAGGCGCACCTATGTATAAGGTGCACCCCAAATGTCATATTTTACTGGGTTTTTACTACTTTATTAGTCATATTATAAAACATGGGGGTCCGAGTCTAGAAGAAAAAGCATTGCCGCATAGACTTCTTCTTCTATCAATTATGAGTGCAGATGCGTCATGCTGCCGTTATGCGCCTAACTAAAAAATAGTTAGGCCCAGCATGTCCGACTTCTGCGGGAGGAAATCTTTTTTAAAGTGTTTCATAAAAAAAAAAGGCAGGAGAATGGACCAGTAAGGCTGAAAGATAGTAGATGACAGTAAGCAAAGGGAAAAGGCAGAGTCAAAGAGAGCGACAGATTAGAGGAAGTTACAAGCAAAGAACTTCCAGAAGGTGGGTGAACTATTTATACAAAATACCCCCCCGGTATCCCCACAGGGGGCCTTATAGTCTGAAAATATGGTATTTAAATGTTGATTTTATAAAATGACTTACAGTTCTATAGCCGACATTTCGATAGTTCTTCATTTTCACAGGGCAGAGGGCAGGAGGGGGCCGGGCAGGGAGTGAACCTCGTCCAGCTTGTCAATACTGGTTAACAGGGCGTCAGCTGTTCCAGGAAAATATAAATGACAATTTACCTCTGATAACAATCATAAAACTGTACTGAATATAAGATGATCTTGAAGAGAAAATAAAACTGAAATTTAATTGTACAAAACAAACAAATCTTACCTGGTAAGATGAAGTTTGTTGGGGATTCTACCGAATCTCTGGGGGAGTCTGGCACAGTGTAATATGCTATCTCTCCTTTGCCGCCAACTTCAGTCTTGAGAGTGCAAAGAGTAAACACTGATCATAATACATTTTATTTTATTTTTATTTTTTTTTTTTTTATTTTTCTTGGGTGGGTAAAACATTTGGGGGGGCATATTACACTGTGCCAGACTCCCCCAGAGATTCGGTAGAATCCCCAACAAACTTCATCTTACCAGGTAAGATTTGTTTGTTTTGTACAATTCCACCTCACTCTGGGGTTGTCTGGCAGACAGTGCCTATGCTAATTTAGAGAAACAGTGTTTACTATTTGCCTGTAGCTTATGAAGGAAATAATAATGTTATAATATGGATATTTCCTACCTCAGTCTCTGACTAGGTACCGCTCCATAATGGCCTGTCCCAAGGTTTGTTGTCGGCCAGGCAGACTGATGTCTTTCTTGTAGAACCTGGTGAAGGTAGATTCGTTTGTCCATCCCGCTGCCGTCATGATGACGTTGATGGGCGCGTGCTGCTTCGCCGCTGACGTGCTAGCCCCCCTTGTGCTATGCGGAGTGAACACAGATGTGTCAATTCCTGCCTCCGTGAGAGTCCATCGTATCCAACGTGACACTGTGTCTCTGCTGACACTATGATGAGGGGCCTGTAGCGCTATAAACAACTTTGTACAATCTTTTCTCAGTGGCGCTGTGCGCTTCAGATACTCCTTTAGAGTGGCTATAATACACAAATCCTTATTATCCTTGAAGGCATGCAGTTCAATCGGGGCTTGATGCGCCCCACGTCGTGTGTGTTTAAGAACACTATTTACATAAAAAGTACATTTACTGTTTTTAAGACACATGTGTGAAATGTCCAATGCATGCAGTGTCTGGCATCTTTGCCCCGTGAGCAATGCCAGAAGCGTGACCAGTTTTAGTGAAAGTTCTTTCAAAGTCAACCTTTCTACAGGGGCCCACAATTTTAACATGTCCAGGACAATATTTACATCCCAAATTTCTCTATGTTTGGGGAGAGTTGGGTTTTCTTCAAAAGCACCCTTAATGTATCTGCGAACCAAGTCTGTGTTTCCAAATGTAACTCCATCATATTTCTGTAAATAGCAGCTGAGCGCCGACCTCGCAGAACATACAGTGCTGAAAGATGCTTTCTCTTCTTTCCTTAGAGCAGCCAGAAAATTTACTCCTTCTACTATAGGCGGCGAAACTTGATCCACTTTCCTCTGACTAGCGTACCGTCTCCACTTTTTGATGTATACATCGTAAGCTTGCTGCGTCGGTGGTCGCCACGAGCGCATAACGGTGTCGAGAGCGTCTGAAGAAAGCCCAGATGTTTCCCATCTTTCCCTGACACTTTGCATACCAGTAATTTCAGTTTCTGCCGCAGGGGGTGTTTCTGCTGTGGGTGGCTGGGAAGATGTAGCAGTCGATCTCGACTGGAGAGAAGGATTGGTGTGGCTATCAGCATTTTTGTTAACATAGGGAAGTACATCTGGTTTTTCCATAAAGGAGCAACAAGTATCCCTTCTGCTTTGTCTGTGGCGATCTTCCGTAGCACCCGAGGAAGAAGACTGAAAGGAGGAAAACAGTAAAAGAAAAAGTCAGACCACCAAATACTAAATGCATCAATGGCATAAGCACAGGGATCAGGCTGAAAAGACACGTACTTATCAAATTGATTATTTATGCGCGTAGCAAATAGATCCACTTCTGGTTTGCATTCCAATAAAGCTAGTGCTTTTGACAGTAAACCAGAGTCCAATTTCCACTCAATGTCAGTATGAAACTTTCGGGATAATGTGTCAGCCTTTTTATTCTCTGTTCCTGCAATGTGAGCACACGTAATCATGATGTTCCTCTTCAAGCACCACTGCCAAATATCCCTAGATAATTTGTCCAGTTTCTCTGATGTGCTAGATCCTTTGTTATTTATGCAACAAACTGCGGTAGTGTTATCACATCTGATTAGTATGTGAGTGTTAGTAAACTGAGACATCAGAGCCTGAAGAGACAGCAGTATAGCTTGGAGTTCAAGGTAATTAATGTGTTCCTCTTTATCTGCAAGACTCCATAACCCTTGGGTTGAACTTTCCTCCCCTGTGGGGTCGTGACATACGGCTCCCCAGCCCTCCTTAGAGCTGTCAGTAAACAGGGTAGCTTCCGTGGGTGTCACCCCAATTAGCCCCTCCTGCGTGGGCAGATTTATTATCCACCATTTCAGTTCAGCCTTATCAGATGCGGAAAGAGTCATGTTTCTATCCCAATTTCCAGCATGCTTCCTTAGAGCTTTGTTTTTACTGCGTTCTAGTGAGCGATAATGGAGCTGACCCTGAGGCACACCAGTGAAACTAGACACCATGAGGCCCACACAAGAAGCAACTTGCCTGATACTCGCTGTTCCTTGTCTAAACAAATCAGCGCATGCTTGAAGGAATTTCTGTTTTCTTTCTTCTGTAAGCCTTACGGTCATTTTCTTAGAGTTAATGACAAACCCCAAATACACAATCTCTTGAGTAGGCATAAACTGTGATTTGTCCTCGTGGACAGTGAACCCAAGGTTATCGAATGTATTCACAGCATCTATGACCCCGTCCATAATTGCTGTTTCACTTTCGCCCACTAGCAAGCTGTCATCAATGAAAGAGGTGATGACATGCCCTAAGCTGTGTAAGTGACGCATGATCGGCTTTGTTAGTTTTGTGAATATTCTGGGAATGGGCGCTAGCCCCATGGCTGCTGCTTGGTAACAGTATAGTTTGTTTCTCCATCGAAATTTAAAGAACTTTTTGTATTTGTTTGCGACAGGCACAGAATAGTAAGCGTCACGTAAGTCAATGGATGCAAAGTAGCAGTCTTTTGTTACCAGATTTAAGGCATTATGAAGCGTTTCCATCTTGAATTTTTGGTACTCTACATTCTCATTTAATTTTTTAAGATTTAGAATCATTCTGTATGTACCATCTTTCTTTTGTCGAACAAATATTGGAGAGACAAACTGTCCTGGTTCATCTACAGAAGGGACAATAACTTTCTTTTTAAGTAAGTTTTGGATTTCTGTGTCTATGGCTTTGTTCTCCATGGGGCTAAATAGTCTTTGATGGGTGTTTGTTGTTTCCATAGGGTAGGAATCAAACATTATTTCTACTCCCTTAACCGTTTTAATGATGTCTTTGTCTGATGTGAATTTTTCCCAACTGTGTAATTTGTTTCTAATCTGCCCTGCTTCAAAGGTTTCATGCTTGTCATGTAAGTATTGTTTCAGGCTAGGAATACATGAACTGAATGCTTCAACACTCACCACAGGGGGGGGAGGGAGAGGAGGGGCGTGGTTTATTGGCGCTTGTTTGTGTTCTTGCGCCACGCTTTCCCGTGGTTCTGCCCTTTCCACTGGGTGTGTGGTCTGTGACCTCGACCCAAAAAAGTACCAGCGTTGCTGCTGCTGTGACCCCCGTATGGCCTGTGGCCTTGTTGGGTCCAGCTTTTTCTCCGCCGCTCTTTTGTGGCACTCAGACGCTGTGCGTCCTTAGCTTCCCTCAGCGTTTTGTGGAATTCGGTTCCCGTGGGATAGAGCCAATCATTTCCAATTGGGATGTGTGGCGCGCATAGTCCCGCAGTGTCACGTGGCAGGCATGGGCGGTGGAAATCCCGCCTCTGCAGACAGAGGTTATGGGTAGCGTGGCCTGTGAGCGCTAGTGCGTCCGCCAGTTTGTCCAATGACTCTGTTATCTTGCCTTCTGTGTCCTTGACATGGTTGGGGTCATGCATTTTCTGGTTTACCTCCACCAGAAGTTCACTGCAGTGCACTATTGCTATGGCTGCTTGGGCGATGGCATTCTGAGCATTGTACAGCCGGGTGTCATTGGTGCGGGCGTAGGAGGAAAGTGCTGACCGAATTTCTTTGTTGGTTAGCGGTACACCCAGTCTGGGGCAATTCTCAGGCGTGCGATATTTGGCGCCAAACTCCTTGAGTTTTTCATCTTCCAATTTCGAGCCGTACTCTTTTAGCGCATCAGCCATGTTGTCAGAGACCCGTGGTCCCATGTCTGTCTGTTTTTTCAATACAGTTTTGAATCGGTTGAGGGGATCTGGGCCCTTTTGTGTGGGTTCTTCCCTGTCTTCTATGTCCCCATCGTCATCAGTCGACTCCATGACAAACTGTTGTTCGTCCTCTCTGTCACTGTC
>CM065709.1:37835513-37838013 GCA_017654935.2 Phymorhynchus buccinoides
CATGGTAGGCATATGTGTTTACTGTTTACCACATCTGTGTAAATAATTCCGGTGTGGCGAGAGCGCCGTATGCTTTGGTTTGTTTGATGATTTTACGACAAATAAAAGAATTTGAGTTTGAATTTTGATATGGTTGAGGGGAAAGGGGGCATGCAAGCAAACGGGGGATTATACTAGAGGGTGGGTGGGGTCGTGGATGAAGGATTGTTATTTGGGAATGGGTAGAAGGGTGGGAGTAAAGTGGGACGGATGGGGGAATTGGGCTTGCGTTACACACGCACGCGCACACGCACGCACACGCACACACACACACACACACACACACACACACAGTGACACACACACACACACAGTGACACACACACACACACAGTGACACACACACACACACACACACACACACACACACACACACACACACAGTGACACACACACACGCACACACGTGTACAGAGACAGAGAGAGATAGTTTTACATCAGTTTAAAGAGGCAATGCTATGGCATAGCAGGCACCTTTCTAGGATGGGTTAACCAGTGACATAATTATAAGCCTTTTACTACTTGCCTTATATGCAAATTCCTTGATGTTGACTAACCCTACTTTTAAGTTGCGATGGAGGAAGCCAAGGGTCTTACTGACTTTGCTGCGCACATTTGAGATGTGGGTGTCCCATCTAAGGTCTTGTGATATTGTAAAGCCCAGACATTTATTTTCATCTCTATCCAATCCAGGTCCTGGCCATATAGTTGGTAGTTCTTTATCAGGGGATTTTTCTTCCTGATCACATGGAGGCTCTTGCATTTGTCGGGATGGAAGGACATCCATTTGTTTTCCCATGATGCTAATTCATTTAGGTCTAGTTGGAGATCCTTGAGGTCTCTGGGAGGGTCCACAGCTCGGTGACAGAGTCGTCCACAAAAAGAAAGGAAGTTGGAAGATAGCTGCCTCGAAAGACCATTGATGCCAACAGGACCGGCCCAAGCACATAACCTTGGGGGACTCCTGATTCTACAGGGATAGCTTCGGATGCAGCTCAATCAACAACTATTTTTTCCTGCCTGCCTGCAAGGAAGCTCTCAGTTAATCTATTGACTGAACTTCTGATCCCATAGTGGCGAAATTATTCATAAGGAGATAGTGGTAAATCTTATCAAAGGCCTTTTCAAAATCCACGACTAGGACGTTGGTCCTTCCAGATAAAAAAATTTTTTAAAAGCAACAAAAATGTGCTTGATAGTGGTGGTGAGAAATACTGGGTCACCAACTCACTCACACACACACACACCACAACTCACATACACACACAACACAACTCACACACACACGCATGCACGCACGTACACACACTCACACGCACACGCACACACACACACACAGAGGCGCGCGAAGGTCGAGAGGGTATACAGTCATATCTTGTAAAGACAAACAATTTATCATGTGTGTGTGTGTGCGCGTGCGTGTGTGTGTGTCACTGACTGAGTCAGTTGTGTCTGACTATAACTTTCGCATAGCAGATAAAGCGACTGCTAGGGGAAGACGGGGTAAAAAGCGCATGGGCGTGTAAGAAGCCCACCCCAGTTATCTCATGAAATGAAGCAAATTTCAGTCTCATTTTGCCCATGAGACGAGCGTTAATGTCTAGCATTCGTCTCATGGGCAAATTTGACTGAAATTGTCTTTATTTCATGAGATAATTGGGGTGGGCTTCTTACCCGCCCATGCGCTTTTTACCCCGTCTTCCCCTATTCTACTTCTACAGGGCTGGACTGAAATTTGTTTTCAGTGGTGGTAGGTGATAGAAGCTGTGAAGTAGTGACCGACACCTAGGCATCTATAAAAAAAAAAGACAAACAATTTATCGTGTGTGTGTGTGTGTGTGTGTGTGTGTGTCACTGACTGATGCAGTTGTGTCTGACTATGACTTTCACATAGCAGATAAAGCGACTGCTATTCTACTTAGAACTACAGGGCTGGACTGAAATTTGTTTTCAGTTGTGGTAGGTGATAGAAGCTGTAAAACAGTGACAGACACCAAGGCATCCATTGTTCCAGAAGGCGTAAAATCTATATTTTTCTCTCTCTCTCTAGGCATCCATAAAATAAGTTTTAAAAAAAGGAGCTAGAATACTACCTTGACTAACACTACTGTTAACATGTGCAGCCTACAGACTGATTTCACATCTTTACTATTACAATACTGAGTTCTGTTACTTGAAAAGTCTTCTATCTATTTAAGTAAATTGTTGTGGATTCCATAACCATGTAATTTAATTTTATGTTGTAGGCCTACTTACAACAGTTGTGTTGTAATGGAAAGAGCGACCCGTCTTCTTTGGGCTTAAAAGCTGATTAAGTTCTTTTAAAACATTATTTATTATTTATTTTGTTATTCTTTGTTTTTAAATAAATAGATCTAGTGCAGGTCAAACAATGTCTTAGCATGCACTATTTGACTTCTGAGTACTGGGTGCACTATACCAGGTTGTTGGGGTGATGGCT
>CM065709.1:37845513-37853013 GCA_017654935.2 Phymorhynchus buccinoides
TCCTGCAGCAGTCTGGAGTCAACAGAATGGAGTGGCCAGCATGCAGTCCCGACCTCAACCCGATTGAGAACCTCTGGGATGAGCTGGATCGCAAAGTGAGGAGCAACCACCCCCCTCCCAGGGATGCCCAGCACCTCTACCAGATGCTGCAGGCTGAGTGGCAGGCGCTTCCACAGAGGATCTTCACCACCCTGGTCAACTCCATGAGGACTCGCTGCGTCGAGTGCCAGAACAGCCATGGCGGATACACGCATTACTGAACTTTTGGGAGCATCAGAATGCCCTGTCTTGTGATTTCAATGACTTTGGGAAATCAAATTTCGATACGTACCCACTTTGATCAAATGTACAGACCAAACGATTGCTCGAAATTGAAGGCAATTGTGCATCGTTATCACTAAAGCATTGAATTAAATGTTGGCCAAAATTCAACGCATTGGCTTTCTTATTTGGAAAGTTATGAATTAGTTTGCAAGTGATCCTTAACTTTTTGTGGATAGCTTATATATATATAGAATGAAAATAAACGGCGAACACACTCGAGGATTTCTCCACTTTATTTGGTAAAATTCCAACGTTTCGCCCTGGCGGGCTTTTTCAGGGACTGAAAAACCACAAACGGACTATATTTAAAATCAACCCACAAGACATATTAGAAGTCCTCATTAAAAAAAAGCGCGTGCACACACACACACACACACACACACACACACACACACACACACATATATATATATATATATATATATATATATATATATATATATATATATATATATATATATATATATATAATGTTCTTGTTTTTTTAATGATTTAAAATTTGTTGCTTTTTTTAGTTTTTTTTTTTTTTTTTTTTTTTTCTTCCTCTTCATTTTATTTGTTGCTTTCTTGTTGTTTGCCTCAGGGCTGAGTGAAAAAAGCTGTAGCTAATTAGTTTACTCTTGTATTACCAGTATATATTATTCTCTTTTTATTTTGAAAAACAAAGTAGAAAATCTTCAGATTCATAACAATATTTGGTTTTAGAGACCCACCAGGTCACGTGTCAAAATCACGGGTTTTGCGTTTTCCCTCTTATAGATGGTAAGAAATCTTGTTTTGACCAGGCCTGACTCCCATACAAATGTCCCCAAATTGAAAACGAAATATCATTTTAAAGAGCAGCCTCAATTTGAAGTTGGGGACATTTGTATGTGGGTCACAGCTGCCTAGAAAAAAACTAGGAACTTAATCGTGGTGGGTCAGTGGGTCTTTAAGAGCATTGGCGTTTCGACTCCTTTACTAAATGACAGTGTTGCATTGCATTGGTAGGACCGTCACCACTGACAGTGCGCTTTCTGTCCTCTAGAAACCAATGTAGTGAGGAGCATTGCTTTCTCATCTGGATTGTTAAAAATTCGGGTCTTTACTGGTGTTGCACTGCCGCCGGGCATTGCCTCCAGGATCGTCCCCACCATCTTTATATCTACTAATGTCCCATATGTGTCTGTTCCAGACCGGAGGACGTTAAGCAGAATTTCACATTGCATTCACAAATTGAGAAGATGTTGCCTTGCATGGACCGGGTTCATGGAAGGATTGAATTAACATTACAGAGCTTGCTTTTTAATAAACAACTGGCTCATATATTTTAATCAATATTATGTCTCAAGTTTGAATTATCTCTCTCTCTCTCTCTCTCTCTCTCTCTCTCTCTCTCTCTCTCTCTCTCTCTCTCTCTCTCTCTCTCTCTCTCCTTTCTCTCTCTCTCTCTCTCTTTCTCTCTCTCTCTCTCTCTCTCTCTCTCTCTCTCTCTCTCTCTCTCTCTCTCTCTCTCTCTCTCTCTCTCTCTCTCTCTCTCTCTCTCTCTCTCTCTCTCTCTCTCTCTCTCTCTCTCTCTCTCTCTCTCTCTCTCTCTCTCTCTCTCTCTCTCTCTCTCTCTCTCTCTCTCTCTCTCTCTCTCTCTCGCTCTTTCTCTCTCTCTCGTACTGTATCGAAGGCCTTTTTGAAATCAAGATAAATAACATCAACTGTAGATGTGTTATCCAAAACACTGGTAAAATCATCCATACCTTCTACGCAGGATCTTTTTCTTCTAAAGCCGTGTTGACATTTAGTATATAATTCATTTTCTGTCATGTGGGAAACTATTTCATCCTAATTAATGACTCTAATGACCTCTTCTTCTTCTTTTTTTTCTTCTTCTTTTTCTCTTCTTCTTCTTCTTCTTCTTTCTGCTCCTTTGGCGAAATCATAATAACTGTGTACTCATCATTTGGAGGATAAATTAAAAAGAAAAGCTAAACAACTGGCAGTGAACAGTTAAAGGGCGACAACTTATCACCTTCAACGATCTCATCGTTGTTTAGTCTATGTTCCCATAGAGGAAAACGCTAAAATTGTTTCCCTTTTTATGTTTGTTTTCGTATTAAAAAAAATCGATCGTTATATAGTTTTTGTAGCTTTTAAAATAAATTAAGAAAATAGAAAAAGAGCACGGTAAAAGATGAATTCAAGAACAATAGCCGTTAAGCAACCAAGAGGTTGATATGTTTAAAAATATCAAAACTGTGTGCACGATAACGATCGCCGGCTTTACTTGTGGCGGTGCCATAGCCGATGAGGTTTAACCGAGGCGTGGTCACCGCTACAGCTATCTGTATTAATTTTAAAAAATCGGGACTTTACTGGTTTCGTACTGCCTCCGGGCATTGCCTCCAGTATTGTTCCCACCATATTTGTATTTACAAATGTCCCATATGTGTCTGATTCAGACCAAGAGGACGTAAAACACAATTTTTTCGCCTTCGATCGCCGGCTTTAAGAATTCAATTCCTGATCGCTTCTCGGCCTTTTGGCTAAGACAGTGATTCAGGAACATAAATTTTTGTTTATACCATGGTTGGTTTGTTCAGCCCGTCGTACATGGCGAAAGCCGATACGCGACGTTAAACTGAACTTCCATCCGATCGCCGGCTTTCACAACATCATTGTGGCGGTACCATAGCCGATGAGGTTTATCCGAGGCGTGGCTACCGCTACACATATCAATGTTGATACAAACTCTGGACTTTACTGGTGTTGCACTGCCTCCGGGCATTGCAGCCAGTATTGTTCCCACCATCTTTGTATTTACAAATGTCCCATATGTGTCTATGACCGAGAGGACGTAAAACACCATTTTTCATTCATTCGATCGCCGGCTTTTCAATTTTCGTTATACACATCTGTATTGTTAAAAATTCGGGACTTTACTGGTGTTGCACTGCTTCCGGGCATTGCCTCCAGTATCGTTCCCACCGTCTTTACACTATCTACTAATGTCCCAAGTGTGTCTGCTCCAGACCGGAGGACGTTAAACAGATTTACTACGATCGCCAGCTTCTCAGTGGAAACAAAGTACATGTATAAACTTACGTGTTGAATGCGAATTTAAGAAACAAACGAAAATGAGAGGGTGGGTGACTACACGCGTGCATGCGTGTTCGAGCATCATGTGTGTGTGCCTGAGAAACTTAGTAAGAATGCGATCAAATGCTGATATAGGCCATGGGAATGTAGAAATGCTTGAGCACAAGAGGGGTGGGGGGTTAAGTCGTGGACTATAATGTATCCTTGGCCGTACCACTTTTTTTGAGACTGCTACGTCCCTGTATTGATAAGCTTATCATTCTGTTATATGGAACAAAGACACTGAAAAGAAAGACTAACATCCGGTCCCTTTTCCCTATATGAGCAGTGAGGACAGAAACACTGGTTATGTCCCTTTTAAACGTGACACATCTAGGTTACATTAACTCTTTTTTCAAACCTGAGAGAGTTATGTTTTCATGAGTCAGTTAAACTTTGGATAACTACCCCACTAACGATAAATCTATCAGCCCGAACGAAAACTTAGCTTTACGTCCTCCCGTCCGTAGCCATATGGGGAAAAAATCAGCCTGGCTCGCCGTAACTCTTAAGTAGTCCATCTTACCCTTTTAGAGTCTTTGTATGGAATACTGATCTCGACGATTATTGAGCTGGATTTTTGTTGTCAATTTCTTTTTGCCATTGTTGTTAATTCATTGTTGGGGGCCACAGGCCTAACAATTAAAACAGTTTCTGTTTTTATTTTTTTATCTCCCAACTAAATCTAAAGTAATGTCTCATATCACTTAGGTCGAGAAGACGTAAAACTTTATTTTCACATTTTTTAAATTTTTGACTCTCTCTCTCTCTCTCTCTCTCTCTCTCTCTCTCTCTCTCTCTCTCTCTCATATGATGATCCCTTTTGTTTGTTATATTCTTATAATTATACTTTTTCCGCTTGCTTTGATTATTAGTTAATTTCAAATCACGTGTCCCCTTGCCATGAAGATTGTATTGTCAATGGCAATTAAAACATTGTCAAGTATCAAGTCTCTCTCTCTCTCTCTCTCTCTCTCCCTCCCCCCTCTCTCTCATTATCACCCCATTGACAAACTCACAGGCGCTTATTAAACATGGCTTGTCATGAATCTTAATCATTTTGACACTCGCTCTCAAAACAAACCCGACACTACAACTGATATTCCGCCCTTCGTTGACCTTGACACCGGAAATAGAGAAGAAGAAAAAAAGGAGAACAAGTTTGAAACTAATCTCGTGCTTTCCGTGCAAAATGTGCCTTGAGTTTGCAAACTGCGTTCACAAAATACTCTTATAAATTGGAGAAAGAATCAAGTTAGTTGTCTTCTTTTCGCGTTAGCTTTGTACTGTGAGGTAAAAAAAAAAAAGTCAGTGGTAAGTCTTTACCGAAACTAGGCCTTAAAAGTTGCTGTGGTGTGTAGGCCTAGCAGACGGCGAATTTGATGGCCGAAATAGCAAGTTGAACCAGAGTGTGAAAACTGTCTGTGGTTGAACTGAGTTGTGGGCTGAATGTTTTCAGTTTCGGAAAGATGGCGTGACTTTGAAACGCACTCACATTCTTGCCGTGAAACGAATATAGATGTGGTGAGTTGTTGAATTATTTTGACGTCAGTTTTGTGACCAATAATGTTTCGGAAGGTAAGTTGGTAGCAGTTTCAGGCATTCGCACGTACACGCATGCTGCTCTTTTGGCTACAGACCAAAAGTTTTAATACAGACCAAAGTCGGAATTAATTCAATTTCTTCATATGGCTCCCCCCTACCTGCGTGCGCATCTCGACCCTTCCAAACGGAAGTGTCGCCATCTTAGTCAGATTGTGTGTAAACAGCATCGATCTGGCATTTTTTAAACAAAGTTACTGACTAAGATGGCGGTCTCCCATAATATGGCATGCTCCTTGTGGCCGGATATGACATGTGGGTACAAGCCATAATCTAAGTTATAGTCAAGTTCGTATTCAAGTTCAAATCTAGACATCATAGTCAACAATATAACCATGCAACCCCCCCAGCAAAAAAAAAAAGAAGAAGAAAAGGAGGAGAACTGAAGTATAGAGCGAGCACACCTACTGCGACAATCTTGCTTTCCACAAAGACCGTGCAGGTTACTGGTAGTTCTCTCTGCTTTCCGCAAAGACCGTGCAGGTTACTGGTAGTTCTCTCTGCTTTCCGCAAAGACCGTGCAGGTTACTGGTAGTTCTCTCTGCTTTCCGCAAAGACCGTGCAGGTTACTGGTAGTTCTCTCTGCTTTCCGCAAAGACCGTGCAGGTTACTGGTAGTTCTCTCTGCTTTCCGCAAAGACCGTGCAGGTTACTGGTAGTTCTCTCTGCTTTCCGCAAAGACCGTGCAGGTTACTGGTAGTTCTCTGTCACTCAGTCAATTGGCTCTGCTTTCCGCAAAGACCGTGCAGGTTACTGGTAGTTCTCTCTGCTTTGCGCAAAGAACGTGCAGGTTACTGGTAGTTCTCTCTGCTTTCCGCAAAGACCGTGCAGGTTACTGGTAGTTCTCTCTGCTTTCCGCAAAGACCGTGCAGGTTACTGGTAGTTCTCTCTGCTTTCCGCAAAGACCGTGCAGGTTACTGGTAGTTCTCTCTGCTTTCCGCAAAGACCGTGCAGGTTACTGGTAGTTCTCTCTGCTTTCCGCAAAGACCGTGCAGGTTACTGGTAGTTCTCTCTGCTTTCCGCAAAGACCGTGCAGGTTACTGGTAGTTCTCTCTGCTTTCCGCAAAGACCGTGCAGGTTACTGGTAGTTCTCTCTGCTTTCCGCAAAGACCGTGCAGGTTACTGGTAGTTCTCTCTGCTTTCCGTTTGAGTTACATTCTATTTTGCTCTTTCGGTAAAAATTGGAAAATTTGCTGTTAAAAGCCATTTTACTTTTTAGAATTTAGACTGCCCCCCATTATATCACCTGGAACCCCCCCCCCCCCCCCTCGAAAATGAACTGATCCGCCCCTGCTCTCTCACTCTTTCTCTCTCTCTCTCTCTCTCTCTCTCTCTCTCTCTCTCTCTCTCTCTCTCTCTCTCTCTCTCTCTCTCTCTCTCTCTCTCTCTCTCTCTCTCTCTCATATCTTTGACTGCGACAATGCCAACATTCTTAAACATCTATTATGTCTCTCTGTATCAGCCAACCAGCATAGAGAGTTACCTTCACTTGGTTTTTACCACCAACGCATCGCTAGTGAAGGCTTCTAGCAACATCCTGGGACTGTTGGAAGACTGCAATAGTAACTGACATCTGCTTAGAACCATTTCGAACAAGACAGAAGCCTAGAAAACGCTATCACTACCTCAAGCAAGATGTAGAGAAAACATCTGCCAAGATCTTATCGATGGACAACACGAGTGACATAGAAACATTGTGGAACACCTTCAAGAAAGAGTTGACCACAGCCATAGAAACCCACATTCCATCTTCAACAACAAGAACTCGACACCGACTTCCATGGCTGAACCACCGTCTGCAAAAGCTGCGGGAAAAAAAAGACGTGATTGTACAGGCAAGCCAGAAGAACTAAGAACTGGACCAATTACCGCTTCATTCAAAAATAATGTCGAAAACAGTTCAGACAGGCAGAGTGGGCTTTTCTCAGGAACACCATCGAGGAAGGGCTCTCGCAGAACAACCCCGAGCCCTCCTGGAGCTACATAAAGTCAAAGAAGAGGGACAACATTGGTATAGCTCCTCTGAAGTCCAGAGGCACACCCTATAGCGATGCCAAGTCCAAGGCAGAAACTCTCCTCAGACAGTTGTCAGTTTTTACCCACGGCACTTCCCAGTCCACACTACCCAGCCTACCCCAGCATAGGCCTATCCCAGATTTGAAAATCAGAAGAGAATGAGTGGAGAAATTACTCCATAATATTCAAATCTCAAAAGCCCCTGGACCGGATCAGCTACCCAACAGAGTACTGAAGGAGTATGCAGCCGAACTAGCACCTGGCCTGTCAAGGATATTTCAGAGGTCTGTGGATACAGGAACTCTCCCTGCCGACTGGAGAAAAGCCAACATCACCCCAGTCGTCAACAAGGGAGACAAGCATCAACCATAAAACTATCGGCCAGCGTCTGTAACATCTGTGCCATGCAGACTACTGGACACACATTATCTGTAAGCATCTCTGGAGAAAG
>CM065709.1:37858013-37875513 GCA_017654935.2 Phymorhynchus buccinoides
CACGTCCATTTTGTTGCTCTTGGGCGTCCAGAGCAGGGCCGTTCATCTGCACTTCCGGTGGTCCGGAAGCGTTCCTGGAGGCGTTGAATGACGGAGTGGCTCACTCCCAGCCTTCTGGAGACTTCTCGGCCGGAAACTCCGTCCTGGAGCCATCCCAGCGCCCGTCCGCGATTCAGTGTTGACAGTCTCTGTCTTTGAGGCATGCTTATTGAGAGCTCTGGTTGCCGCCCTTAAATACACATTCGTGTCTAACTTTTGCTCAGCAGTGTTCATTACAGTCATGCCTTGCACGTGCAATAGGCAAGAAACCTGCATCAGCCCTGATTCTTCAGCGAAAAGAGACCAAACTTTCGTGACATTTTCGTGAATTTGCCACATTTTAAGCGTACCTGAAAACGCTGTTGCTGTACTGCAATGTCTGCAAAACTGGTTCAGGCACGTGTAACAGGAAGGAAAGTTATTGAGTAGCCTAAGTTTTGCCATTTTCTTCATTGTTGTCTTTGTGTACAATAAATAGATATCAAGCTACTGAAAACAGAAGCCGGCCCTTAACTTTTGGAGACCAGTATAGTTATGTTTGTTTTTGTTGTAGTTCCCCATACACGAATCTGATGACATATCTGTATTTTTGAATCAGACATTTTGTTTGGTTAGTGTATTGGGTGTTTAAAATGAGTATAGCGAGTGAAAATAGTGGGTTTTTTAGACGGAAATATTTCACGTGAATCATGACTCGCAGACATCGTGACGATCGCATTAGGATCGAAACGTATGCAGTGTGGCTGACCCTTTAGCGGAGCAAGGCAGTCATGGTCGGAAACGACTGACTGGCATACACCTTCCAATCCAAAGAATCAATGAAAATCCGTTTAACGTCCTCCGGTCTGAAACAGACACATATGGGACATTAGTAGATATAAAGATGGTGGGAACGATCCTGGAGGCAATGCCCCGGAGGCAGTGCAACTCCAGGAAAGTCCCGAATTTTTAACGATACAGATGTATGTTATATGATCCAAAGAAACGAAATGTAAAGTTGTACGTCCTCTTGACCCGAAGGGTACATAATTATGTCCATCCAATCCAACCTAGAGAAGGTGAGATTAGCGTCCAATCGGTCAGAGACCCTTATGGACGGTGTTCCTGGAGACGGTGAGGTCTTCCCGGGATGGAGACGATGCAATGGCGGTGAGGGAAGGTCAGGTGTTCCTGGAGACGGTGAGGTCTACCCGGGATGGAGGCGATGCAATGGCGGTGAGGGAAGGTCAGGTGTTCCTGGAGACGGTGAGGTCTACCCGGGATGGAGACGATGCAATGGCGGTGAAGGAAGGTCAGGTGTTCCTGGAGACGGTGAGGTCTACCCGGGATGGAGACGATGCAATGGCGGTGAGGGAAGGTCAGGTGTTCCTGGAGACGGCGAGGTCTTCCCGGGGATGGAGGCGATGCAATGGCGGTGAAGGAAGGTCAGGTTTTCCTGGAGACGGTGAGGTCTTCCCGGGATGGAGACGATGCAATGGCGGTGAAGGAAGGTCAGGTGTTCCTGGAGACGGTGAGGTCTTCCCGGGGATGGAGACGATGCAATGGCGATGAGGGAAGGTCGTGGAGGAAGGCGGATCGTGGCAGGAACAAGAACAAGAATAACGTTTTTATTGTCATAAAAAAACCCAAGGTTTTGTGGGACACAAAATGGTTAAAACATTGACGACACCATTGTACTGGTGCATGTCATTGTCATTTAGTTGCTTCCGTCTTCATCACCAACAGGTGACTGCTTTGTTGTAGGCTTCGTGCAGATAAAAGGTCTGCATCTGGTGTTGTCGTTGGATGACAATTGAGGCATTATACTACGATTACTTGTAGCGGTGCCATAGCCGATGATGTTTAACCGAGGCGTGGTCACCGCTACAGCTATCTGTATTAATTTTAAAAAATCGGGACTTTACTGGTTTCGTACTGCCTCCGGGCATTGCCTCCAGTATTGTTCCAACCAACTATATTTGTATTTACAAATGTCCCATATGTGTCTGATTCAGACCAAGAGGACGTAAAACTCCATTTTCTCTCTCTCTTGTTGGATGAAGGTTCCTCAGTCTGGTTGTCGTCGTGATGGGCCCCAGCTGGCCAGGCCTCCTCCTAGGCGGTAGCGGCTTTCTTGCTAGCTCATCTTACAGGTTTCACTTTTCAGTACCACCCCCCAGTGTGTAATATTATAATATGCCAACCGCGAAAACTATGTTTATGTTTTACGTCCTCTCTGTTACAAAGAACCATCTGGGCCAACCGCGGTACAGGCCCCTATTACATAGTATCAACACCGCCTTCCGCTGCTGTAGCGTCACTAGTCAGGAATGTGCGATGCATTAATGTCTGAGGCGAAACATCGGACAGCACATGTGAAGAAGTCTGGTAGTGTGCTAGGCCTAGTGCTATGGCCAGTGTGTGATGGAATTTCCTTTGGGCAGTCTTAGCTCTATGAGAACGGGGGTACGTTACGATGAAGACGAGGATGTGCGTTTCCTGCTGCCCGTGTGTGTGTGTGTGTGTGTGTGTGTGTGTGTGTGTGTGTGTGTGTGTGTGTGTGTGTGTCAGTCAAGTCAAGTCAAGTCAAAATTTTATTTCCAGATGGGAACATTGTATAAGCAAAAACATGCTTTTTTTCAACAAGCCATCCATAAAAAATGATATGTGTGTGTGTGTGTGTGTGTGCGTGCGTGCGTGTGCGTGCGTGTGCGCGTGCACGCGCGCGCGCGCGCGTGTGTGTGTGTGTGTGTGTGTGCGTGTTAGCCCACTTCTCCGTTCTTTGCACTGGCTTCCTGTCGCAGACAGAATTGAGTATAAATTAAACACCCTTTGCTATAAATCTAACCATAAAGCTGCTCCATCTTACCTCTGCGACAATATTTCCATCTATACGCCAGCTCGCACTTTACGTTCAGTTTCCGACCCGCTTTCTCTCCAGATCCCTAGGTATAAGCTTTCAACTGTTGGTCGGCGCTCTTTTGCTGTCTCAGGACCGACATCTTGGAACAAACTTCGGTAAAGGTAAAGATGTGCCACCCCCCATGCATTTCTCGGTTAATTGTATTTTTCCGTTTTTGCCTTTCTTACCATACATAAAGCTGTATTTTAGGAACATTTTTAGCTAATTACCTTTTTGGAATACTAACCCTGGCACATCTTGACCTTTACCCGTATGTTGTTGTTGCGTGTCTCTGTGTGTGTGCATGTATGTACGTGCGTGTGTGACCGAATTGTGTTCCAGCTCTTATAGCGCCTAAGCCACTGAACCGTTCGTAATGAAACTTGGTACGTATAGTGATTCCGTAGATCTTGCAAATGCCGCACGCGATATCACATTCACAGAAGGAAGAGCCATATCAGAGTAATCCCAGTGAGTTCATGTTGAACATTAAAAAATAATGGACGGATTTAAACCAAAACAGGTGTCACCTAATAACTTTTTATTGTGAAATATTTAATTTCTCAGTATGACTATACCGATACAGGAAGAAAATGGCTCGATGATCAACAATTAACTCCCTTGACAAGGGAGATAATGCACTCTACACGACCTTTCACCCCTCCAGAAATGGATAGCACACGCAGTATGACTGCTATTCCTGTCTATCTGTCTTTGTGTCAATAAAGGGGGAGGGGGGGGGGGGGGGGCATGTGGGAGGGGGGCGGGGGGGGGGGGGGGGGGTCTTAGGCCTGGTACACAGTACATCCGGATTTTCCGCGCAGAAATAATCAATAAGTAAAAGAAAGAAGGGGAACAAATATGCGGATTAGGGGAAACACGGGCACGTGCGCATATTGTTTTCTTCTTTCTTTCTTTTACTTATATACTGATTGCGCATGGGTTTCTGCGCGGAACATCCGCGTATATGTGTACATGACCCTATGCTGGCTGAGAACTGTTGGCTCAGTAGTATGGGCAGCTAAAGGAAATTAGGGGAAGGTAGATTGAAAGGGTCGCATCGGGGCTGGGGTGGGGGTGGGGGTTATACTCCCAGCTACTTGATTAAGGCTGGCTAGTCTTTGAAAGGGCCAATAATATAGTGGGAGCAAGAAAAGACTGAACTGGGAGTACGCTTCGTTTATAAGGCGTTTGCCTTGCGTTTGCCTTCTTGCTGTTTCTGGTCTTCCCACGCTCTCACTGGACGGAGGTCTCTCTTTTCTTCCGGTCTTCCGGTCCCTATTTCTTTTTCAGAACCCCCCTCGAATTTGGCCGATAGCTACAAGGGGTAGACATTGCGAATAGGAAGACTCCTTTCAATATTCCTGACTGTGCTGACTTTGACCTTGAAGTTTGACCTTGATAACCGAAAGTTCCTTCTTTGGGCTATATATTTCATTTCCAAGCTGTGTTTCATGAACCAGTGAACAGAATCGCTTCTAATTTTGTGTGGTGTATCATACAGGGAGGGTTCTGTACCAAAAAATTATAACTGTGCTGACCTTGATCTTGAAGTTTTTTTGTGGTTGTTTTTTTTGTTCAGGCACTAACATTCAAATTTGGCAAAATGGCCCAAGGGAAGCAACTCGGGTATTTGACCCCAAAAAAGCAATCCAGAGTATTGCCCTTTGGGAAAGACAGGAGAACTTGGAGGCCAAGCTCATGTGCTTTCAGCACCAGGTTGCGCTGTATCAGTGCTTTCTAGTTATGTCACACACGCACGTGCGTGGAGGAGGAGGCGGGGAAGAGACTGATAGCAAAGAGGGTTAAAAATAATATAGACAGTCACACACGACGCACGCTCTCTCTCTCTCTCTCTCTCTCTCTCTCTCTCTCTCTCTCTCTCTCTCTCTCTCTCTCCTCTCTCCTCTCTCTCTCTCTCCTCTCTCTCTCTCTCTCTCTCTCTCTCTCTCTCTCTCTCTCTCTCTCCTCTCTCTCTCTCTCTCTCTCTCTCTCTCTCTCTCTCTCTCTCTCTCTCTCTCTCTCTCTCACACGCATACACACACATGCGTATACATAATTAGGATATACAGACACAGTAAGCAAATGGTCATTGGTTTAACCCTTTCGCCGCCAGCCATTTTTTAGCTACAAAATACCATGACACCATGGGTGAAAAACATATCTGCAATAATATTGCAAATTCCCCTGTGACATTAGGCCTTTCCTTATCTCCCACAATTAAGAAAATAAGGTCTTCGGATAATAGGCCCTGATTTGATGCCTTTTAGTGACGTGGGTGGGCAGTTAGGATATCCAGGCCACGTAAATAAGTGAACGTAGTTGGTGAAAGATCAAGGTCACTGGAGCCGAAAATGCTGCGTCTTAGCGCTCTGTTTGTTCCTGGCTGACTGTCATGATAGCGTTTGATTCGAGGCTGAAACTCTGCGTGCTGCACACCGACACGGATGGTTAGGATAGTTAGGATATCTAGGCCAGGTTCGAAGCTGAACGTCATTGGTCAAAAGTCACTGATGCAGAAAATGTGCCGAGCGGCTGGTGATATAGCGTCTTAACGCTCTGGTTCGAGTCCCTTTTGGGCAAATAAAAGATAGGAAAGGAAAGGAATACCTTGGAAAGGAATGGCAGAGCCAGCTGGCGACAATGAGCAACTTAGGACACGGATTTGACCGCCAGGGGGCAATCAAAACAGCAGGGGCTTAGCGCGTCATATTGGGCGTGGTGAGACAGAGAGAGAGAGAGAGAGAGAGAGAGAGAGAGAGAGAGAGAGAGAGAGAGAGAGAGAGATTAGTTGGGCGTAGTGAGAGAGAGAGAGATAGAGAGAGATGGAGATGAGTCACTCCCTCTCTCTCACTACGCCCAACTAAGAATATCACGCGCTAATCCCCTACTGGTTTGATTGCCTCCTGGTGGTAAAATCCGCGTCCTAAGTTGACCATTTGAAAGCCAATTGGATTGTCTTTCCGAACGGCTAGCAGGTTCACTCAGAGCTGTGCGCAGTGACCATACATCAATTTGGTTGGCTGGCTGAAAGGTGCTATTTTCGTCACTTGCAAAGGTTAATCCATGAAAAAAAAGGGGGCAGAGGCATAGGTCCTATAGTAATCTGTCAAAACAGAATGGACCGTGTGTGTGTGTGTGTGTGTGTGTGTTGAGAGGGGGGATGTGTGCGACAATTTGCTTTAGCTTGCCGCTGTTTATCTTCGTCAGAACCAAAGATTTACAATTATAATAGAAGAAAACAGACAGCTGCTCGAAGCGTTACTGTACATGCAAACCTGGCATTCAGCGGTCACCATTGTAACGGGAATTTCCCATGCTGTACGGCAACACTGAATGGCGACGCTGAATAGACGATTTTCGGAAAAAGCTTAGGGGAGAGCACTTCGTGAAAATTAGAGTTGTTTACCTCCATTACTCGGTCAAAAACCATAGCAACAATGCAACAATGGCGTCGAAGCTTGAAACCGCAGGATGCCAGTCAGCGACTTGCAAACGTTTTTTTAATTTTTTTAATTAGGGGTGGCCAGTGGCCACAAACTGATAAAACTTGCAAAATGCGACATAAAAATAGGGTATAAATGGCATATTTTTTTAGAATGACTCACGGTGTTCTAAGTGCTGTATGTCTGTTCAAACACACGAGTCGATAGGCTACGAGAGCTGATGGCAGAGTGACTTCCCCTGTTTGACCGATTGAATTAGGCAAGATCACTCCCACACACCATGAAATTACTCCCCTTAATTATTTCCGAACAATTCCTATTTAGAGTGTTTACGTTCGTTTTTCCTTGCTGATTACTTTAATGTTTCAAACTTTCTGTGGCATAATCGTAACCTTTACCCAATGAAGTACAACAGGTGGGCGATAAAAGGCTCAGGCAATTTCGGATGTACGCTCGTGGGAATTCTTATTGTCACCGCTCTTGGGTCTCCCTTGTAGAGTGGCACAGTGGTAGCCCGTTCGCTTTGTGTCAAGTAAACCCGAGTTAGAACAGGGGATTTTTGTTTGTGGCACAAGCCACAAACCTATAACTCACTTTGTCGGTCTGTCTGTCGGTAGGTCAGTCTGTCTGTCGGTCCAAGATTGTCGCGTCCAAAATTGTTGCACGCCACAAACGATTGCGAATCCGCGCTTGTTTACCTCTCACTTTGCACTAGGCCTTGCGGTCTGAACGTGGAATCTTTCGGATGAGACGATAAACCGAGGTCCCGTGTGCCCATGCACTTAGCACACGTTAAACCCAGTGGCAACAAAAAAGTTGTCCTTTGGTCAAAATTTACCCGCCTCCCTTCCTCATCAGTCGCATGCAAAAAATAATAAAAAAATTGGGTGGCGCACTCTCCAGGTGGGAGCAACCCGAATTTCACAGAGACGCCTCTGTGACTATAATGTACCTAACCTAACCTAACCTTGTTGTTGTTGTTGTCTTTGTTTTGCTTTCTGCTATTGTTGCTTTTTCTTTGAACTGGGGGTGCATTTATTGCCATGTGGTGTTTACTTGAAGAAAAGCTGGGGTTTCGTTCTTTGACCTCTGTGTCTTCAGTGGTCAAGTTTAAATGATGGACATTCCAGTCCCCAGGGACCAGTCATGTGTTTTTCTTATCACTAAGTTGTAGACCCCCCCCCCCCCCCCCAGACCCCCATCCCCTTCCATCTTTCCATGACCTCACCCATCCTCTCTCTCTCTCTCTCTCTCTCTCTCTCTCTCTCTCTCTCTCTCTCTCTCTCTCTCTCTCTCTCTCGCTAATTATTGATGTATTAATAATCCGCTTCTTTACATGTTGACACACACCCTTCATAATGGGGCGATGCCTTTTCTGGAATAAAATATTGTCAATTTGTCATTATCTCTCTCTCTCTCTCTCTCTCTCTCTCTCTCTCTCTCTCTCTCTCTCTCTCTCTCTCTCTCTCTCTCTCTCTCTCTCTCTCTCTCTCCCTCCCTCCCCCCACCCCATTCTCTCGAGTTGTACTGCTCTACTCGGAGTGGCCAACTGAAAGTTCCTTTATTTCCTGAAGTTCCTGTCTAGATACCCCACCCCCACAGACTGTTAGTGACAGGACAGGTTTGACGTGGGGTGGCTGTAATTGGTCAGTTGAGCCTGGCAGCGTCGTAAAGCTAGCGGGGGTAAAATGGGTTTTTCTAAAAACTGCATGCTACACGACTGTTCTTTTTTTCTCTCTCCATAATTTAGTATAAATCGTGCTGATTTCAAAGCTGCAAAGTTTAGCGCTGTGGGTGTGGGGGAACATAGTCAAAATTTGATTTTAAATAAATTTGTCTTCACTTTTTGACCTGAAGCGACAACTATAGAACACAGCCCCTAGGGAGGGTTCCCCTTTACTGATGACGGGGTCAATTAACCAGAAATGCCAGGGAGGTGATTAATTCCAGGCCTTGTACTGCGGGGCTGGTCTTCACCTAGCACTGTTTTCTTTATAGCTTTCCCTTCCATTGTCTATGAACAGAACGGGACCAGAGAGAGGAATGTCAGAGAAATAAAATAACTTTGCACAGAAAGCACAGATTGCAGTTAAGTGCTGCTTTGGATGAAAATCCGTTTAACGTAACACGGGTCTCTCTCTCACACTCCTTACTTGGTTGGTGCTAGTGTGATCATGACAGGTTTAGCCTCGTGAGGATTTGATAGGAGTGCTGTGTTTTCACTTTGAGCAGATTGGCATGAGGTTTGGATATAATAATAATAATAATAATAATAATAATAATTCATCTATATAGCGCGATAAAAAAAATCATGCTAAAAGCAAGCTCTTAGCGCTTTACAATCATTGATGAAACCATGATATACAATTAAAAAAAGAAGAAATTAACAAATTGACACACCGTATTTTTTAACAATGATATAGAATAAAAGTAACATTATTTAATGACACATGAGAGAGAGAGAGAGAAGGCAGGGAGGAGGTGTGTGTGTGTGTGTGTGGGGGGTGGGGGGGGGGGGGGGGGTGTTGACTATGCCTATTTTGCATGTGTGTGAGCGATTACTTGTTTTTGATTTTGAATTTCTTGCTTTTAATTTGTGTTGTTGTTAAGCGCATAGAGCTCCACATTTGGTAGAGGAGTTCGCTATATAAATGATTCACTATTATTATTATTATTATTATTGACTAGGCGTTCAAAACTGCACTTGGTCATCTCCAAACATAGAACACTCACTCATTAGTAACGTTTTATTGTTTTTGTATTTGACGGTTTAAGATTTTGGCTAGGGTTAGGGCTAGAGCCAGTTTAATTTAAGATTGAATGGTAAAAAGGTACACATTCTAAAGTTCACTGAAAACCGACATTGTCACGCGAATGACGTCACTTTCCATATTTGGAGATGACCAAGTGCAGCATTGAACGTCTTGTGGGCATAATAGCAGATAGTTCATGTTCAGTGTTCGGAGAAGCGAGCTCGTATTTTGGAAGTTTGTGAGGCCCTTGTTTGCTTGATACTAGTCTAACTAGAGGGTCGATCCTGGAGTGGAGGTACTGCAACACCTGGAAAGACCACGATTATGTAAGTAATTCTCAACTCTGACGAGGATTTTTTTTACTGCTCATCAGCTTTCACACATCCAAAGCTGGGACCAAGGGAAGGAACTGCTGTGCGCCTTTATTTTACCACGGGAATTGTGATACAGTTGTTCCCCTTGGGGTGATCAGATTTGTCTTGGTTTCAGTTTCATCAACATTGACGTAGACATTTTTTTTTTGGGGGGGGACCGAGGTGATAGATGAAAGGTGTCTTTTTACTATTAACTTGAGGCGGTACCATAGCCGATGAGGTTTAACCGAAGCGTGGTTACCGCTACACCTATCTGTATTGTTAAATTAACAATTACTTGTAGCGGTGCCATAGCCGATGAGATTTACCCGAGGCGTGGTTACCGCTACACCTATCTGTATTAATAAAAAAATCGAGACTTTACTGGTTTCGTACTGACTCCGGGCATTGCCTCCAGTATTGTTCCCACCATATTTGTATTTACAAATGTCCCATATGTGTCTGATTCAGACCAAGAGGACGTAAAACACCATTTTCGCCCCTCGTATTGTTAAAAAAATCGGGACTGTACTGGAGTTGCACTGCCTCCGGGTATTGCATCCAGTATTGTTCCCACCATCTTTGTATTTACAAATGTCCTATATGTGTCTGTTCCAGACCGAGAGGACGTAAAACACAATTTTTCGTTCGTAGGGGTAAAGGGGGTGTGGTGGGGGGGGGGTGGGGGGGGGAAGCGTGGGGGGGGGGGGGGGGGGGGGGGGGGGCACGCGAGGTTTCACCTTGTAATGTGATTTCAGCTGATTATCTTTGTTGAATAATTAATCGCAGTCATGATCAAGGCCATTATCTAATAGGAAGCCCCCCACCAGTACACACAACAGCCTTTTGTCACAGTCCTGGTTCATTGCGTTTTTCCGTCTTGCCTTTATCTTCTACTATTATTGAATGTATGTGTTTAATTATGTAAATGGATGAAAATTAGTGATAAATGTAGCAAACGATAGAGGATGAAGTACTCAATCTGCAGTAAGAAAGGCAAGACGGAAAAAGTGGAAACAACCGAGAAATGGAGGAGGGAGGGGGAGGGGGGCGCATCTTTACCCCGTTATATGCGCCTAACTAAGAAATAGGCCCAGCAAGTCCGACTTCGGCTGTACTGGAGGAACTCTTTTTGAAAGTTTCTGGGAGAAAAAAGCAGGAGAATGGACCGGTAACAAGTCAGAAAGATAGTAGAGATGACAGCAAGCACAGGGAAAAGGCAGAGTCAAAGAGAGTGACAGATTAGTAGAGGAAGTTACAAGCACAGAACTTCCAGACGAAATAGGATTTTACGCCCTCTGCGGTCTTTCGACCATGTGGGGCATTTTTAAATACAAAGATGGTGGGAACAATACTGGAGGCAATGCCCGGAGGCAGTGCAACACCAATAAAGTCCCGATTTTTTTTAACCAATACAGATATGTGTAGCAGTAACCTTGCCTCGGTTAAACCTCATCGGCTATGGTACCGCCACGGCTTTTTTTTACCAATAAGTAAACTTCCAGCAATCAAAAGTTTGTTTTACGTCCTCCGGGCCGAAACCATATTGGGACCAAAAAAACCTTCCAGCGCGAGTTTATGCTGTACGTCTTCTGGACCGAAGTCATAGGAGACATTTCTTTAACTTTTAGATTTTGGGGAGGAGGGGGGAGGGGTAGTGGAAAAAAGATGTTCTCAAAATATAAATGATTTTAATTTAATTTATGTTTTTCTTAAATTTCAATAGTGTTTATCTTGAATAAAGGTCAAGTTATAGTAAAGGTGCCATGGCTCGCACGAGACTGTTCTGGGTTATAAATATATAGGCCTACATTTGTTTTTAAAATGTTAGATTAAAACTATTAGCTGTTTCCCCCTGAGCATGGAGATAAATTTTCAGGACCACACTTTTTAAAAGAATACATAACAAAAGTTTAAAAATCGAATAAGGTCTGAGGGAAAAAAACCACGAAAAACTATTTACATACTTTTTCTTTATTTTTCGACAATGTTTTTAAAACAGTTACCGCAAAATACGGATTTTTTTTGTTGAACTGTACATGTTTAAAAAAGCATAATTAGTCCCCGAGCCGAAGGTTCGGGGAACTATTGTTTTTGTCTGGTCCGTCCGTCCGTCCGGCGTCCGTCCGTCCGGCGTGCGTCCGTCCGTCCGTCCGTCCGTCCGTCCGGCCGGCTATTCATCCGTTTTTCTCAAAAACTATTCAGTCTATCATCATCAAATTTGGTATACTAGTTTGCCAAGATGCAAGCTATCCACTGATGTATTTAGTTTTACATTAATAGGGTCAAGGTCGCGCCAGTTACGGGGTTCAAACCCCGAAACACATAATCGCTAATATCTCGCGAAGTTTTGCATGTATTTCAATGCAGTGTTTTTCACAAAAAAGATAGAGGCTGTCCCCCTGTTCCAGTGTTCCATTTAGAGGGACCTTACTCTTCATTATTTTATTAACATTATGTTTATGTACCAAAAATAACCTTCGTTTAAAATTTACATTTAAATCTATTTATATGACATCTATTGGGAAGGATAGTTAACGACTCTTTCTTCCTCGAGGCAGGGGGAGGGAGGGAGAGGGACCCCTCCTCCCCACCTCGAGCAGTGGAAAGGCGTCGCTTGAGGAGTCCGGAAAAACTTCCAGAAGAAATTTTGGGGTTTTACGTCCTCTCGGCCCGGGAAGGCACATATGGGACAGGGAAAAACTTCCATAAAGTGGGGGAACTATTTATACAAAAGACCCCCCCGGAATTCCTCTCGATTTTAATTCGGCAACACCATCGGAACGTGTGTTATGCAGTCTTTGGAATTTAGTAGGTCTGTGGTGTCACGTGAATTCAAAGGACGCGCCGAACAGTGTAAAGGGGGGTGGGGCGCACCCGGCATGTGTACGGGGGACATTTCACAACGGCTAACGTTACGTAGCGTTAACGCAAATCGGCAAAAATGGTCTAAGAAACACCCTTCGTTTGCAGATAGTTCGCGTAACGTTTTGTTCTCTCTCGTGCCATAGCACGCCACAAACATTGTTCAATCATGGGAAATGTGCAACTTTTTTAAAATTTACTTCCGGCTAAAATTAGTTCTCGTGAGAACGGAACTTTTTCTTTGCAAAATTAATGGACGACAAAGTCTGGAAAGTGGATACAGACAAATGTTCTTCACTCTACAGCGAAAATATATGGGATGATTTTAGCAAAGTAAACAAATACAAGTGTTTTTGAGTGCTCTTTCTTAAGTTTTCATCATTGTTAGATGGCATAATATAGTGCAAATTTAATTTTCTGCACACAAATAGACGTGAATGAAATCGAAATCTTTGTACAAACTGACATAGAGGTATGATTTATCTCCCTTATGATAGCAACCCTTTTCTGTCTCCCAAAAATGAAGACTAAGCTTAAAGAGTTATCTGACATTAGCACACGTTAAGGGTGTTTCTTAGACCCCTTTTGGCGTAACAGTTATTCGCGCGGCGACCGTTATGTAGAGAAACTTTGCGCGGGTCGCATCGTCTGGACTGCAGAACTGACGCAGCCCGTGACTCCAAGGCAGCCTCGTGACATCAAAGGGCGCCGACCGCCACGGTCGTCTTTGTGATGTGGTCGCGTGGTCATGCGTTTCTTAGTTGTGAGAGAATAAGCTAGAAATTTGGCAGTTGAGACTGAGTTTATGCACTTGCCGTAAAAAGTTGTTTTTTGTTTTGGTTATTACATATTTTATTTCCCTCTCTCATCAAAAATGTTTTTTTAAATTATGAAATGAATTGCGTTTTGTTCTCTTAGAAACCATGAAGAGAAACAAGCCGTTGCTTATTGCCTCCCTTTGCGTCTTCCTAGGAAGAGAACAAAGGGCAAAGGTGTAGAATCGTCACCCCCTCAAATTGTGATGGGAAGGGGTGGGGTGGGGGGCAACGTACACATCTGCCGAACAAAGACTCAATGTCAAACTCTAGGGAGACACAAAGAACAATAACTCTGTAGATTCCTCCCTCCCCCTCTCTCTCTCTTTCTCTCTCTCCCTCTCTCTCTCTCTCTCGCTATATGTGGGGTGTGTGCGTGCGTGTGCATGTGTGTGTGTGCGTGTGCGCGCGCGCGCGCGCGTGTGTCTGTATGTGTATGTGTGTTGATAATATGTTTAGTTCTAAATCTTCTGTTCTTGATCATTATTTTTGTGTATGCTTAATTTGTTTTGCAAGAAAAAGTTGCACGAAATGATGATGGTGTTGTACAAACCCCCATGACACGAAAGCTGTATCTGGCTAATGTCATTAAACAATCAAAGTGTCAAAGGTCTCTCTCTCTCTCTCTCTCTCTCTCTCTCTCTCTCTCTCTCTCTCTCTCTCTCTCTCTCTCTCTCTCTCTCTCTCCTCTCTCTCTCTTCTCTCTCTCTCTCTCTCTCTCTCTCACTTACTATGTAATGCTTAGGTGGGGATGTTGAGTGTTAAAGGATAATGCATGTTGTTGGTGTGTATTTGTTTTCCTTATTCGTTTGACTTGTAATGCTTTCTTTGCATGTCATGTCATGGTTACGTCAGATTTGGTGTGTGTGTGTGTGTGTGTGTGTGTGTGTGTGTGTGTGTGTGTGTGTGTGTGTGTGTGTGTGTTTTGTTTCATGTTACATGATCTCTTGTCTTGGAGTGTTGTTATATTTTACTGTAATGTAGTCATACGTGTGAACCATTTACATAATATTCTTTTGCGTTGTAGTTGATTATTGATCATTGATTGATTGATCTACGTTTTTGTTTATTCGTATTATTGTCCATTTTTTACTTTTAGAGGACCTGATGAAAAGAAGTATTTTTACTTATTCAGTTATCCTCATTCAACATTTCGAGTTCGAGTTCATTTCCAGTTCTCTCTCTCTCTCCCCCTCTCCCCTCCCATTCTCTCTCTCCCTCTCTCTGAGCAGTCGATGGTGAGTTTATTTGGTCGTTAACTCTTATGCAATATGGACCCTAAAGCCCCCTTCTCCCTCTCTCATGCACGCGCGCGCGCTCAATTATGTATGCAACCCCAGACTGGAAGAGCGCGCGGCTAACATCACTGAAAGGGTGACACGACGTCCAATCAACCAGGAATGTCCAAAGCAGTACAACATCAAAGACCCGACCGCCCCCCCCCCCCTCTCTTCCTCCCTCTCCTTCCCCCTCCCCTACCGTCTCTTTGTTCTTTCGGTTGCCGCGTGCACACCCCCCCCCCCCCCCCCATCTTTCTCACATGATATTATTGTTGCATAATACATCTCCTTTATTAGACGTTAAACCAACCATTGAGAGAGAGACAGAGAATCTGTGAAGCAACGCGTTCGAGTTTAATTGTAGGAACAGTGTGGACAGAAGAGGCCACAAGAGAGTGATAGAGTAGGAGTTGTACCAAAAATACTCTAAGGGTTGTGGTCAGAACAGACCCGTGTGATTTATCAGTTATGACAGTGTTACCAGTGTACATGACTGTGTAGAACTCGTGAAGAAAACAAAGCAACTGTGAACCCAACGTAACAGTGAAGCTTAGTAGTATTAAGAAACGGCACGCGCTGCCAGGGTGTTGCTTTATTCTGTGTCGTGGTTGGTCACAGGCTTTCTCACCATACAGTTCAGCGTTTTGGGAGTATACGATCTCGCAGTGGATTTCCTTTCACTGTTTCAGTTAAGCTTACATGTAAGTTACACGCAGGCATCAGAATTGTCAGAGGATTAAGAATTTCTGACAGCGGATTGGCTTCGCTTGTCAGAGGTTTTGCCTTTTTATTCAGTGTTATCCTTTGTGTTAAATAGCATTTTAAAGTGATTTATCACTCTATAAAGCCTTTTTGTTGGTGTTCAGAACTGATTAACACTACCAATGTCCCATATGTGACTACCCGGGTCGAGAGGACGCGCCCAGAGGACGTAAAGCTCCAAATTTCGTTCGTTCAGAACTGATTTCAGACTTCAGTGTTGTCCTTCTTTAGTCTGGGGCCTTGATGGCCCTTTTACCGCAGTTTTCAGAGGATTGGACTTCAGACTATTCTGATGCCTGGACACGTCTATAACTGTAAGACCTAGCCACACAGCCTTATGCCAAGGCGAATTAATTTCGTAAACTGATGGATCCGCAAACGAACGAACGAAAGGAAATTAATTATTGTTTAAATTCGTAGTAATTGTGCTCTCATTCCATCCATTTGCCTTGTTTCTCCTGCCTTGTGTTTCTCCTGCCTTATGTTTCTCCTGCCTTATGTTTCTCCTGCCTTATGGTTTCTCCTGCCTTATGTTTCTCCTGCCTTGTTTCTTCTGCCTTATGTTTCTCCTGCCTTATGTTTCTCCTGCCTTATGTTTCTTCTTTCTCTTCTGTTTGGATGGGTCTTGTATTTACGTTTATTCATGTTTTGTTTTGTTTGTTGTTTTTCAGTTTCCACGTAGGCCTACACGATGCTTGTAAGTTGTAAAGTACTTGTACAGAAGTGACACACAGCCCAGAGAATGCTGACCAGCAGGAGTGTAGTGACACACAGCCCAGAGAATGCTGACCAGCAGGAGTGTGCGCTTGTTTCTTGGATTGTAAAAGGTCAGTTGTGGTTTTCTTTCTTTTCTTGCATACATTACTAACTTGTTGTTCCCGTTCTTTCTTTCTTTCCTTTTTTTCTGAGATCTATAGAGATTGATCTCGAGCGCTTAGTAGAGACACTGGACACTGGAAAACTTTATTTGACAAGGATAAAGATTTTAGGCGATGCCTATTCTTACAATCTGTCCTTGGATAAAAAGGAAAACAAATTTACAAAACAAAAACAATTAAAATGGACTTTTTTACATGAAAGTAAACAAGAATAGGGGAAAAAAGAAGAAAAAAACCCCAACCAGGGCCTGTATTCACGTTGAGATAGCATGAGACTTAGCATCATGCTAACTTAGAAGCTCTTCCAAAAGTCCTATTAAATCCTATAGGACATTGGAAGAGCTTCCAAGTTAGCATCATGCTAAGTCCCATGCTATCTCAACGTGAATACAGGCCCTGGAAGAGAGAGAAACTGTGTGTGGCAATAGGACGCTGGACACTGGGACACTTTATGGACCGAAATGAAAGAGACAGGAAAAGAGAGGAAGAAAGCGAAATGACACCGTGTGGATAAGTCAAATGAGCGGCTTAGCTGGATGTTTTGACCGCCAGGTGGCATAACGCTCGAGTGGGGCTAATCCTCTCTATATTCTTAGTTGGGGATAAAGAGAGAGAGGAGTCCCTCCCTCTCTCTCCCCCCAACTAAAGATATGACGAGATAAGCCCCTATTGAGTTGGTTGCCACCTGGCGGTCAAATTGGCGAGCTAGGTTGACCATTGCAATCATCTGAATGGTCTGGCTCCTTCCCTGAATGGTCTGGCTCCTTATTATCTCGCTGATCTTCTGAACCTTTACACACCTCTTAGACAGTTAGGCTCCTCTTCTGACACTTCTCTCCTCCAGATCCCTCGTTACTGCACCAAGACCCTTGGCGAACGCTCCTTCTCTTTCCAGGCCCCCGCCTCTTGGAATAGACTCCCTTTACCTCTCCGTTCTGCCAACTCCCTTTCTTCATTTAAGTCTTCTCTCAAAACTACTCTTTTCAAATCATAGCCTGCTATATTTCTTTTCAAAGTACTGTGCCCCTTCCATCCGCGTGTGTTTGTGTGCATGCGTGTAGTATGCGGCGTGTGGCGTGTGTGTGTGTGTGTGTGTTTGTGTGTGTGTCTGTTTAGTGCGCGCGTGTGTCTGTTTAGTTCGTGCGCGTGCGCGCGCGCGCGCGTGTGTGTATAATATATTTTTGTCATTTCTTTATTTATATTGCTTGCTGGTTTATTCATTTATTATTGTAAGCGCTTAGGGCTTTTTTAAGATTAGGCGCTATAAATGCTTATTATTATTATTATTATTATTATTATTATCTGTAATAATAAATTCAGACAGTTAACATTTTTAGCACAGCTTCCAAAAGGGGCGTTCCTGTCCATAGCCGGGCGAAATGGGAAAAGGTGGTTCGGTACGTCGCCATTTAAAATGGGCCAGACTAT